>CM077034.1:8062886-8347886 GCA_039090855.1 Macrothele yani
CAAATGTTAAAATGGACGTAGAGCTGTAAACAGTAGTGCCATGCTTTATATAATGATTCTGTACACGACCATGAATTTTCAGGAGGGTCGGGTGAATCCCCCACCCAAGTTTCTAAGAGCTATTCTGGAGTAACATCGAGGATACACTGGCAGACTCTAGAGCAGTGGTGCACAACCCGCGGCCCTCAAAGTCAGTTTATGCGGCCCGCGGATAAATATTTTACACTATTGAAAACGTGAATATATATATTGTGAATGATGAGATTTTTTCCCATTATTGTAGGCCCTAGTTGAAATAAGAAAATTATAAAAATGTTTCGTTAACTAGCAAATTTTCCAACAATGAAAAGTTTTGTTGAAAGTTCTGAATTCCATATCATCATCATCATCATTGTCAACCATTATCAATCCACTGCTGGACGAAGGTCTCCCCAAGTTTCCTCCACAACGGTCTGTCTTGTGCCAGTCTCCTCCACGTCACCCCTGCATACTTTCGAATTTCATCCACCCATCTCCCATGTGGTCTTCTTCTGGGTCTTTTCCTGTCCCTTGGAATCCAATCTAAAATTTCGGCTGTCCATCGATGATCTGTCCTTCTGGCAGTATGTCCAGCCCATTGCCATTTCAGGGATTTAACTCTGATCATGATGTCTTCCACTCTCGTCATTTTTCGGATCCACGAGTTCCTCTTCTTATCTCTCCTGGTTACACCAAGCATGCACCTCTCCATGTTGCTTTGAGTTGTCTGCAGCCTTTGTATGTCTCTTTTAGTTAAGGTCCACGTCTCTGCACCATACGTAAGCACTGGAAGGATGCATTGATCAAACACTTTTCTTTTAAGACATAATGGCATATTGCTCTTGAAAATTATGCTGTTTCTTCCAAAAGCTCTCCAGGCAAGTTTTGTACGCCGATTAATTTCTTCATCAATGTGACCCTCACTTGATATCTGCTGTCCAAGATAAACGTACGTGTCTGTTATCTCCAGCTTTTCTCCATCAATCGATAAATCTTCATTTCTTGTAAAAGCATTGAACATCACTTTTGTCTTCTGAAAGTTCAGTTTTAATCCCACTTCTTTACTCTTGTCAGCAAGTTCCTGGATCATACTCTGCAGCTCTGATGGGGTAGTTGCAAAAATGACTACGTCATCAGCAAAACGAAGGTGGGTTAGATAATCTCCATTAATCTTTATCCCCTTGTTTTCCCAGCTCAGCGACTGAAAGACACCCTCCAATGTGGCATTAAATAGCTTCGGAGATATGGTGTCACCTTGTCTCACTCCCTTTCCAATTTTTATGTGTGTTGTATTTTCAAACAGCCGAATCTTTGCACTTGCATTTTCATAGATGTTATTAATAATATTAATGTATGCATCTTCAATACCGCAGGTTTTCAGAGCCATTGTAACTGCTGATGGTTTCACCGAATCAAAGGCTTTTTCATAATCGATAAAAGCCATGCACAATGGAAGTTCATATTCCCTCGCTCTTTCAATCAGTTTTCTCAGTACGTGGATATGATCTATTGTGCTGTAGCCACTCCTGAATCCAGCTTGTTCTCTCGGTTGAGCCATGTCCAGTGTTACCTTCAAGCGGTGTGAAAGAATTCAAGCTTTCACACCGCTTGAATTCCATGTAAATGTGGCTAAATATGCATCTCTTGTAGTGGACCTTCACAATGAGTTTAAAAGACGATTTGAAGATATAAGAAAATTTGAGGTTTTGTTTGATATGTTTTCTCTACCATTCACTACTGACGTTGCGTCAGTGCCACTAGATTTCCAGATGGAATTAATTGATCTTCAGTGTAACAATGAGTTAAAAACAAAATACTCTGAAGTTTCTCTCCTAGAATTTTACAAAAATTACTTACCGAAAGAAATGAAATTGCTCAAAGATCATGCTTTCAAAACGGCAACGTTGTTTGGAAGTACCTACTTATGCGAGCAATCGTTTTCTTTGATGAAACAAATAAAGTCAAAGTGTCGTTCCCGTTTAAGTGATACACTATTGGAGGGAAACTTGCGCATTACCATCTCTAACATTGAACCTGATATTGACAGACTATTGAAAAATAAACAATGCCAAGCATCTCATTAGGAGCATTAGGCTACTACTTGATTTGATGGTCAGTTTGACGATATACTGATTTTAATTTTTTATGTACTTTGATGTTAAGAATTCTGTTTTTTGTAAAAATAAAAATTTTACAACCTTGTGATAGTATTATTTTATTTTATATACCCCTCAACCTTTTCCAATTAGGAGTAAGTTGATTGTAAATCAGTAATTTGATAACTTAATTACGCAATTTGCCAAAAAACTTCAAAAATGGATTTAAACCATTTAGAGGACACAAAAATGGTATTGAAACACATTTTCTGTCTGCTGGTAAAATAGGTTATTCGGATAATAGTAAAATTAGCTTTAGCGGTAGGGTTTGGCAAGTGCCTATGTGAAAAGGTAACTTGCGGCCCGCCACTTATTATGTAAAAATAAACTTGGCCCCCAACTTATAAAAAGGTTGTGCACCCCTACTCTAGAGGTCCAGAATATGAAATTACGGAAGTTGGGGGTAGAGCCTCCCCCCTCCCCTCAAACTAAGTGTTCCTCGGATCCTCGGCAATTTATTTCTTCAAAGTAAAGTACAATTCTCCCTTGGCTTACATGGAAGCTTTTCGCGAAATTCGTTTGGAGTTCTTAATTCAGTTCTCAGTATAGGCCCAGAAACGGAAATCTTTATAGCCCCCCCTCCTGAACTTTTGTGGCCAAATTGCTAAAAAATGTGTGGCAGGGTTGCTGGTAAATTGCCACACCGGAACACTGCTGCAGATCAGTGTTCCTGTTTACAGTGAACTGTTTGTTCTGGGGGTATTTTTTTCAGTTTACAGGGGTATTTTCTCCGGGGGTATTTTTACCGTTTACCGTACAACATAACTTTAAACCTGCAAATATATGCTAGGTAGGTATCGGACAATTTCATTGCGATTTTGAGGTGCGTAAAAGCGGGAATAGCAACACTTGCAGTAACGTACTTATGACCTCCGAGTGTTTCAGTGATTTCCAAGAAAGGTTTCAATACGCTGATTAGCTTCTCAAGAACTTCCTATTCAACTGTTGTCAGAACAGGGGTATTCACAAATAAAGAAGATAGCTGTCTAAGCACGAACACTTTAGCTCAAATCAATTGCAACACTCAAATGAAGCTAAGAACGTATCACCGGTATCAAAAGTATATACACAGTTAAAAACTCTGACGACACAAATAACTCATTCCAATGAGGTCTAAAAAGGTTTAATGTTAAAAACTTGCGAGATCTTTCGAACCTACGACTTATAGGTTCATCATCAGGCACCAAAAACTCGCAAGGTGCACATGAAACGTATTGGTTATATACACGTGCGGCTATGGGCAAAGACCGCGCATGCGTACAAGTCGGAACAGTATGAGGTCATAAAATACATACATTTAAAATAACCTGTGAGGTAAAAAAACAATGTCTTTGGGACTTTGGGAAGAAGACAGTATGTCATTTTTTGAACATGTAAAATAATATTTTTTAATGTTTAATTTGCGACGAACGTTGCTATTAATATCTTTGGGAAGAAGACAGACTGTCATTTTTTGAACATGTAAAATAATATTACTTAATGTTTAATTTGTGACCAACGTCGCTCTTAATGTCTTTGGGGCTTTGGGAAGAAGACACTATGTAATTTTTTGAACATGTAAAATAATATTTTTCAATGTTTAATTTGTGAAGAACGTCGCTCTTAATGTCTTTGTGGCTTTGGGAAGAAGACACTATGTAATTTTTTGAACATGTAAAATAATATTTTTTTAATGTTTAATTTGTGACGAACATCGCTCTTAATGTCTTTGGGGCTTTGGGAAGAAGACACTATGTAATTTTTTGAACATGTAAAATAATATTTTTTTAATGTTTAATTTGTGACGAACATCGCTCTTAATGTCTTTGGGGCTTTGGGAAGAAGACACTATGTAATTTTTTGAACATGTAAAATAATATGTTTTAATGTTTAATTTGTAACGTGCGTCGCTCTTAATCTCTTTGGAACTTTCGGAAAAAGACACAATGTAATTTTTTGAACATGTAAAATAACATTTCTTAATGTTTAATTTCTAACCAACGTCGCTCTTAATGTCTTTGGAGCTTTGGGAAGAAGACACTATGTAATTTTTTGAACATGTAAAATAATATTTTTTAATGTTTAATTTGTGACGAACGTCGCTCTTAATGTCTTTGGGGCTTTGGGAAGAAGACACTATGTAATTTTTTGAACATGTAAAATAATATTTTTTAATGTTAAGTTTGTGACGAACGTCACTCTTAATCTCTTTGGGGCTTTGGGAAGAAGACACTATGTAATTTTTTGAACATGTAAAATAATATTTCTTAATGTTTAATTTGTGACGAACGTCTCTCTTAATGTCTTTGGGGCTTTGGGAAGAAGACACTATGTAATTTTTTGAACATGTAAAATAATATTTTTTTAATGTTTAATTTGTGACGAACATCGCTCTTAATGTCTTTGGGGCTTTGGGAAGAAGACACTATGTAATTTTTTGAACATGTAAAATAATATTTTTTAATGTTTAATTTGTGACGAACGTCGCTCTTAATGTCTTTGGGGCTTTGGGAAGAAGACACTATGTAATTTTTTGAACATGTAAAATAATATTTTTTAATGTTAAGTTTGTGACGAACGTCACTCTTAATCTCTTTGGGGCTTTGGGAAGAAGACACTATGTAATTTTTTGAACATGTAAAATAATATTTCTTAATGTTTAATTTGTGACGAACGTCTCTCTTAATGTCTTTGGGGCTTTGGGAAGAAGACACTATGTAATTTTTTGAACATGTAAAATAATATTTTTTAATATTTAATTTGTGACGAACGTCGCTCTTAATGTCTTTGGGGCTTTGGGAAGAAGACACTATGTAATTTTTTGAACATGTAAAATAATATTTCTTAATGTTTAATTTGTGACGAACGTCTCTCTTAATGTCTTTGGGGCTTTGGGAAGAAGACACTATGTAATTTTTTGAACATGTAAAATAATATTTTTTTAATGTTTAATTTGTGACGAACATCGCTCTTAATGTCTTTGGGGCTTTGGGAAGAAGACACTATGTAATTTTTTGAACATGTAAAATAATATTTTTTAATGTTTAATTTGTGACGAACGTCGCTCTTAATGTCTTTGGGGCTTTGGGAAGAAGACACTATGTAATTTTTTGAACATGTAAAATAATATTTTTTAATGTTAAGTTTGTGACGAACGTCACTCTTAATCTCTTTGGGGCTTTGGGAAGAAGACACTATGTAATTTTTTGAACATGTAAAATAATATTTCTTAATGTTTAATTTGTGACGAACGTCTCTCTTAATGTCTTTGGGGCTTTGGGAAGAAGACACTATGTAATTTTTTGAACATGTAAAATAATATTTTTTAATATTTAATTTGTGACGAACGTCGCTCTTAATGTCTTTGGGGCTTTGGGAAGAAGACACTATGTAATTTTTTGAACATGTAAAATAATATTTTTTAATGTTAAGTTTGTGACGAACGTCACTCTTAATCTCTTTGGGGCTTTGAGAAGAAGACACTATGTAATTTTTTGAACATGTAAAATAATATTTTTTAATGTTAAGTTTGTGACGAACGTCACTCTTAATCTCTTTGGGGCTTTGGGAAGAAGACACTGTGTAATTTTTTGAACATGTAAAATAATATTTTTTAATGTTAAGTTTGTGACGAACGTCACTCTTAATCTCTTTGGGACTTTGGGAAGAAGACACTGTGTAATTTTTTGAACATGTATAATAATATTTTTTAATGTTAAGTTTGTGACGAACGTCACTCTTAATCTCTTTGGGGCTTTGGGAAGAAGACACTGTGTAATTTTTTTAACATGTAAAATAATATTTTTTAATGTTAAGTTCGTGACGTACGTCGCTGTTATTGGCTTTGGGAAAAAGCCGTGTAGTAGAAGACACTGTGTAATTTTTTGAACATGTAAAATAACATTTTTTTAATGTTTAATTTGTGGCGTACGTCGCTCTTAATCTGTTTTGGGGCTTTGGAAAGAAGATACTGTAATTTTTTGAACATATAAAATAATGTTTTTTAGTGGTTAGTTTGTGACATACGTCGCTCTTTATCTCTTTGGGGCTTTGGGAAGAAGGCACCATAGAAGACACTATATCAGACACTATGTAATTTTTTGAACATGTAAAATAATATTTTTTAATATTTAATTTGTGACGAACGTCGCTCTTAATGTCTTTGGGGCTTTGGGAAGAAGACACTATGTAATTTTTTGAACATGCAAAATAATATTTCCTAATGTTTAAGTTGTGACCAACGTCGCTCTAAATGTCTTTGGGGCTTTGGGAAGAAGACACTATGTAATTTTTTGAACATGTAAAATAATATTTTTTAATATTTAATTTGTGACGAACGTCGCTCTTAATGTCTTTGGGGATTTGGGAAGAAGACACTATGTAATTTTTTGAACATGTAAAATAATATTTCTTAATGTTTAATTTGTGACCAACGTCGCTCTTAATGTCTTTGGGGCTTTGGGAAGAAGACACTATGTAATTTTTTGAACATGTAAAATAATATTTTTCAATGTTTAATTTGTGACGAACGTCGCTCTTAATGTCTTTGTGGCTTTGGAAAGAAGACACTATGTAATTCTTTCAACATGTAAAATAATATTTCTTAATGTTTAATTTCTGACCAACGTCGCTCTTAATGTCTTTGGGGTTTTGGGAAGAAGACACTGCGTAATTTTTTGAACATGTAAAATAATATTTTTTAATGTTCAGTTTGTGACCAACGCCGCTCTTAATGTCTTTGGGGCTTAGGGAAGAAGACTGTGTAATTTTTTGAATATGTAAAATAATATTTCCTAATGTTTAATTTGTGACGAACATCGCTCTAAATGTCTTTGGGGCTTTGGGAAGAAGACACTATGTAATTTTTTGAACATGTAAAATAATATTTTTTAATATTTAATTTGTGACGAACGTCGCTCTTAATGTCTTTGGGGATTTGGGAAGAAGACACTATGTAATTTTTTGAACATGTAAAATAATATTTCTTAATGTTTAATTTGTGACCAACGTCGCTCTTAATGTCTTTGGGGCTTTGGGAAGAAGACACTATGTAATTTTTTGAACATGTAAAATAATATTTTTCAATGTTTAATTTGTGACGAACGTCGCTCTTAATGTCTTTGTGGCTTTGGAAAGAAGACACTATGTAATTCTTTCAACATGTAAAATAATATTTCTTAATGTTTAATTTCTGACCAACGTCGCTCTTAATGTCTTTGGGGTTTTGGGAAGAAGACACTGCGTAATTTTTTGAACATGTAAAATAATATTTTTTAATGTTTAGTTTGTGACCAACGCCGCTCTTAATGTCTTTGGGGCTTAGGGAAGAAGACTGTGTAATTTTTTGAATATGTAAAATAATATTTTTTAATGTTTAATTTGTGACGAACGTCGCTCTTAATGTCTTTGGGGTTTTGGGAAGAAGACATTGTGTAATTTTTTGAACATGCAAAATAATATTTCTTAATGTTTAATTTGTGACGAACGTCGCTCTTAATGTCTTTGGGGTTTTGGGAAGAAGACACTGTGTAATTTTTTGAACATGTAAAATAATATTTCTTAATGTTTAATTTGTGACGAACGTCGCTCTTAATGTCTTTGGGGCTTTGGGAAGAAGACACTATGTAATTTTTTGAACATGTAAAATAATATTTTTTAATGTTTAATTTGTGACGAACGTCGCTCTTAATGTCTTTGTGGCTTTGGGAAGAAGACACTATGTAGTTCTTTCAACATGTAAAATAATATTTCTTAATGTTTAATTTGTGACCAACGTCGCTCTTAATGTCTTTGGGGTTTTGGGAAGAAGACACTGTGTAATTTTTTGAACATGTAAAATAATATTTTTTAATGTTTAGTTTGTGACCAACGCCGCTCTTAATGTCTTTGGGGCTTAGGGAAGAAGACTGTGTAATTTTTTGAATATGTAAAATAATATTTTTTAATGTTTAATTTGTGACGAACGTCGCTCTTAATGTCTTTGGGGTTTTGGGAAGAAGACATTGTGTAATTTTTTGAACATGCAAAATAATATTTCTTAATGTTTAATTTGTGACGAACGTCGCTCTTAATGTCTTTGGGGTTTTGGGAAGAAGACACTGTGTAATTTTTTGAACATGTAAAATAATATTTCTTAATGTTTAATTTGTGACGAACGTCGCTCTTAATGTCTTTGGGGCTTTGGGAAGAAGACACTATGTAATTTTTTGAACATGTAAAATAATATTTTTTAATGTTTAATTTGTGACGAACGTCGCTCTTTATGTCTTTGTGGCTTTGGGAAGAAGACACTATGTAGTTCTTTCAACATGTAAAATAATATTTCTTAATGTTTAATTTGTGACCAACGTCGCTCTTAATGTCTTTGGGGTTTTGGGAAGAAGACACTGTGTAATTTTTTGAACATGTAAAATAATATTTTTTAATGTTTAATTTGTGACCAACGTCGCTCTTAATGTCTTTGGGGCTTTGGGAAGAAGACACTATGTAATTTTTTGAACATGTAAAATAATATTTTTTAATGTTTAATTTGTGACGAACGTCGCTCTTAATGTCTTTGTGGCTTTGGGAAGAAGACACTATGTAATTCTTTCAACATGTAAAATAATATTTCTTAATGTTTAATTTGTGACCAACGTCGCTCTTAATGTCTTTGTGGCTTAGGGAAGAAGACTGTGTAATTTTTTGAATATGTAAAATAATATTTTTTAATGTTTAATTTGTGACGAACGTCGCTCTTAATGTCTTTATGGCTTTGGGAAGAAGACACTATGTAATTTTTGAGCATGTAAAATAATATTTTTTAATGTTTAATTTGTGACGAACGTCGCTCTTAATGTCTTTGGGGATTTGGGAAGAAGACACTATGTAATTTTTTGAACATGTAAAATAACATTTCTTAATGTTTAATTTGTGACGAACGTCGCTCTTGGGGCTTTGGGAAGAAAACACTATGTAATTTTTTGAACATGTAAAATAATATTTTTTAATATTTAATTTGTGACGAACGTCGCTCTTAATGTCTTTGGGGCTTTGGGAAGAAGACACTATGTAATTTTTTGAACATGCAAAATAATATTTCCTAATGTTTAAGTTGTGACCAACGTCGCTCTTAATGTCTTTGGGGCTTTGGGAAGAAGACACTATGTAATTTTTTGAACATGTAAAATAATATTTCTTAATGTTTAATTTGTGACGAACGTCTCTCTTAATGTCTTTGGGGCTTTGGGAAGAAGACACTATGTAATTTTTTGAACATGTAAAATAATATTTCTTAATGTTTAATTTGTGACGAACGTCGCTCTTAATGTCTTTGGGGCTTTGGGAAGAAGACACTATGTAATTTTTTGAACATGTAAAATAATATTTTTTAATGTTAAGTTTGTGACGAACGTCGCTGTTGTTGGCTTTGGGAAAAAGCCGTGTTATAGAAGACACTATGTAATTTTTTGAACATGTAAAATAATATTTCTTAATGTTAAATTTCTGACCAACGTCGCTCTTAATGTCTTTGGGGCTTTGGGAAGAAGACACTGTGTAATTTTTTTAACATGTAAAATAATATTTTTTAATGTTAAGTTTGTGACGTACGTCGCTGTTGTTGGCTTTGGGAAAAAGCCGTGTTATAGAAGACACTATGTAATTTTTTGAACATGTAAAATAAAATTTTTTAATGTTTAATTTGTGGCGTACGTCGCTCTTAATCGGTTTGGGGCTTTGGAAAGAAGATACTGTAATTTTTTGAACATGTAAAATAATATTTTTTAGTGGTTAGTTTGTGACATACGTCGCTCTTTATCTCTTTGGGGCTTTGGGAAGAAGGCACCATAGAAGACACTATATCAGACACTATGTAATTTTTTTAACATGTAAAATAATATTTTTTAAAGTTAAGTTTGTGACGTACGTCGCTGTTATTGGCTTTGGGAAAAAGCCGTGTAATAGAAGACACTATGTAATTTTTTGAACATGTAAAATAAAATTTTTCAATGTTTAATTTGTGGCGTACGTCGGTCTTAATCTGTTTGGGGCTTTGGAAAGAAGATACTGTAATTTTTTGAACATGTAAAATAATATTTTTTAGTGGTTAGTTTGTGACATACGTCGCTCTTTATCTCTCTGGGGCTTTGGGAAGAAGGCACCATAGAAGACACTATATCAGACACTATTTAATTTTTTGAACATGTAAAATAATATTTTTTAATATTTAATTTGTGACGTACGTCGTTCTTAATCTCCTTGGAGGGGCTGATGCCCCCAAGACCCCTCCGTGGGTGCGCCAATGCGTGAGCGCATGGATTTTTTTTTACTGACGGGGCCAGTGTTTTGTTTTATCTTAATTTTGGCATACATCTTTAGAATTCCAAATGTAATGCTACTAGTACACTTCCACAGGCGCATATCCAAGTGTTATGTTCTCATAGGAGATCTGTCGAATTTTTAAACACAAACTTATTTCCCGACCTCAGGTGATTCCTTTTTAAAAGAATTTAAGGGCCAAATGTCATTCAGTAAGCTAGATATAAAATTACGCCAAAATGAACTCATATTCATGTGAGCAAGGCATTTTTTCTCTCTCGTTCCACTCACATATTGCATTTATTCCGAATCACTTTTTCCATTTAAACAGTCATTTGTGTTGTCTATCGATACAAAAAGTGGACGCATCATTGGGGTTTGCCCACTAGGGCTACTTACATATGTTCAGTCGTCGGCGTTTGAATAAAAAACAATGACTGCCGCCGCATATCGTCATTTTTTATCCGGTGCGTCACAGTGTCGGGAAACGGCGCTGTTTGGTTTATTTCTTTCTTCTGTTTTAATTTAATTTTCGTTGAATGATTTGTTAACAAGTTCGTTGCTATCTTTGTAGCCTGTTGTTAACTTGTAATGGTTACGAGGCTCGTCTCATACCTCGTGAACCTCGCGTAGTTAAAATGATCAAGTAATAGTAATGAGAATGATAATAATTCCAAGTAATAAGCAAATAATTGTCGCGATCCGTTAATGCGTCTAAGAAATCTTTATTCTTCTCTTCATTTAATCACATGCAAAGGTTGTCCGTTTGTTCTATTAATTTTCCTCCCTGTTCCGCTTAAAAACTCCAATTCGTTTTTCTTATGTCCTGCGGGTGGCTTAGTGGGCAACGTTCGTGACTGCCACGGAAAGGACCTCAGGTTCGATCCCAGGCAGGTACGAACGCTCGATCCACTAAATATCCGCCGTGCGTCGGATGGGCACGTTAAGCCGTCGGACCCCGGGTACTGGCCTTCCGGTAATAAATAAGGGCGTCTACCTAGCTTCCGTGTCACTTTCCTATCGGGCACTCTAGCCCAAATCTCCTAGCTTCCTATTTCTAAGGGTTGTTTGAGACCTGGGGTCAGACACTCCCTTCCTAAAATCCATTACATATGATCTGATCTGATTCCCCTTTCTACTTCGCTTCCGTGTCACTTTCCTATCGGGTACTCTAGCCCAAATCTCCTAGCTTCCTATTTCTAAGGGTTCTTTAAGACCTGGGGTCAGACACTCCCTTCCTAAAATCCATTACATATGATCTGATCTGATCCCTCTTTCTACCTTTCTATTTCGCTTCCGTGTCACTTTCCTATCGGTCACTCTAGCCCAAATCTCCTAGCTTCCTATTTCTAAGGGTTCTTTAAGACCTGGGGTCAGACACTCCCTTCATAAAATACATTACATATGATCTGATCTGATCTTCCTTTCTACTTCGCTTCCGTGGCACTTTCCTATCGGTCACTCTAGACCAAATCTCCTAGCTTCCTATTTCTAAGGGTTCTTTAAGACCTGGGGTCAGACACTCCCTTCCTAAAATCCATTACATATGATCTGAT
This sequence comes from Macrothele yani, assembly GCA_039090855.1. Taxonomy (NCBI): domain Eukaryota; kingdom Metazoa; phylum Arthropoda; class Arachnida; order Araneae; family Macrothelidae; genus Macrothele; species Macrothele yani. The sequence continues at coordinate 8,074,894 of CM077034.1, forward strand.
CTGATCTCCCTTTCTACTTCGCTTCCGTGTCACTTTCCTATCGGTCACTCTAGCCCAAATCTCCTAGCTTCCTATTTCTAAGGGTTCTTTAAGATCTGGGGTCAGACACTCCCTTCCTAAAATCCATTACATATGATCTGATCTGATCTCCCTTTCTACTTCGCTTCCGTGTCACTTTTCTATCGGTCACTCTAGCCCAAATCTCCTAGCTTCCTATTTCTAAGGGTTGTTTAAGACCTGGGGTCAGACACTCCCTTCCTAAAATCTATTACATATGATCTGATCTGATCTCCCTTTCTACTTCGCTTCCGTGTCACTTTCCTATCGGGCACTCTAGCCCAAATCTCCTAGCATCCTATTTCTAAGGGTTGTTTAAGACATGGGGCCAGACACTCCCTTCTTAAAATCCATTACATATGATTTGATCTGATCTCCCTTTCTACTTCGCTTCCGTGTCACTTTCCTATCGGGCACTCTAGCCCAAATCTCCTAGCATCCTATTTCTAAGGGTTGTTTAAGACATGGGGCCAGACACTCCCTTCTTAAAATCCATTACATATGATTTGATCTGATCTCCCTTTCTACTTCGCTTCCGTGTCACTTTCCTATCGGGCACTCTAGCCCAAATCTCCTAGCTTCCTATTTCTAAGGGTTGTTTAAGACACTCCCTTCCTAAAATCCTCTACATATGATCATCAATATCATCATCTTATGTCTTGCTTTCGGTCATCTCTCGCGCTGTCGGGAAATCCCCTAACCTGCCGATCCTCCCAGCCTCGCCTGGGGCAATTCCCACGTCCTGCTATGTGCGATCGCTCGCTTTCGATGACTAGAGATAACTGTCTTCTCACCTCCTCCTCCCGTGTCACTGAAAATGCCCTTAAGGTATCAGAAAGTTCCCCGTGAGAAACTACCACACCGCCCTCAGTAAATCTAAAGCCTCAAAGTAAAATGTGAGGGGGCTAGTGCATTTGTCGGCAGCCTTGAAATTGAAATCTGTAAAGCATCAAGAGTGGCGAGATAGAGTTAATCTCCATTCAACATACAAAGTGCAAATACTACGCATAGACAAAATGTCGTCTTAGTAAATAACCGTGCATCCGGTGTTTAATGGGGAACTGACTCTGAGAAATTTCTCTCACCCTTTGGGAAAACAAGAGCACGTGATGGCAAAAGGTTGCAATATTGAGATTTTATATGAAATCCTAAAACCTAGTATAAAATCTCTGTAACAGATTTGTAGAATGGGGAAGAAATGTCATCTTTTAGCACCTATTTTCTTGTTGTAGGGTTGAGACATAGACTTTCGCGCTAAGTCCCGCCTTCTTTCTGATAGGCGTCCGTGAGTTAATTTAACAACTTCCCCTACAGCAAATAATCTGAGGTTCTCACTCTCGTAATTTATTAATAATAAATTTATCATCCAGGCCCCTCTTCCTCCGCCTTTTTGTGTAATTATCCGCGAATCAAGGAAGGAAGAGAATGGCTACTGTAAGGCGCTTCATCAACTTCAATAAATACTTCGTGAATAAGAAAGATAATAAATTTAATGAATCAAAGTACTAGTGAGAGTCTGGTTCCGGTGCCAACGTCCGCGTCGACGAATTTGTGGCATGCGTCGTCCGTCACGAATTGTTCAATCTCAAATCCGTTGCCCTAACGCCACTCTATATCCGAGTCGTTCCGACTCCACACTGTCTCACGATAAAAACCAGGAACTGCGTTCCTCGGAGCATAAAATCTCCACCGTCTATCCGTCTTCCAGACACTCGTTGCAAATCCATTTCACTTTCTTCCGAAGCCTCCAGCTTCACGCAAATAACAGGAACTGCGTTCCTTGGAGCATAGACGCCGCAAGTCTACCCGCCATCCAAGCGCACCTCGCAATTCTCCTTCTCTCTCAGAAGCTATCTCTTATCCCCCTCGCTCCGGAAGACCCCTCCCTTCGGTTTCGCCCCCCCCTCTACCACGAGGCGCTGACCTACCACGAGGCGCTGACCTTGTCAGGTCCTGGAGCGAACCTGACCTTCGTCCGCAGGCCAACTTTCTCCGTATCCGCACCCCAGTCGCTCCAGCTTCTGGGAACCCGCTCGCCCTCGCTTATTGTCTCAGTGCCCGACGACAGCATACTTCACATTCCTTCTAACGGACTTCTGCACGTGGAAACCAGACTCTATACAAACGGAACAAAACATACAACAATACTGACATTCTTTTACATAAAGGACGTATTCAGTCTTCCCCGACAGGATGGCGCCCTTCTAACCTTGGGCATTGTATATGCACACAGTTAATGAAATAAAGTTATTTCCTTGTTTTTATGTACAAAAATTAGCACTAGATCATATCTTAATTGATATGTATCTCATTATTACTTTTCGCCCTTACACTTGCAATTTAATAAACAACTAAATGTGAGTGCATTTGGTAGACTTCATGGAGTTCTGTAATTTTGGTCATGTACCATTTTTCATTCAATTGGTATTTAAAAGTTACTAGATAGTCTTTATATCAGTTAGGGAATAAATTTGGGGAGACCTTCATCTAGCAGTGGATTGACAATGGTATAAAAGATCAGAGGCCCCCAAAAGTGTTAAGACAGCACTGGTCGGAACCGTTAACACAGCAATTAGACATCTCTGAATTGCCAGTATTTACTGTTCTTCACGTAACCAGAGTTGGAAACGGGTCAAAAGGACCTCCTAGACTTGACCCGGTCAAATCTGCCTTGAACTAAAAGTTCGAACATATCATCACCATCATTATCAACCCACTGCTGGATGAAGGCCTCCCCAAGTTTCTTCAACAAGGGACTGTCTTGGGCCAATTTCCTCCACCCGCCCATCTCCTACGTGGTCTTCTTCTGAGTTTTTTCCTGTCCCTTGGAATGTAGTCTAAAATTTCGGTTGTTCATCGGTGGTCGGTCCTTCTGGCAATACATCCAGCCCATTGCCAATCATTGCTGGATGAAGGTCTCCCCAAGTTTCTTCAACAATGGACTGTTTTGGGCCTGTCTCCTTCATCCACCCATCTCCCAGGTGGTCTTCTTCTGGGTCTTTTCCTGTCCCTTGGAATCCAGTCTAAAATTTCGGTTGTTCATCGGTGGTCTGTCCTTCTGGCAATACATCCAGCCCATTGCCAATCATTGCTGGATGAAGGTCTCCCCAAGTTTCTTCAACAATGGACTGTTTTGGGCCTGTCTCCTTCATCCACCCATCTAACACGTGGTCTTCTTCTGGGTCTTTTCCTGTCCCTTGGAATCCAGTCTAAAATTTCGGTTGTTCATCAGTGGTCCGTTCTCCTGACAATATATCCAGCCCATTGCCAATCATTGCTGCATGAAGGTCTCCCCAAGTTTCTTCAACAATGGACTGTCTTGGGCCAATTGCCTCCACCCACCCATCTCCTACGTGGTCTTCTTCTGAGTCTTTTCCTGTCCCTTGGAATCTAGTCTAAAATTTCGGTTGTTCATCGGTGGTCTGTCCTTCTGGCAATACATCCAGCCCATTGCCAATCATTGCTGGATGAAAGTCTCTCCAAGTTTCTTCAACAATGGACTGCCTTGGGCCAGTCTCCTTCATCCACCCATCTCCCACGTGGTCTTCTTCTGGGTCTTTTCTTGTCCCTTGTGATCCAGTCTAAAATTTCGGTTGTTCATCGGTGGTCCGTTCTCCTAGCAACATGTCCAGCCCATTGCCATTCCAGGGATTTCTTTCTGACCGTGATGTCTTCCACTCTTGTCCTTTTCCTTATCCACGAGTTCCTCTTCATCTTACTGAGAAAAAAAAGTTTGTTTGAAACAGTAAAATAGTTTTGTTGAGCTGTTTTGTCAATTTGTTTTGTCGCTTTAGCAAAACTCCATCGGAATTGTTTTGTTGGCAACACAATATTATTTTGTTGGCAATATTTTGTTAATTCAACTATATGGAGGTGCACTGAGAAAAAAGTTTGCTTGAAACAACGAAATAATTTTGTTGAGCTGTTTTGTCGATTTATTTTGTCGCTTTAGCAAAACTCCATCGGAATTGTTTTGTTGGCAAAACAATATTATTTTGTTGGCTATATTTTGTTAATTCAACTATATGGAGGTGCACTGAGAAAAAAGTTTGCTTGAAACAACGAAATAATTTGGTTGAGCTGTTTTGTCGATTTATTTTGTCGCTTTAGCAAAACTCCATCGGAATTGTTTTGTTGGCAAAACAATATTATTTTGTTGGCAATATTTTGTTAATTCAACTATATGGAGGTGCACTGAGAAAAAAGTTTGCTTGAAACAACGAAATAATTTTGTTGAGCTGTTTTGTCGATTTATTTTGTCGCTTTAGCAAAACTCCATCGGAATTGTTTTGTTGGCAAAACAATATTATTTTGTTGGCAATATTTTGTTAATTCAACTATATGGAGGTGCACTGAGAAAAAAGTTTGCCTGAAACAACGAAATAATTTTGTTGAGCTGTTTTGTCGATTGATTTTGTCGCTTTAGCCAAACTCCATCGGAATTGTTTTGTTGGCAAAACAATATTATTTTGTTGGCAATATTTTGTTAATTCAACTATATGGAGGTGCACTGAGAAAAAAGTTTGCTTGAAACAACGAAATAATTTTGTTGAGCTGTTTTGTCGATTTATTTTGTCGCTTTAGCAAAACTCCATCGGAATTGTTTTGTTGGCAAAACAATATTATTTTGTTGGCAATATTTTGTTAATTCAACTATATGGAGGTGCACTGAGAAAAATGTTTGCTTGAAACAACGAAATAATTTTGTTGAGCTGTTTTGTCGATTTATTTTGTCGCTTTAGCAAAACTCCATCGGAATTGTTTTGTTGGCAAAACAATATTATTTTGTTGGCTATATTTTGTTAATTCAACTATATGGAGGTGCACTGAGAAAAAAATTTTGCTTGAAACAACGAAATAATTTTGTTGAGCTGTTTTGTCGATTTATTTTGTCGCTTTAGCAAAACTCCATCGGAATTGTTTTGTTGGCAAAACAATATTATTTTGTTGGCAATATTTTGTTAATTCAACTATATGGAGGTGCACTGAGAAAAATGTTTGCTTGAAACAACGAAATAATTTTGTTGAGCTGTTTTGTCGATTGATTTTGTCGCTTTAGCAAAACTCCATCGGAATTGTTCTGTTGGCAAAACAATATTATTTTGTTGGCAATATTTTGTTAATTCAACTATATGGAGGTGCACTGAGAAAAATGTTTGCTTGAAACAACGAAATAATTTTGTTGAGCTGTTTTGTCAATTTGTTTTGTCGCTTTAGCAAAACTCCATCGGAATTGTTTTGTTGGCAAAACAATATTATTTTGTTGGCAATATTTTGTTAATTCAACTATATGGAGGTGCACTGAGAAAAATGTTTGCGTGAAACAACGAAATAATTTTGTTGAGCTGTTTTGTCGATTTATTTTGTCGCTTTAGCAAAACTCCATCGGAATTGTTTTGTTGGCAAAACAATATTATTTTGTTGGCTATATTTTGTTAATTCAGCTATATGGAGGTGCACTGAGAAAAATGTTTGCTTGAAACAACGAAATAATTTTGTTGAGCTGTTTTGTCGATTGATTTTGTCGCTTTAGCCAAACTCCATCGGAATTGTTTTGTTGGCAAAACAATATTATTTTGTTGGCTATATTTTGTTAATTCAACTATATGGAGGTGCACTGAGAAAAATGTTTGCTTGAAACAACGAAATAATTTTGTTGAGCTGTTTTGTCGATTTATTTTGTTGCTTTAGACAAACTCCATCGGAATTATTTTGTTGGCAAAACAATATTATTTTGTTGGCTATATTTTGTTAATTCAACTATATGGAGGTGCACTGAGAAAAATGTTTGCTTGAAACAACGAAATAATTTTGTTGAGCTGTTTTGTCGATTTATTTTGTCGCTTTAGCAAAACTCCATCGGAATTGTTTTGTTGGCAAAACAATATTATTTTGTTGGCTATATTTTGTTAATTCAACTATATGGAGGTGAACTGAGAAAAAAAGTTTGTTTGAAACAACAAAATAATTTTGTTGAGCTGTTTTGTCAATTTGTTTTGTCGCTTTAGCCAAACTCCATCGGAATTGTTTTGTTGGCAACACAAAACTATTTCGTTAGCTGCATTTTGTTAATTCAACTAACACGATAACAGTACATACTATTGGATCAAACAAATTCCCAAAAACCGACTAGGCATTTTGTTAAATGAACAAAACATTTTGTCATGGTAACAAGAAATTTTGTTGAATCAACAATAATTTTCAGCAAAATGCATTTGTAAATTCAACAAACGGCATATCGACCAAAAAATTTGGGTTATTCAACAATTTTTTTGCTGAATTAACAAATCCTTTTTTCTCAGTGTTTCTTGGTTTTACCATCTCTCCATTCTTCTTTCAGTTACCTGCAGTTTTTGTATGTTTTTTTTAGTAAAGGTTCACGTCTCTGCTCCGTACGTAAGCACTGGAAGGATGCATTGATTAAACGCTTTTCTTTTAAGACATAATGGCATATTGCTCTTGAAAATTATGCTGTTTCTTCCAAAAGCTCTCCAGGCAAGTTTTGTACCTCCATGCTGCTTTCAGTTGTCTGCAGCCTTTGTATGTCTCTTTTAGTTAAGGTACACGTCTCTGCACCATACGTAAGCACTGGAAGGATGCATTGATCAAACACTTTTCTTTTAAGACATAATGGCATATTGCTCTTGAAAATTATGCTGTTTCTTCCAAAAGCTCTCCAGGCAAGTTTTGTACGCCGATTAATTTCTTCACCAATGTGACCCACACTTGATATCTGCTGTCCAAGATAAACGTACGTGTCTCTTATCTCCAGCTTTTCTCCATCAATCGATAAATCTTCATTTCTTGTAAAAGCATTGTACATCACTTTTGTCTTCTGAAAGTTCATTTTTAATCCCACTTCTTTACTCTTGTCAGCAAGTTCCTGGATCATACTCTGTAGCTCTGATGGGGTAGTTGCAAAAATGACTATGTCATCAGCAAAACAAAGGTGGGTTAGATAATCTCCATTAATCTTTATCCCTTTGTTTTCCCAGTTCAGTGATTGAAAGACATTTTCCAATGTGGCATTAAAGAGCTTCGGAGATATGGTGTCACCTTGTCTCTCTGGTACATATAGAACGTTAAGAAAAATATTGCGATTTTTTTTTCTCTAACCCAAAATGTCAATAATTTGTTTCATCAAAAAGCTAAGGAAAACATTTAAAAAGAAATTGGATTTAGAAACATGTTACACACGCACCGAAAGGGTGTCAATACATCGTTATGTCAAGTATAAATCGTCCGTGAGCATTCCAGAACGTAATGAACAGACCTTCAAATGCTGGATTCGCAGATAAGAATTAACTCGTATAAGAACGGGTATAGCCGAATGGTTAGCACGCCTAGTCCCCCCCCAAACTGAAGATCTCAGGTTATAATCCGCTCGCTGATCGATATTTCGCGGGCTCTGAAAAATTTCCTCGTGACATAAATAACACCGTCCAAATTCATTTAAATATCACCAAAAAATAAATACTGCGGGAAAAATTAAAACTCGGTAGAGGGAAAAGAAGATGGCGGGGGGGGGGAATGGCCAATACCCCCGAAATAAAAAATGGCTGACACTTCGGGTCGAAGAGCGCCGCCTAAGATTACTGCACGGGCAAAGTGTTGCCATCGAAAGAAAAGTGGCCCAGCTACATAACTCTAAATTCTGTTGGTGCAAGAAATTACTGTGTCACGGCAACAATATGTTTGGTTCCAGCAACAAAACGTTTTATCACGATAACAATACATATTGTTGGATCAAACAAATTCCCAAAAATCGACCTAGGCATTTTGTTAAATAAGCTATAACGAAGTAAATTTCTCCGTCATTTTTAGTCTACGCCGGGATTCAAACCCGAGGCCGCTTATTCCGGAACAAGTCGCTCTACCAACTGAGCTACGCAATCATTTATTCTGATTGCTATGTGCCTTTATGTCGTGTGCGTCCTGCTGGCAGGTATGTCACATCTCCCCCCCCCGAAAGAGGGCCGGGGGCATGGCCCACGGGTCAGCCGTGACCATGAATCGTTGCAGGCAGCCATCCACTGTAGAACGTGCACTTGAGAACTCCCAGTCAATCTGCTGTGTGGAATGCAACATCACACATTTTTATTTTTCGAAGCGCTGGAGAAGGAATTCTCTGATTTTTCCTGTCTTGCGGTGTGGAAATAACATCACACCAATGCGAGATTTTGAACGGTCGGGTCATCCGGATAGTTCGGACGCCATTATAACGAAGTAAATTTCTCCGTCATTTTTGGTCTACGCCGGGATTCGAACCCGAGTCCGCTTATTCCGGAACAAGTCGCTCTACCAACTGAGCTACGCAGACATTTATTCTGATTGCTATGTGCCTTTATGTCGTGTGCGTCCTGCTGGCAGGTATGTCACATCTCCCCCACCCCCCCCGAAAGAGGGCCGGGGGCATGGCCCACGGGTCAGCCGTGACCATGAATCGTTTGCAGGCAGCCATCCACTGTAGAACTTGCACTTGAGAACTCCCAGTCAATCTGCTGTGTGGAATGCAACATCACACATTTTTATTTTTCGAAGCGCTGGAGAAGGAATTCTCTGATTTTTTCCTGTCTCGCGGTGTGGAAATAACATCACACCAATGCGAGATTTTGAACGGTCGGGTCATCCGGATAGTTCGGACGCCATTATAACGAAGTAAATTTCTCCGTCATTTTTGGTCTACGCCGGGATTCGAACCCTAACGAAGTAAATTTCTCCGTCATTTTTGGTCTACGCCGGGATTCGAACCCGAGGCCGCTTATTCCGGAACAAGTCGCTCTACCAACTGAGCTACGCAGACATCTGTTCTGATTGCTATGTGCCTTTATGTCGTGTGCGTCCTGCTGGCAGGTACGTCACAAAGCAAAACGTATTTCCATGATAACAATAAATTTTGTAGAATCAACAATAATTTTCAGCTAAATGGTTTTGTAAATTTAACAAACCCGAGGCCGCTTATTCCGGAACAAGTCGCTCTACCAACTGAGCTACGCAGACATCTGTTCTGATTGCTATGTGCCTTTATGTCGTGTGCGTCCTGCTGGCAGGTACGTCACAAAGCAAAACGTATTTCCATGATAACAATAAATTTTGTAGAATCAACAATAATTTTCAGCTAAATGGTTTTGTAAATTTAACAAACCCGAGGCCGCTTATTCCGGAACAAGTCGCTCTACCAACTGAGCTACGCAGACATTTATTCCGATTGCTATGTGCCTTTATGTCGTGTGCGTCCTGCTGGCAGGTACGTCACATCTCCCCCCCCTCCGAAAGAGGGCCGGGGGCATGGCCCACGGGTCAGCCGTGACCATGAATCGTTTGCAGGCAGCCATCCACTGTAGAACTTGCACTTGAGAACTCCCAGTCAATCTGCTGTGTGGAATGCAACATCACACATTTTTATTTTTCGAAGCGCTGGAGAAGGAATTCTCTGATTTTTTCCTGTCTCGCGGTGTGGAAATAACATCACACCAATGCGAGATTTTGAACGGTCGGGTCATCCGGATAGTTCGGACGCCATTATAACGAAGTAAATTTCTCCGTCATTTTTGGTCTACGCCGGGATTCGAACCCTAACGAAGTAAATTTCTCCGTCATTTTTGGTCTACGCCGGAATTCGAACCCGAGGCCGCTTATTCCGGAACAAGTCGCTCTACCAACTGAGCTACGCAGACATCTGTTCTGATTGCTATGTGCCTTTGTGTCGTGTGCGTCCTGCTGGCAGGTACGTCACAAAGCAAAACGTATTTCCATGATAACAATAAATTTTGTAGAATCAACAATAATTTTCAGCTAAATGGTTTTGTAAATTTAACAAACCCGAGGCCGCTTATTCCGGAACAAGTCGCTCTACCAACTGAGCTACGCAGACATCTGTTCTGATTGCTATGTGCCTTTATGTCGTGTGCGTCCTGCTGGCAGGTACGTCACAAAGCAAAACGTATTTCCATGATAACAATAAATTTTGTAGAATCAACAATAATTTTCAGCTAAATGGTTTTGTAAATTTAACAAACCCGAGGCCGCTTATTCCGGAACAAGTCGCTCTACCAACTGAGCTACGCAGACATCTGTTCTGATTGCTATGTGCCTTTATGTCGTGTGCGTCCTGCTGGCAGGTACGTCACAAAGCAAAACGTATTTCCATGATAACAATAAATTTTGTAGAATCAACAATAATTTTCAGCAAAATGCTTTTGTAAATTTAACAAACATTTTTATCGACAAATTTTTTTGGTTGATTCAACAATTTGTTTGCTGAATTAACAAAACGTTTTTCTCAGTGTAGAAGAAATATTCTTCTCACAATAAAATGGAGATATCTCAGAATCGTTAACACAGTAATCAAACACCTCTGAATTGCCTATATTTACTGTTCTTCAAGTAACATTAACCACGTCAAAAAACTTGAAAATCACGTGTTGTAACGGATATCGGAAGATGCGGGTTTTCTGATGTGATTAATGTTACGCGAGAAACAGGAGAAACTGGCAATTCAGAGATGTCTAATTACTAATTAACGATTCTTAAATATACGAAATCTCTACAAATGTTAGGGACACCCAAGTTTAACAATACCATTTTAAGAATGCAATTTTGATCAATTTGTAAGTTCATTAAATGAAACATGAAGATTTTCCGTTTTATTAATTAATTTTGACGCGGGATTTTTGCTGAAGCTTCAATATAATATTTTTTTTTCCCCCTGAAAACTGGTTAAAATTGCAAGACATTTAAAACATTGACAACGAAAACACATTAACCGTTGAATACCTAATTAATAATAATTGGAAGATGTTTAAGATTTCCTGATATCACGCTTATTTACATATTATTTCCAATTATGATTAAAAGGAATCGCCATTTGAGAATGCGTGAATTCTTGAATCAGAAAAATTAAATACACGAAATTTCTATTAATGTTAGGGACACCCTAGTACTAAAATGCCATTTTAAGAATGCAATTTTGATCAATTTGTAAGTTTATTAAATGAAAATTGAAGATTATTTTTAATTCTTTTAATTGATTTTAGCGTGGGACTTCCACGGAAGCTTCAATATAATATTTTTTGTTCTGAAAACTGGTTAAAATTGCAAGATATTTTAAACATTGACAGCGAAAATACATCAACAGTTGAATACCTAATTAATAATTTCCTGATATTACGTTTATTTGCGTATTATTTTCAAATATGATTTAAAGAAATCACCATATGAGAATGCGTGAATTTTTGAATCAGAAAAATTAAATATGCGAAATCTCTGTTAAACAAGTGATACAGTTATTAACGTTTGTTAATTTGTTGTGAAATAGTTGGTATTATTATTAACAACCAGTTAGCATCTCTATAAATGTTAAGGACACATAAATATAACAATAAAATTTTAGGAATGCAACGTTGATCAAATTTTAACTTCATTAAATCAAAAATGAAGATTTTTTTATTTATTTAATTGATTTTGACGTGAGATTTCCGCTGAAGCTTCAATATAATATTTTTTGTTCTGAAAACTGGTTAAAATTGCGAGATATTTAAAACATTGATAACGAAAGTACATTAAGAGTTGAATACTTGATTAATAATAATTGGAAGATGTTTAAGATTTCCTAATATCACGTTTATATACGTATTATTTCCAATTATAATTAAAAGAAATCACCAAATGAGAATGCGCGAATTTTTGAATCAGAAAAATTAAATATACGAAATCTCTGTTAACTATAATAGTTTGTATTATTATTAATCTTTGTTAACTTGTTGTTAACTAGTTGGTATTATTATTAACAACCAGTTAACATCTCTATAAATGCTAAGGACACCTAAATGTAATAATATTATTTTAGGAATGTAACTTTGATCAATTTTTATGAAGTTTAAATATGAAGTTAAATTTTAAACTTCATAAAAATAAGTTAACTTTAATGTGAAATAACTTGTTTTTATGAAGTTTAAATATGAAGTTAAATTTTAAACTTCATTAAAAAAGTTAACTTTAATGTGAAATAAATTGTTTTTATGAAGTTTAAATTTTCTGCAGTTCAATTTTCAACTTCATTAAATGAAAAATGAAGATTTTTTTATTCTTTTAATTGATTTTGACGTCGGATTTCCGCTGAAGCTTCAATATAACATTTTTTGTTCAGAAAACTGGTTAAATTGCAAGGTATTTAAAACATTAATCACGAAAATGCAGTAACAGTTGAGTACTTGATATGTTCAAGAAATCAACCAGTAAATAATGCAGTTATGTTTTATCTGAATATTTGACTCTAACGCATCCTTAAAATAGTTCAGAAAATGTTGGACAAAGTTGTTGGATTTTACAGTTAAATTTTCACGCTGGGCTATGAATTATTTAAGATCCATTACTGGATAGAATTTCATGGAATTTAAAAAAATTATCCACAAAAGTATGTGCTGATGATTTATTTAAATACTTGATTTTGATGGATTTTAATGAGATTATTCCTAACATTCTTCTCTCTAACTTCTCCACTTTGATTATTGGATTATTTTTATAATAACTGTTATTCCTGTTCTTTCTCTTATAAGTTCATTTCTAACTCTGCCTCTTCTTGTTATTCCTAACATTCTTCTCTCTAACTTCTCCACTTTGATTCTTTTATTATTTTTATAATAACTGTTATTCCTGTTCTTTCTCTTAAAGTTCATTTCTAACTGTGTCTCTTCTTGTTATTCCTAACATTCTTCTCTCTAACTTCTCCACTTTGAATCTTTTATTTTTATAATATCTGTTATTCCTGCTCTTTGTCTTATAAGTTCATTTCTAACTCTGTCTCTTCTTGTCATTCCTAACATTCTTCTCTCTAACTTCTCCACTTTGATTATTTTATTATTTTTATAATAACTGTTATTCCTGTTCTATCTCTCAAAGTTCCTTGCTAACTATGTCTCTTCTTGTTATTTCTAACATTCTTCTCTCTAACTTCTCCACTTTGATTATTTTATTATTTTTATAATAACTGTTATTCCTGTTCTTTCTCTTAAAGTTCATTTCTAACTGTGTCTCTTCTTGTTATTCCTAGCATTCTTCTCTCTAACTTCTCCACTTTGAATCTTTTATTTTTATAATATCTGTTATTCCTGCTCTTTGTCTTATAAGTTCATTTCTAACCCTGTCTCTTCTTGTCATTCCTAACATTCTTCTCTCTAACTTCTCCACTTTGATTATTTTATTATTTTTATAATAACTGTTATTCCTGTTCTTTCTCTCAGAGTTCCTTGCTAACTCTGTCTCTTCTTGTTATTCCTAACATTCTTCTCTCTAACTTCTCCACTTTGATTATTTTATTATTTTTATAATAACTGTTATTCCTGTTCTTTCTCTTAAAGTTCATTTCTAACTGTGTCTCTTCTTGTTATTCCTAGCATTCTTCTCTCTAACTTCTCCACTTTGAATCTTTTATTTTTATAATATCTGTTATTCCTGCTCTTTGTCTTATAAGTTCATTTCTAACTCTGTCTCTTCTTGTCATTCCTAACATTCTTCTCTCTAACTTCTCCACTTTAATTATTTTATTATTTTTATAATAACTGTTATTCCTGTTCTATCTCTCAAAGTTCCTTGCTAACTATGTCTCTTCTTGTTATTTCTAACATTCTTCTCTCTAACTTCTCCACTTTGATTATTTTATTATTTTTATAACATCTGTTATTCCTGTTCTTTCTCTTATAAATTCATTTCTAACTCTATCTCTTCTTGTTATTCCTAAAATTCTTCTTCCTATTTTTTTCTTTCCGATACTTTTACTTGTTCACATTGTCGCTTGTGTGATACTCCACATTTCACTTCCATAAGTAAATACGGGGCTAATACAAGCATTGAAGATTTTTCTTTTTAAGCACAAAGGAAGATTGCTGTTTAAATAGTCTTTAAGTCTCCAAAAGGCTCTATTAACTTGGACAATTCTTCTATTTATTTTTCTTTCTTGCCTTTCTTTAACACTGATTGCTTGACCTAAATACGTTAATGTATTCGCCTACTTTTTCGATTTCTTTTTCTTCTATCAAAATCTTTTCTGTATCCTTTTCTGCATTGTTCATACGTTTAGTTTTTGCTGTTTATTGTCGGACCTTTTTTAAGAGTTTCATCCATATATCCTCTATCATATTTTGAATTTCACCATTGCTAGTTGTAATGATGACTATGTCATCAGCAAGTCTTAAGCGATTTATGTGCCTTCCACTTATGGTTAATCCTTTTTCACACCAGTTTAAATAACAGTTTAAATTTCTAGAAATATCTTTCAGTACAGAGTTAAATAACTTCGGAGATAGCGGATCTCCTTATTCAACTCCCCTCCGAATCTCGAAAGCCGAGCCAATGCTTTCCAACTTTATCGTTGCTGTATAGCCTTGCTATATTTTTTATTTATTAAACTGACTTACACTATATTAACAAAAGTCATCGGACACCTGGAAGAGAAACACAACATAGCATTTATTCACATACACAGTGTGGCAAAGAATTTCTAAGACTGGTTCTGTAAAATGAAATAGAAACAAGAAATTATAATTTGTTTTGGTTTGTTATTCGAAATAAGTCCCTCTGGCTTCAATACACTTGTTACAGCGATTTAATAATGATTCGAATGCCTGTTCCAGTTCACTTTGCGGAATTGCATCCAAAGCACGCGTCGAAGCTGTTTGTACGATCGAAATATCATCAAAATAACACCCTTTTATCGTCATTTTAAGTTTTGGGAATAAAGAAAAGTCGCAGGGTGCTAAATCAGGCGAATTCGGTGGATGATTCAACACACAGACGTTATTTTACGCCAAAAATCTACGTACCAGAAGTGAGGTGTGACTGGGTGCATTATCGTGCAACAAACACCAACTGTTTTCATCCCGATATTCTGGACGAATGCGACGCATTCTGCCCATCAAACGCCTCAAAAAATTTAAATAAAACTCACCAGTAATTGTTTGTCCACTTGGAACAAATTATTTGTGGATAATAGCCTTACTATCGAAGAATGTAATGAGCATTGTTTTAATTTTCGATGGAATTTTGCTTGTTTTTTTTTTTTTTTGGGGGGCTTGTGGTGCGTTGTTTTACTTCCATTCCGCACTTTGTTGCTTTGTTTTAGGATCATATTGAAAACACCATGTTTCATCACCAGTTTAACAATCGATTTTAAGAAGTTTGGATCATTTTCAGCGGCTGAAATGATGTCTCTGCAATTTGCACTTCTCCTTGATTTTTGTTCATTGGTTAACGTGTGTGGAACAAATTTAGCACAGACTTTTGTTTTGCCCAAATCTTCGTGCAGGATGGTTCGAATCGTTTCTTTGTTGATGTTTAAAGACTCTTCCATCATTCTTAGTGACGCACATCGATTGTTTGCCACGAAATCACGCACTTTTTCAATAATCTCAAGTGTCCTAGATGAACTTGGTCTTCTGGTATGCTTATCATCTTCTATCGTCTCTCTTCCGTCCAAAAAGAACGTTTGTGCCACAGGAAAATATTTGGTCTACTTAAACAAAACTCACCGTAAACTTGTTTCATCATTTGGTACGTTTCCGAGGCAGTTTTACCAAGTTTTGCGTTAAATTTAATACCAGCCCTTTGTTCCATCTTAATAATTCAACATGAAAAAAATTTGACTTCTCTAATGAACGGCCGTTTCGTTTGAGTTACTCTAACAACTGCGCAGTACTTTTGACAGAAAGCAAGCAGATGGTCACGGTTTATAACGTATTCGCGATTACACTGGTGGCGCCACTGTAGGCTGAAATCTAGCGCCAGTCTTAAACATTCTTTGACGCAATGTGTACATTAGTACGTTGTTGGTCCACCTTTGGCCTTAATGCATACACTGACCCTTCGAGACATTCTTTCGACAAGGTTTTGGAACACCGCGATAGGTATGCGCTTCCATTCAGCAGATAATGATGCCGCTAACTGTTGCTTAGTAGTAGGCCTTGGTTCCAAACTTCTTATGCGGCGCTCTAATTAATCCTATAGGTGCTCTCTGGGATTAAGATCAGGGCTCTGTGCTGGCCAGTTCACACACGATACGGAAATATCGTCAAACCACTCCGTAAAAGCCCTTGCTCTATGGCTCGGTGTATTATCCTGCTGGTACCAACAAGGCTCGGTTTCGTAGTATTGCCACAGAGTTGGTAGGACATAATTGTCCAGAATATCGAGGTAGACAGGGCGGTTAACAGGTTTGTCCACGATAACTTATGGGCCGAGACCATACCACGAAAACCACTCCCACACACGAGTACACTGCCAGCTCTAAACTTGACCGCAGGAACAGTACACTGTGGTAAATAGCATTCCCTCGGCTGTCGCCATACTCACACACGGCCACCAGATTGATGGATCGTGTATCTGGATTGAGGACCCGTTTCCATTGATCTACGGTCCAATATAAATGTTCTTTACACCATGCTAAACGACGAATAGCATTCCGAGTGGAGATGAAAGGCTTATGAGCAGCCGCACGTACACGGTAACCCATGGAAAGAAGTTCTCGGCGAATGGTACGTGTACATACCGTGGTTCCAGCATTTGTACTCACCTGTACACTGAGGTCTTGTGCAGTACTTCGTCGAAAAAATAGAAAATTCTCTATCACTGATTTTAACTGAACTACCGATACGTTTTGCTGTTTCAGGCACGCCACGTGTCTTCCACTTATTCAGTACATCCAAAACAGTTGACTTGGGTATGTTTAAACGCCTCCAGGTTTCTCTTATGGACAACCCACTAATATAACACCCAACAATCTTGCCTTTCTAAAAGTCAGTTCTCTCCCGGCGCGACATTTTTGCTCAACCTCACAGTGCGATATGATCGCGGTTTGCATTCCATTTGTCATTTTCTTCTAGGACTTCCGTCTACAGTGAGTAGAGTTTAGGTCCCAGCCACTTACAGCGAGATCGCCTTTTGGGCAGGACACAGCAACGGAAGGAATGAGAGCAAGTCTAGCGACTTTGACGGAACAGTTTGTAGTGAGATTAGAGTACAGTAGATGGCGCCACCGTCTTCTTGTAGGACTTCCGTCCACAGTGAGTAGAGTTTAGGTCCCAGCCACTTACAGCGAGATCGCCTTTTCGGCAGGACACAGAAACGGAAGAAATGAGAGCAAGTCTAGCGACTTTGACGGAACAGTTTGTAGTGAGATTAGAGTACAGTAGATGGCGCCACCGTCTTCTTGTAGGACTTCCGTCCACAGTGAGTAGAGTTTAGGTCCCAGCCACTTACAGCGAGATCGCCTTTTGGGCAGGACACAGAAACGGAAGGAATGAGAGCAAGTCTAGCGACTTTGACGGAACAGTTTGTAATGAGATTAGAGTACAGTAGATGGCGCCACCGTCTTCTTGTAGGACTTCCGTCCACAGTGAGTAGAGTTTAGGTCCCAGCCACTTACAGCGAGATCGCCTTTTGGGCAGGACACAGAAACGGAAGGAATGAGAGCAAGTCTAGCGACTTTGACGGAACAGTTTGTAGTGAGATTAGAGTACAGTAGATGGCGCCACCGTCTTCTTGTAGGACTTCCGTCCACAGTGAGTAGAGTTTAGGTCCCAGCCACTTACAGCGAGATCGCCTTTTGGGCAGGACACAGAAACGGAAGGAATGAGAGCAAGTCTAGCGACTTTGACGGAACAGTTTGTAGTGAGATTAGAGTACAGTAGATGGCGCCACCGTCTTCTTGTAGGACTTCCGTCCACAGTGAGTAGAGTTTAGGTCCCAGCCACTTACAGCGAGATCGCCTTTTGGGCAGGACACAGAAACGGAAGGAATGAGAGCAAGTCTAGCGACTTTGACGGAACAGTTTGTAGTGAGATTAGAATACAGTAGATGGCGCCACCGTCTTCTTGTAGGACTTCCGTCCACAGTGAGTAGAGTTTAGGTCCCAGCCACCTACAGCGAGATCGCCTTTTGGGCAGGACACAGAAACGGAAGGAATGAGAGCAAGTCTAGAGACTTTGACAGAACAGTTTGTAGTGAGATTAGAGTACAGTAGATGGCGCCACCGTCTTCTTGTAGGACTTCCGTCCACAGTGAGTAGAGTTTAGGTCCCAGCCATTTACAGCGAGATCGCCTTTTGGGCAGGACACAGAAACGGAAGGAATGACTTTGACAGAACAGTTTGTAGTGAGATTAGAGTACAGTAGATGGCGCCACCGTACAAGTACGATGTTGCACACAGAGGAGTGAGAGAATTTCAGGGAGGGGCATAGGAAAGGATGCCCATTTAACCAGTGGGTCCAGCCTGGGGGCTGTCACTTAACGTGCTCGTCCGAAGCACGGCGGACATTCAGCTATTGTTAGTAAATCACACCATCTCTGAAAGATCAGCCCAGGCTCGAACCTGAGGACCTTGCATCGATAGTCTGACTCGCTAACCACTAGGCCATCCGCGGCTCGATATGATCGCGGTCAGGTGCAGGCTTGTTTTTATACCGTTTGCAGCTGTGCCGCGCATCTTAACAACGCAGCGGATCCGTTCATTTGCTTTTGAAGGGGTGTCCGGAGACTTTTGTCGGTATAGTGTATTTTCCTTCCACTGTTTGTTTTTTTATTGAAAAACTCATTTCCTTTTTATAAAAAGAACCAAAAAGCTTTGATACAGTCTACAAAAACTAAGCGAACTTCTTTCTGATATTCATTTATTTTTTCTACTAATTGGTAAATTGTATGTAAATGGTCTATTGTAGAGTAACCAGAACTAAAACCCACTTGTTGTACCGATTGCGCATCTTCTAATTTTGAAGTTAATATTTTTAATATAATTTTTGTGAATAGTTTATTTCATTTAATATTCATTCAAAGTAATTTAATGTTCATCATTCCGGTAACAAGTTAACGCTACAAAGTATTTACAAGTTCAAGGGGGGGGGAGAGTTATTAATTTGAGTGTTTGGTTTTGATGATTTTTAAGGAAATTCGGTAAATGATAAATGAAGGTGTTTGTTCCTAGTGATGTGACATCGCGTTTATTCGCTTTTCAAGGAACGCATTAAAACTAACCTAGAACTTAAAAAAAAAAAAAATGTAAAAAGGAAACGGAAAATTTAACATCAACGGCGATACAGAATTTTTGTAACGGCGACATTTTCCGTATAGATAGGAAAAACGTATAAGTGAGAAACGTATAAACGAAGTTCTATTGTACTATACAGAGCAAACTAATTGGGACAAAGTAAAAAATTCCTCTTTTTCCCAAAACTATGCCTTTATATCATTCTATGCCTTGATATACACTGATAAATACCTGTATTAGTATGAACTATGTCCTCCTTTAGCAGAAATGACCTCTTGAATTCGTTTTGGCATTGACTCCACTAATTGAGTGCACATATTTTTGACTTCATAATCGTGGAACCACACTTTTATAGCATTCGTTATCATGCGTTCTTTGGTTGTACAGTCTATTTTACCTAAACGTCTCTTCATAATCGTGGAACCACACTTTTATAGCATTCGTTATCATGCGTTCTTTGGTTGTACAGTCCATTTTACCTAAACGTCTCTTCATAATCGTGGAACCACACTTTTATTGCATTCGTTATCATGCGTTCTTTGGTTGTACAGTCCATTTTACCTAAACGTCTCTTCATAATCGTGGAACCACACTTTTATAGCATTCGTTTTCATGCGTTCTTTGGTTGTACAGTCCATTTTACTTAAACGTCTCTTCATAATCGTGGAACCACACTTTTATAGCATTCGTTATCATGCGTTCTTTGGTTGTACAGTATATTTTACCTAAACGTCTCTTCATAATCGTGGAACCACACTTTTATAGCATTCGTTATCATGCGTTCTTTGGTTGTACAGTCCATTTTACCTAAACGTCTCTTCATAATCGTGGAACCACACTTTTATAGCATTCGTTATAATGCGTTCTTTGGTTGTACAGTCCATTTTACCTAAACGTCTCTTCATAATCGTGGAACCACACTTTTATAGCATTCGTTATCATGCGTTCTTTGGTTGTACAGTCCATTTTACCTAAACGTCTCTTCATAATCGTGGAACCACACTTTTATAGCATTCGTTATCATGCGTTCTTTGGTTGTACAGTCCATTTTACCTAAACGTCTCTTCATAATCGTGGAACCACACTTTTATAGCATTCGTTATCATGCGTTCTTTGGTTGTACAGTCCATTTTACCTAAACGCCTCTTCATAATCGTGGAACCACACTTTTATAGCATTCGTTATCATGCGTTCTTTGGTTGTACAGTCCATTTTACCTAAACGTCTCTTCATAATCCTGGAACCACACTTTTATAGCATTCGTTATCATGCGTTCTTTGGTTGTACAGTCCATTTTACCTAAACGTCTCTTCATAATCGTGGAACCACACTTTTGTAGCATTCGTTATCATGCGTTCTTTGGTTGTACAGTCCATTTTACCTAAACGTCTCTTCATAATCGTGGAACCACACTTTTATAGCATTCGTTATCATGCGTTCTTTGGTTGTACAGTCCATTTTACCTAAACGTCTCTTCATAATCCTGGAACCACACTTTTATAGCATTCGTTATCATGCGTTCTTTGGTTGTACAGTCCATTTTACCTAAACGTCTCTTCATAATCGTGGAACCACACTTTTGTAGCATTCGTTATCATGCGTTCTTTGGTTGTACAGTCCATTTTACCTAAACGTCTCTTCATAATCGTGGAACCACACTTTTATAGCATTCGTTATCATGCGTTCTTTGGTTGTACAGTCCATTTTACCTAAACGACTCTTCATAATCGTGGAACCACACTTTTATAGCATTCGTTATCATGCGTTCTTTGGTTGTACAGTCCATTTTATCTAAACGTCTCTTCATAATCGTGGAACCACACTTTTATAGCATTCGTTATCATGCGTTCTTTGGTTGTACAGTCCATTTTACCTAAACGTCTCTTCAAAATCGTGGAACCACACTTTTATAGCATTCGTTATCATGCGTTCTTTTATTGCACAGTCCATTTTACCTAAACGTCTCTTCATAATCGTGGAACCACACTTTTATAGCATTCGTTATCATGCGTTCTTTGGTTGTACAGTCTAATTTACCTAAACGTCTCTTCATAATCGTGGAACCACACTTTTATAGCATTCGTTATCATGCGTTCTTTGGTTGTACAGTCTAATTTACCTAAACGTCTCTTCATAATCGTGGAACCACACTTTTATAGCATTCGTTATCATGCGTTCTTTGGTTGTACAGTCCATTTTACCTAAACGTCTCTTCAAAATCGTGGAACCACACTTTTATAGCATTCGTTATCATGCGTTCTTTGGTTGCACAGTCCATTTTACCTAAACGTCTCTTCATAATCGTGGAACCACACTTTTATAGCATTCGTTATCATGCGTTCTTTGGTTGTACAGTCCATTTTACCTAAACGTCTCTTCATAATCGTGGAACCACACTTTTATAGCATTCGTTATCATGCGTTCTTTGGTTGTACAGTCCATTTTACCTAAACGTCTCTTCAAAATCGTGGAACCACACTTTTATAGCATTCGTTATCATGCGTTCTTTGGTGTACAGTCCATTTCACCTAAACGTCTCTTCAAAATATTCCACAAGTTTTCTATGGGATTTAAGTCTGGTGAATTTCCAGGCCAATCAAGCAAATGAATTTGATTTTCCAGCTTTACCAATTTCGAATTGTGACATGGGGCCAAGTCATGTTGAAATGTCCCGTCAAAAGTTTGCAAGAATGGAACAATCCTACGTTGTAATATTTCTACGTACTTGGCTGAATATCTTGAACAGGAACTAAGCTTCCGGTGTCATTTGATGTGAAAAACCCCCAAAATATCTGTTTCAGAGGGTGTTTTACAGTTTATTTCACATGCTCAGGTCTTAAGGGTTCACAGTTGCTTCGTCTAACGATGATTGCTTGGTAACCCTGCACAAATAAATGAGTTTCACCACTGAAAATTACCTTTTTTCCAGTCGTCAGCAGTCCATGACTTATATTTTTTGGCCCATGCTAAACGTTTTATCTTCATTTTCGCATTCAAATATTGTTTCTTCGTTGGTCTTCTTGCCTTCCGGCCAACTTCCAGAAGCCTACGGCGTGCAGTTGTATCACTAACATCCCAACCACTAGCCAATAAATCTCTTTGAAGGTCGGTGCTTTTTTTTTTTTTTTGTTTTGTTTTTTTGGATTCATTTTACTATTTCTGAGTAGATATTTATCGGGGTTTCTTCCGCATTTACCTCTCCTTTTTGGAGACGATGATCCAGATGCATTGCATCGCGTAAGCAGTCTTGAAACACTTGATTTGCCTACACCAACTGCAGAAGCGATATCTCTCACTGTCATAGAAGTGTGATCCTTCAGAGCAATTATTTTTGCCCGCTTCCTTGGGAAAACATCCATTTTTCAATACACGAAAGCAACACGTACTCACAGAGAGCAAAAACTAACATCCACCTGTCGCACACGAAAGCTCACAACTGAAGCTGAAGTGCCTATTTCCTGTTTAAAACCGGTCAAACCACATGCTTACTATCAAGTTGTAACAGTCACACCACCTCACAGCTGATAAAACCAGTTTACGTGGGTTTCCGACATCAACTGGCGATCACATTACAATTCTGAGAATAAAATAGCTTGTCCCAATTAATTTGCACGGTATAATACGTTAATTCAAACACTCGACGCGAATCAGGAACACCAAACATAAATCATCACTCTTTCCACGTTAATAAGTGAGTCTCGGAAAAAATTCTCATCCGCCACAACCGGGAATCTAACCCAGGGTCTTCCAGTTACGCGCTGAACATGCTAATCGGCGGGGCTCCATGAAGTAACGTGCCATGTTGTTTGGCAGTTAATCACTGTGAGTCTGTAGACTTTGAGGCCACTGTGGTGCAGGTAGCGTGTTCTGGCGCGTAACTGCAAGACCCTGGGTTCGATTCCCGTTGGTGGCGTGTGAGAATTTTTCGGAGGCTCACTTATGAAGACGTGGAAGGAGCGATGATTTCTGTTTGCTATTGTATGTTAGCAAGGGATTGTTGCTGTGGCTTGAAAGCGACAAAATATTGGTTTTATCGATACGTTTCTTTTTAATTTACCACAAAAAAAAAAAAGTGTTGTAATGATCTACACGAATATTTGACGTTAACACATCTTTATGAAAGTTCTGTTAATGGTAAGCACAGAGTTTGATTTTTCCAAACAGTTGATTTTGCTCTCGCTTCAAGTGTATATACACTGAAGTGTCAGAAAAACTGGTACACCAGTCTAATACTTGGTAGATCCCCCACGGGAGCGAAGGAATGCAGAAATACGACGGGGCATGGAATCCACTAGCTTCTGGAAATATGCTGTAGGCAATGCACACCATTCTTCCTGCAGTGGGTTCCACAATTCGGGTGTATTCCGAGGTCTCGGATTCCTGTGTTCGATAGCGCGTTGCATGGCATCCCAAATGTGTTCTATCAAGTTCAGATCAGGGGACTTGGGTGGGAATGGCAACACCCCAAACTCAGATGAATGCTCCTCTAACCATAATGTGGCGTCCCGACACTTGTGTGGAGGTGCATTGTTCTTTTGAAACAGGCCCAACCCATCAGCATGAATGCAGGACATGAACGGGTGTACCTAGTCAGAAAGGATGCGCACTTAGCGTTGGCCGGTCACAGACGTTTGTAGACGTACCAGGGTCCCAGTGAAGTCCAGCTAAACACACTCCATACCATTACGGACCCCCCACCAGCCGGTACAGTTCCCTGTTGACAGGCGGGATCCATGGCTTTACTGGGTTTGCGCCGCAAACGAATCCTTCCATCTGCCCGATACAGTTGGAAACGCGACTCGTCAGACCAGGCTACTTGTTTCCAGTCATCAAGTGTCCAGTGGCGGTTTTGCCGTGCCCAAGCGAGGCACATAGCTCTGTGTCGTGCACCCATCAAGGGGACTCGAGTTGGGCGTCGGCTCCCAAGGCCCATATCGTGCAGGGTACGTTGCACAGTCCGGACGCTGATGCTTGTTGAGGCTCCAGCATTGAATTCCGATGCTACCTGCGGGAGTGTCGCGTGAAACGATTCTTGACAGCCGACGATGGTCACGTTCACCCAATGTCTCTTTACGGCCACACTGGTATCGTAGGTTGGAGGTTTTGCCGGAATTCTTGTAGTCAAGGTACACCCTTGCAATGGTCGTCCGTGAAAATCCGAACTTCGTTTCTGCCTCCGAAATACTATGGCCCATCTCACGAGTGCCAACTATGACACCGCGTTGAAAATCGCTTAAATCGTTATTACTTGTCATTCTCGTGCCGAAAACAGCTCTGACAGCTGGCAAGGATGTCTATCGCTTTATATACGCACTGGCGGACGCATCCGAATACGCGCATAGGTGACGTTGCTATGTATTTTGCACCTCCGAAATACTATGGCCCATCTCACGAGTGCCAACTATGACACCGCGTTGAAAATCGCTTAAATCGTTATTACTTGTCATTCTCATGCCGAAAACAGCTCTGACAGCTGGCAAGGATGTCTATCGCTTTATATACGCACTGGCGGACGCATCCGAATACGCGCATAGGTGACGTTGCTATGTATTTTGCACCTCCGAAATACTATGGCCCATCTCACGAGTGCCAACTATGACACCGCGTTGAAAATCGCTTAAATCGTTATTACTTGTCATTCTCATGCCGAAAACAGCTCTGACAGCTGGCAAGGATGTCTATCGCTTTATATACGCACTGGCGGACGCATCCGAATACGCGCATAGGTGACGTTGCTATGTATTTTGCACCTCCGAAATACTATGGCCCATCTCACGAGTGCCAACTATGACACCGCGTTGAAAATCGCTTAAATCGTTATTACTTGTCATTCTCATGCCGAAAACAGCTCTGACAGCTGGCAAGGATGTCTATCGCTTTATATACGAACTGGCGGACGCATCCGAATACGCGCATAGGTGACGTTGCTATGTATTTTGCACCTCCGAAATACTATGGCCCATCTCACGAGTGTCAACTATGACACCGCGTTGAAAATCGCTTAAATCGTTATTACTTGTCCTTCTCATGTCGAAAACAGCTCTGACAGCTGGCAAGGATGTCTATCGCTTTATATACGCACTGGCGGACGCATCCGAATACGCGCATAGGTGACGTTGCTATGTATTTTGCACCTCCGAAATACTATGGCCCATCTCACGAGTGTCAACTATGACACCGCGTTGAAAATCGCTTAAATCGTTATTACTTGTCATTCTCATGCCGAAAACAGCTCTGACAGCTGGCAAGGATGTCTATCGCTTTATATACGCACTGGCGGAGGCAACCGAGTACGCGCATAGGTGACGTTGCTATGTATTTTGCACCTCCGAAATACTATGGCCCATCTCACGAGCGCCAACTATGACACCGCGTTGAAAATCGCTTAAATCGTTATTACTTGTCCTTCTCATGTCGAAAACAGCTCTGACAGCTGGAAAGGATGTCTATCGCTTTATATACGCACTGGCGGACGCAACCGAATACGCGCATAGGTGACGTTGCTAAGTATTTTGCATAGGCTCGTCTGTACCAGTTTTTCTGGCACTTCAGTGTATAATAGAAGAAATGCGAACACTCATATTTTAAAGAAAAGTTGCAATATGACAAGAAAATAAGTACAAAAGTTAAACTCCAACTTTATCTAACAATTTATGTATGTCATGAAAGAAATACGGGATTACGCCATATAATACAAATTTTGAAGATGACAATCCGATTTTTGGCGTAAATGTGACAAGGATGGTAAGTCAGATAATATTTGAAAACTTGAAAATTTTTCATCGTCCTGGAGCGGGACTCGAACCCGCGTCTACCAGAGAACGCCCGGGTATGCTAACCACTACACCACCCAGAACGACCAAGTTCAAAGTTTCCGATCAATTTGAATTTAACCATCACAGGATTCGCTAGTCGAAGCAACCGGCATTCATGTTTAGCGAATCTGGAGGTTAAGAATCTTATCCCGTGTTTGCCCGGAGAAGCAGATAAATCATGAAAGAAATACGGGATTACGCCATATAATACAAATTTTGAAGATGACAATCCGATTTTTGGCGTAAATGTGACAAGGATGGTAAGTCAGATAATATCCGAAAACTTGAACCTTTTCATCGTCCTGGAGCGGGACTCGAACCCGCGTCTCCCAGAAAACGCCCGGGTATGCTAACCACTACACCACCCACAACGACCAAGTTTCAAGTTTCCGATCAATTTGAATTTAACCATCACAGGATTCGCTAGTCGAAGCAACCGGCATTCATGTTTAGCGAATCTGGAGGTTAAGAATCTTATCCCGTGTTTGCCCGGAGAAGCAGATAAATCATGAAAGAAATACGGGATTACGCCATATAATACAAATTTTGAAGATGACAATTCGATTTTTGGCGTAAATGTGACAAGGATGGTAAGTCAGATAATATCCGAAAACTTGAAAATTTTCATCGTCCTGGAGCGGGACTCGAATCCGCGTCTCCCAGAAAACGCCCGGGTATGCTAACCACTACACCACCCAGAACGACCAAGTTTCAAGTTTCCGATCAATTTGAATTTAACCATCACAGGATTCGCTAGTCGAAGCAACCGGCATTCATGTTTAGCGAATCTGGAGGTTAAGAATCTTATCCCGTGTTTGCCCGGAGAAGCAGATAAATCATGAAAGAAATACGGGATTACGCCATATAATACAAATTTTGAAGATGACAATTCGATTTTTGGCGTAAATGTGACAAGGATGGTAAGTCAGATAATATCCGAAAACTTGAAAATTTTCATCGTCCTGGAGCGGGACTCGAACCCGCGTCTCCCAGAAAACGCCCGGGTATGCTAACCACTACACCACCCAGAACGACCAAGTTTCAAGTTTCCGATCAATTTGAATTTAACCATCACAGGATTCGCTAGTCGAAGCAACCGGCATTCATGTTTAGCGAATCTGGAGGTTAAGAATCTTATCCCGTGTTTGCCCGGAGAAGCAGATAAATCATGAAAGAAATACGGGATTACGCCATATAATACAAATTTTGAAGATGACAATCCGATTTTTGGCGTAAATGTGACAAGGATGGTAAGTCAGATAATATCCGAAAACTTGAAAATTTCCATCGTCCTGGAGCGGGACTGGAACCCGCGTCTCCCAGAAAACGCCTAGGTATGCTAACCACTACACCACCCACAACGACCAAGTTTCAAGTTTCCGATCAATTCGAATTTAACCATCACAGGATTCGCTAGTCGAAGCAACCGGCATTCATGTTTAGCGAATCTGGAGGTTAAGAATCTTATCCCGTGTTTTTTTTTTTTTTTTTTTTTTTTTGATTGGAGGTTTAACGACCACCGTGAGCAACTCAATGGGCTATAAGCAGTCGCCCGTCCCTAATTTAGGGTCACTGGTTCCAGGGAAGGGAGAGAGCCAGTGCCGTAAGACAAACACAACATCCATGCCTCACGGGATTCGAACCCGGACCCCTTTCGGACGAATGATCAGAGGCCATCGCTTAGACCACTGCGCCACCGGGGCGGCTATTGGAGGTTTAACGACCACCGTGAGCAACTCAATGCGCTATAAGCAGTCCCCCGTCCCTGATTTAGGGTCACTGGTTCCAGGGAAGGGAGAGAGCCAGTGCCGTAAGACAAACACAACATCCATGCCTCACCGGGATTCGAACCCGGACCCCTTTCGGACGAATGATCAGAGGCCATCGCTTAGAAGAAATTCTTTATCAAATATTAACCGGCAAATTTTCTGCACGTTATTTTCAGAAATTTTCCGTGAATTCATACCACCTGTTTTTTTGCAGTGTGATCCGGATCGCTTCTCTGGAAAAGCTTTCAAAACCACCTGGAGAACCTGGAAAAGACATGGAATATTTTTATTACTTTTGAGTGGGAACCCTGATTATGTTGT
This sequence comes from Macrothele yani, assembly GCA_039090855.1. Lineage (NCBI taxonomy): Eukaryota > Metazoa > Arthropoda > Arachnida > Araneae > Macrothelidae > Macrothele > Macrothele yani. The sequence goes on from CM077034.1 coordinate 8,102,889, forward strand.
TAAATTTCCAGCGATAAAGATAAAATGTCCGAAACAAGCAGCGAAAATTAAAAAAAAATAAAAACTGCTTTGCTCTAAACATGAGATGAAGTGAATGTAGTTATTAAGCGTGCTCGGTCTCAGAAGAAAATTCCGGTAACATGTCGTGCCCAACTATTTTGATCCGTATGACAAGAATAATTAAAAATCATTGTGACGAATTTTCTTCTCAATCTGCTAAGCACCTGAGTTCTGGCACATATTCAATTTTCTTCTCAAAACTAATTTATCTTTCCTTCCCGCTTTAATGCAGAAAATATGCTTAGGCAATCTGATTACAAATTTACGGCGAGAGGTATGCTCCGAAACAATGTCCCGTGAAAAGGGTTATCAAAAATATTTCTCAACAAACTTGTGACATTTATCTATATTTTAATTCTCGAAGAATACCCAGAGATAAAAAAAAAAAAAGAAAAATCTAAAAGTTTGGTACATAGATACAAAGGCCATTACATGAAAACTGAGAGAATTTTTTTTTTTTTTGAGTTGGCAACAGTGCGAATGGGGAAAATAACCACGCAGACGACTCACTGAATTAAGCACAGAGAATGGAGAGACAGAGCGTGCACAAGCCAGTTATGGAAATTGGTGGGCGGGGAAAAAGAACGATAGCAGAGCACCGTCGGCGCTTTATGGAACTAAACCCCACGTGCTCTCTGACGTAACGTCCCTACTGTAACGCTCATAATTCGAAATTGGTTACTTTGCTTGTTATTACTACCGTTACCACTGTGTGATTCTGTGATTATAACAACGCTTTTCGTTATTTCGTAGAAGTTATTTTCGGCGGATAATTATTTCATCTTTTATATGTAGGAAATCTTTGTCTATTTTTTAACTGTTAAAAATCGATATAAGTAAAATTTATATCAGAGTAGAGCCCTTACTGTATTTTGTTTTTCGTAATTCCATTTGATCCTTCGGGCAGATGTTTACAGATGTTTGATTCGTGATACAATTATGTCAGTTTGTTACTTTTTATTTGCCATTGCTTTGATATTTTTCCGTTGTTTATTTTCAAATTCCGGCAGTAGTATGTTGCGTTGACGAAGGTCTGCATTTTGAGAACGAAAGCTGCTACAGATTTATTAGTTTCTTTTAAGTCAGAGTTAGTACTTTATTTCTCAGTATAATACCCGACTGCAAAGTGCTGTTCTTACGATTAAGAATATACGCCTAATTCCGTTACACCTACCGCAAAATTTCTCGGTTAATCACGCTACAATGAACCTAACCAACTCGGGGAGTAAGGAAAATGGCGGCTCTCGCAGGGAAGGAAAGTCGAGAGAGACATTTGTAAACAAGTGGGAGGAGCGTAGTTGTGACGTCACTTTTAGTTCTCATTAACAGGCCGTGGGGCCGCCAACGTCTATGTGAGTTTAACATTATGCTGTTGCCATCGGACAAAGTGGAGAATTTCCTTTACGATCTTCTAGAGTGCACACTCTGTACCTCTCTTCTCTGTGGAATTAAGGAAGTATCTATGGCAACAGTTATTAGACGAGGCAGACGATTCTGGTTTTGTTATTGCGCAGTTGTTTAAGGCACGTCTTCATTTCGCCGTACACCTATGGAAACGAGTGATTTAGATTTAATTTTGCTATCGTTTGGGTCAAACAGCTCCAGAAACAGTTGAGTTAAAACCAAAAAAAAAAAAAAAAAGCTTATAAAGATAACTGTGTGAACGATTTCAAGATGGCACCATGATTTCAACAAGAAAGATAACACCGAATTTTCGGGTGTAATAAGCACGTCTTTTGAATCTGTTCTGACGCAAATTAAATTTATCAAAGCTATTTAAAGTCAATGGAACCGGTATGGAAAACAATAGATCTGACCAAAGAAAGAAGATTTTTCAATCGGGTTTTTAATCCCTCAGTTATATTGCTGTAAACGGAATGGTGAGCTTACGAACTCTTAGAAACAGAGATATCGACAAAAATAAGATGTGACTTTACGTCCTCTGGTGGGAAAACTATGCATTATTTTAGGAAGAAAGTATTCTCAAAAGGTTACAGCTCCTGATGGGAAATCGAAATTTAGGGTCACTGGTTCCAGGGAAGGGAGAGAGCCAGTGCCGTAAGACAAACACAACATCCATGCCTCACCGGGATTCGAACCCGGACCCCTTTCGGACGAATGATCAGAGGCCATCGCTTAGAAGAAATTCTTTATCAAATATTAACCGGCAAATTTTCTGCACGTTATTTTCAGAAATATCCATGTAAGCGTTATCGGTCGAAGAAAAGAAAATTAAGACTTACGCCACCTGGTGGCCAAACCATTTCTTACAAAAATTAGGAAATATGTGCAAACGATTTCCCATCAGGAGCTATATGCGGTACAGAAAGAATTTTTCAAATAGGAGATTTAGAAGCAGAGATATAGGGGGAAACGCAATTTACACTTACACCCCCTAGCGGAAAGTCTATGAATTACTTGAAAATTTTGAAATTATATGAACCACGTGGCACACTAGAAACACTATCCAACAAAGAAGGAATTTTTCAAATCGGACTTCTAGAAGTAGAGATATTAACAAAAATAAGATATACATCTACGCCCCCTGGCGTAGAAACCAAGCACTATTTTAAGAACGAAATGTTTCTAAAAGGTTTGTCGACATGAGTAGTATCGGTCAACAAAGGACGTTTTTTTCAATCGAGAATTTAGAACCTCATATTTTGCTGCAAATACATCAGAAGCGGAAATTAAGATTTACACCCCCTGGTGGCCAAACTATTTTTTTACAATAATTAGAAATTATATGCAAACGATTTCCCATCAGGAGCTGTATCCGGTGCAAAAGAATTTTTCAAATCGGAGATTTAGAAGCAGAGATATAGGGGGAAACGCAATTTACCGCTACGCCCCCTAGAGGAAAGTCTATGAGTTACTAGAAAATTTTGAAATTATATGAAAAACATGTCACACGGAAAACACTATCCAACAATGAAGGAATTTTTCAAATCGGACTCCTAGAAGTAGAGATATTGACAAAAATAAGATGTACATCTACGCACCCTGGCGGAGAAACTGTGGAATATTTTAAGAAGAAAATATTCCGAAAAGATTTATCGATGTGAGTGGCATCAGTCCACAAAAGAATTTCTTCAATCGATATCTTAGAAGCTCCGATTTCATGGCAAATACAGCAGAAGCAAAAATTTAACGCTTACGCCCCCTGGTGGCCAAAGTATTCCTTACCAAAAATTTGAAATTATATGCAAACGATTTTCCATCAGGAGATGTATCCACTGAAGAACAATATTTTTTTAATCGGAGTTTTAGAAGAACAGTTATCGGGGAAAATGTAATTTACTTTTACGCCCCCTAGCGGAAAATCTATGCGTAATTTGAAAAAGTAACTATATCTAAAATACTCTTCGACATAAATGGAATCGAAAGATAAAAAAAAAAAAAAAAATCAATCGGATGTTTAGAAGCAAATATGTGGAATAAAACGTATTTTTGAATTCGACATCATCTGCACTTACGCCCTCTAGCGGTGAAATTGTACATTGTGAAAAAAAAAAACTAAATAAAGGATCATCATTTGCATAATTCAAGCTTCCCAATGCAAGAAGAATTTTTCAAATCGGACTAATAGTTGCAGAGATACTGTGGGTACAGACGGACGGACAAACCGATAACAGAAGCACCATCTTTTTTACAAAAGATGTGCCGAAAGTGTAGTCACGGAGCGTACAAGCGCTTCACCCCTGAGACACGCCCGACGCATTGTGGGAAGTCTTTTCCAGTACGTCCGTCACCACTGCCTGAATTTCTTCGGTGATGCACGCTTTGGCTCGCGGTTTCGTCTGGGGTTGAGAGGAAAAAGGCAAGCGCTTCACCTACTGAGACACGCCCGACGCATTGTATGAAGTCTTTTCCAGTACGTCCGTCACCACTGCCTGAATTTCTTCGGTGATGCACGCTTTGGCTCGCGGTTTCGTCTGGGGTTGAGAGGAAAAAGGCAAGCGCTTCACCCCCTGAGACACGCAGCCCAGCTTTATGACGTAACAGCGCTGGCCCTTCGAAAGTCAAGAACCACGGGGAGCACCATAGGAAAAGCACTTTCAGTGAATGTTATTACCGTATTTGACATACACTGAAAAGCAATCGAATTACAGACAGCTGGCGTTATGCAAATGTGGCGCTGTGGGCGGCCCTGTAAACGGAAACGACATGACGTATGCAGCGATCCGACAATATAAGGAGTGGTGCGACGGGAATCAGTAAGAGTCGGACGCAGTATGGGTAAGACGAAGGATCTAAGCGCATTTGATAGTGGGCAAATTGTCGGGGCCCGACGAATGGGTCACTCCATCTCGGAAGTCTGTGATTTTCACGAGCCACTGTGTCACGGGTGCACCGGGAGTACATCGAATCCGGTAAAACCATCCCTGCAAGGTCCAACTGCCGTGGACAACAGCGTGCGGACGAGCGGGGTCATCGTCGGCTAGCTCGCATTGTAACAGCGGATAGACGGGCCACAGTGCGAGAAATCACTCGGTAATTAAACGCTGGTGCACAAAAACGTGTAAGCAGCAACACCATCCAGAACCGTCTCCTCGCTATGGGGTGCAGAAGCCATCGTCCCACGAGGGTACCGCTGCTGACCGCACATCAAAGATTAGCATGGCCGCGGGAACATCGCCACTGCACCCTAGACATGTGGGAAAATGTTGCCTGGACTGATGAGCCGAGATTCACGTTGGCACATGCGGATGGCAGGATACGAGTACGGCGCAATCCACATGAACCGATGGATCCTTCTTGCCAGCAGGGTACTCTTCAAGCTGGTGGGGGTGGCATTCTCGTCTGAGGACTGTTTATGCGGACTGAAATGGGACCCCTGGTACGTGTGACATCGTCCCTCACAGGTCAACGTTACCGGGATATCCTGGACGACCATTTGCTCCCGTTTGTGCGTCTTCAACATCCCACTGGGGACCTCATCTTGCAACAAGACAGTGCAGCTCCAGAATTGTATCCGAATGGTTGGATGAACACTCCAGCGACGTGACCTCGCTTCCTTGGCCAGCTAGGACACCTAACCTCAATCCCATCGATCACATCTGGAATGCCATCTAGAGAGATGTTGGAGACTCTGACCCCCCCCAATCAAATTTTCGTGAACTGTGGGAGCTTGTTCAGGGGTCGTGGATCCGTATGGCTTCCCAACGCTTCCGGTGTCTTGTCGAGTCCATGCCGAGACGAATCTCCGCCGTCATCAGGACGAAAGGTGGTGCTACACGTTACTAGACAGGTATCTCTAATTCAGTTGCTCTTCAGGGTATCTCTAATTCAGTTGCTCTTCAGGGTATCTCTAATTCAGTTGCTCTTCAGGGTATCTCTAATTCAGTTGCTCTTCAGGGTATCTCTAATTCAGTTGCTCTTCAGGGTATCTCTAATTCAGTTGCTCTTCAGGGTATCTCTAATTCAGTTGCTCTTCAGGGTGTCTCTAATTCAGTTGCTCTTCAGGGTATCTCTAATTCAGTTGCTCTTCAGGGTATCTCTAATTCAGTTGCTCTTCAGGGTATCTCTAATTCAGTTGCTCTTCAGGGTATCTCTAATTCAGTTGCTCTTCAGGGTATCTCTAATTCAGTTGCTCTTCAGGGTATCTCTAATTCAGTTGCTCTTCAGGGTATCTCTAATTCAGTTGCTCTTCAGGGTATCTCTAATTCAGTTGCTCTTCAGGGTATCTCTAATTCAGTTGCTCTTCAGGGTATCTCTAATTCAGTTGCTCTTCAGGGTATCTCTAATTCAGTTGCTCTTCAGGGTGTCTCTAATTCAGTTGCTCTTCAGGGTATCTCTAATTCAGTTGCTCTTCAGGGTGTCTCTAATTCAGTTGCTCTTCAGGGTATCTCTAATTCAGTTGCTCTTCAGGGTATCTCTAATTCAGTTGCTCTTCAGGGTATCTCTAATTCAGTTGCTCTTCAGGGTATCTCTAATTCAGTTGCTCTTCAGGGTATCTCTAATTCAGTTGCTCTTCAGGGTATCTCTAATTCAGTTGCTCTTCAGGGTATCTCTAATTCAGTTGCTCTTCAGGGTATCTCTAATTCAGTTGCTCTTCAGGGTATCTCTAATTCAGTTGCTCTTCAGGGTATCTCTAATTCAGTTGCTCTTCAGGGTGTCTCTAATTCAGTTGCTCTTCAGGGTATCTCTAATTCAGTTGCTCTTCAGTGTATCTCTAATTCAGTTGCTCTTCAGTGTGTCTCTAATTCAGTTGCTCTTCAGGGTATCTCTAATTCAGTTGCTCTTCGGGGTATCTCTAATTCAGTTGCTCTTCGGGGTATCTCTAATTCAGTTGCTCTTCGGGGTGTCTCTAATTCAGTTGCTCTTCAGGGTGTCTCTAATTCAGTTGCTCTTCAGGGTGTCTCTAATTCAGTTGCTCTTCAGGGTATCTCTAATTCAGTTGCTCTTCAGGGTATCTCTAATTCAGTTGCTCTTCAGGGTGTCTCTAATTCAGTTGCTCTTCAGGGTATCTCTAATTCAGTTGCTCTTCAGGGTATCTCTAATTCAGTTGCTCTTCAGGGTATCTCTAATTCAGTTGCCCTTCAGGGTATCTCTAATTCAGTTGCTCTTCAGGGTATCTCTAATTCAGTTGCTCTTCAGGGTATCTCTAATTCAGTTGCTCTTCAGGGTATCTCTAATTCAGTTGCTCTTCAGGGTATCTCTAATTCAGTTGCTCTTCAGGGTATCTCTAATTCAGTTGCTCTTCAGGGTATCTCTAATTCAGTTGCTCTTCAGGGTATCTCTAATTCAGTTGCTCTTCAGGGTATCTCTAATTCAGTTGCTCTTCAGGGTATCTCTAATTCAGTTGCTCTTCAGGGTATCTCTAATTCAGTTGCTCTTCAGGGTATCTCTAATTCAGTTGCTCTTCAGGGTATCTCTAATTCAGTTGCTCTTCAGGGTATCTCTAATTCAGTTGCTCTTCAGGGTATCTCTAATTAAGTTGCTCTTCAGGGTATCTCTAATTCAGTTGCTCTTCAGGGTATCTCTAATTCAGTTGCTCTTCAGGGTGTCTCTAATTCAGTTGCTCTTCAGGGTATCTCTAATTCAGTTGCTCTTCAGGGTGTCTCTAATTCAGTTGCTCTTCAGGGTGTCTCTAATTCAGTTGCTCTTCAGGGTGTGTCTAATTCAGTTGCTCTTCAGGGTATCTCTAATTCAGTTGCTCTTCAGGGTATCTCTAATTCAGTTGCTCTTCAGGGTGTCTCTAATTCAGTTGCTCTTCAGGGTGTCTCTAATTCAGTTGCTCTTCAGGGTATCTCTAATTCAGTTGCTCTTCAGGGTATCTCTAATTCAGTTGCTCTTCAGGGTATCTCTAATTCAGTTGCTCTTCAGGGTGTCTCTAATTCAGTTGCTCTTCAGGGTATCTCTAATTCAGTTGCTCTTCAGGGTGTCTCTAATTCAGTTGCTCTTCAGGGTATCTCTAATTCAGTTGCTCTTCAGGGTGTCTCTAATTCAGTTGCTCTTCAGGGTATCTCTAATTCAGTTGCTCTTCAGGGTATCTCTAATTCAGTTGCTCTTCAGGGTGTCTCTAATTCAGTTGCTCTTCAGGGTATCTCTAATTCAGTTGCTCTTCAGGGTGTCTCTAATTCAGTTGCTCTTCAGGGTATCTCTAATTCAGTTGCTCTTCAGGGTATCTCTAATTCAGTTGCTCTTCAGGGTATCTCTAATTCAGTTGCTCTTCAGGGTATCTCTAATTCAGTTGCTCTTCAGGGTGTCTCTAATTCAGTTGCTCTTCAGGGTATCTCTAATTCAGTTGCTCTTCAGGGTATCTCTAATTCAGTTGCTCTTCAGGGTATCTCTAATTCAGTTGCTCTTCAGGGTGTCTCTAATTCAGTTGCTCTTCAGGGTATCTCTAATTCAGTTGCTCTTCAGGGTATCTCTAATTCAGTTGCTCTTCAGGGTATCTCTAATTCAGTTGCTCTTCAGGGTATCTCTAATTCAGTTGCTCTTCAGGGTATCTCTAATTCAGTTGCTCTTCAGGGTATCTCTAATTCAGTTGCTCTTCAGGGTGTCTCTAATTCAGTTGCTCTTCAGGGTATCTCTAATTCAGTTGCTCTTCAGGGTGTCTCTAATTCAGTTGCTCTTCAGGGTATCTCTAATTCAGTTGCTCTTCAGGGTGTCTCTAATTCAGTTGCTCTTCAGGGTGTCTCTAATTCAGTTGCTCTTCAGGGTATCTCTAATTCAGTTGCTCTTCAGGGTATCTCTAATTCAGTTGCTCTTCAGGGTATCTCTAATTCAGTTGCTCTTCAGGGTGTCTCTAATTCAGTTGCTCTTCAGGGTATCTCTAATTCAGTTGCTCTTCAGGGTATCTCTAATTCAGTTGCTCTTCAGGGTATCTCTAATTCAGTTGCTCTTCAGGGTGTCTCTAATTCAGTTGCTCTTCAGGGTATCTCTAATTCAGTTGCTCTACAGGGTGTCTCTAATTCAGTTGCTCTTCAGGGTATCTCTAATTCAGTTGCTCTACAGGGTATCTCTAATTCAGTTGCTCTTCAGGGTGTCTCTAATTCAGTTGCTCTTCAGGGTATCTCTAATTCAGTTGCTCTTCAGGGTATCTCTAATTCAGTTGCTCTTCAGGGTATCTCTAATTCAGTTGCTCTTCAGGGTGTCTCTAATTCAGTTGCTCTTCAGGGTATCTCTAATTCAGTTGCTCTTCAGGGTATCTCTAATTCAGTTGCTCTTCAGGGTATCTCTAATTCAGTTGCTCTTCAGGGTATCTCTAATTCAGTTGCTCTTCAGGGTGTCTCTAATTCAGTTGCTCTTCAGGGTGTCTCTAATTCAGTTGCTCTTCAGGGTGTCTCTAATTGAGTTGCTCTTCAGGGTATCTCTAATTCAGTTGCTCTTCAGGGTGTCTCTAATTCAGTTGCTCTTCAGGGTATCTCTAATTCAGTTGCTCTTCAGGGTGTCTCTAATTCAGTTGCTCTTCAGGGTATCTCTAATTCAGTTGCTCTTCAGGGTGTCTCTAATTCAGTTGCTCTTCAGGGTGTCTCTAATTCAGTTGCTCTTCAGGATATCTCTAATTCAGTTGCTCTTCAGGGTATCTCTAATTCAGTTGCTCTTCAGGATATCTCTAATTCAGTTGCTCTTCAGGGTGTCTCTAATTCAGTTGCTCTTCAGGGTATCTCTAATTCAGTTGCTCTTCAGGGTATCTCTAATTCAGTTGCTCTTCAGGGTATCTCTAATTCAGTTGCTCTTCAGGGTATCTCTAATTCAGTTGCTCTTCAGGGTATCTCTAATTCAGTTGCTCTTCAGGGTATCTCTAATTCAGTTGCTCTTCAGGGTATCTCTAATTCAGTTGCTCTTCAGGGTATCTCTAATTCAGTTGCTCTTCAGGGTATCTCTAATTCAGTTGCTCTTCAGGGTATCTCTAATTCAGTTGCCCTTCAGGGTATCTCTAATTCAGTTGCCCTTCAGGGTATCTCTAATTCAGTTGCCCTTCAGGGTATCTCTAATTCAGTTGCTCTTCAGGGTATCTCTAATTCAGTTGCTCTTCAGGGTATCTCTAATTCAGTTGCTCTTCAGGGTATCTCTAATTCAGTTGCTCTTCAGGGTATCTCTAATTCAGTTGCTCTTCAGGGTATCTCTAATTCAGTTGCTCTTCAGGGTATCTCTAATTCAGTTGCTCTTCAGGGTATCTCTAATTCAGTTGCTCTTCAGGGTATCTCTAATTCAGTTGCTCTTCAGGGTATCTCTAATTCAGTTGCTCTTCAGGGTATCTCTAATTCAGTTGCTCTTCAGGGTATCTCTAATTCAGTTGCTCTTCAGGGTATCTCTAATTCAGTTGCTCTTCAGGGTGTCTCTAATTCAGTTGCTCTTCAGGGTATCTCTAATTCAGTTGCTCTTCAGGGTATCTCTAATTCAGTTGCTCTTCAGGGTATCTCTAATTCAATTGCTCTTCAGGGTATCTCTAATTCAGTTGCTCTTCAGGGTATCTCTAATTCAGTTGCTCTTCAGGGTATCTCTAATTCAGTTGCTCTTCAGGGTATCTCTAATTCAGTTGCTCTTCAGGGTATCTCTAATTAAGTTGCTCTTTAGGGTATCTCTAATTCAGTTGCTCTTCAGGGTATCTCTAATTCAGTTGCTCTTCAGGGTGTCTCTAATTCAGTTGCTCTTCAGGGTATCTCTAATTCAGTTGCTCTTCAGGGTATCTCTAATTCAGTTGCTCTTCAGGGTATCTCTAATTCAGTTGCTCTTCAGGGTATCTCTAATTCAGTTGCTTATAACAGTTCTACTTTAGAGTCAGGTATTAATTAAAGTTCTCAGTTCCTCCTCTCAATGATAGGATAACAACAGGCAAAACCAAAAGGTACTCACGTATTGTTGACTGTTGGTTTCATAATCCGGGTTATAGAAATCACTCTTTTGGTATCACTTACACACACACGCATGCGGCTCTGTAATAGTAGTGGACGATGGTTTTTGTTTTTCTCCTGTATGTCACAGAGGGTTCCACTGATTTCTTGCTTTTACACACTTTCTTTCTGCGATGCAGTAGAAAGTGTATTTCTCCGTGTTTCTCCCAACGGCTCGTGGGAGGGTGAAAAATGACAATCAGCGCTGAATCCTCTTTGCCCGGCAGGCGGGGGAGGGGGGGCTGTCGGATAAACATGGGTATTTCTTTCGCACTCCATCAAGGAAGCAAAGTTTACCTCGAAAGGTCAGCGACCTCCACACTTTATATAGAGACGGCTTTTTAGGAAGGCTGGTTCTCTAGTCTATAACAAAGCAAATTTCTCCGTCATTTCTGTCCACTCCAGGACTCGAACCCGAGTCCGCTTATTCCGGAACAAGTCGCTCTACCAACTGAGCTACGCAGACGTTCATTCTGATTCTTATCTGCCTTTATGTCGTGTGCGTCCTGTTGGCAGCAGGTACGTCACATCTCCCCCCCCGAAAGAGTGCCGGGGGCATGGCCCACGGGTCAGCCCTGACCATGAATCGTTGCTGGCAGCCATCCACTGTACAACGTGCACTTGAGAACTCCCAGTCAATTTTCTGTTTTTCGAAGCGCTGGAGAAGGGATTCTCTGATCTTTCCTATCTCGCGGTGTGGAAAGAACATCACACCACTGCGAGATTTTGAACGGTCGGGTCATCCGGATAGTTCGGGCGCCATTATAACGAAGTAAATTTCTCCGTCATTTTTGGTCTACGCCGGGATTCGAACCCGAGTCCGCTTATTCCGGACCAAGTCACTCTACCAATTGAGCTACGCGGACATTTGTTATGATTCCTATCTGCCTTTATGTCGTGTGCGTCCTGCTGGCAGGTACGTCACAAGTCATGTTTTACTAACGCCTGTTTGCCGCCCCGGTGGCGCAGTGGTCTAAGGCGCTGACCTCTGATCATTCGTCCGTAAGGGGTCCGGGTTCGAATCCCGGTGAGGCATGGATGTTGTGTTTGTCTTACGGCACTGGCTCTCTCCCTTCCCTGGAACCAGTGACCCTAAATTAGGGACGGGCGACTGCTTATAGCCCATTGAGTTGCTCACGGTGGTCGTTAAACCTCCAATCAATCAATGAATGGATGTTGTGTTTGTCTTACGGCACTAGCTCTCTCCCTTCAATGGAACCAGTGACCCTAAATTAGGGACGGGCGACTGCTTATAGCCCATTGAGTTGCTCACGGTGGTCGTTAAACCTCCAATCAATGAATGAATGGAGGTTGTGTTTGTCTTACGGCACTGGCTCTCTTCCTTCCCTGGGACCAGTGACCCTAAATTAGGGACGGGCGACTGCTTATAGCCCATTGAGTTGCTCACGGTGGTCGTTAAACCTCCAATCAATCAATGAATGGATGTTGTGTTTGTCTTACGGCACTGGCTCTCTCCCTTCCCTGGAACCAGTGACCCTAAATAAGGGACGGGCGACTGCTTATAGCCCATTGAGTTGCACACGGTGGTCGTTAAACCTCCAATCAATGAATGAATGGATGTTGTGTTTGTCTTACGGCACTGGCTCTCTCCCTTCCCTGGAACCAGTGACCCTAAATTAGGGACGGGCGACTGCTTATAGCCCATTGAGTTGCTCACGGTGGTCGTTAAACCTCCAATCAGTCAATGAATGGATGTTGTGTTTGTCTTACGGCACTGGCTCTCTCCCTTCCCTGGAACCAGTGACCCTAAATTAGGGACGGGCGACTGCTTATAGCCCATTGAGTTGCTCACGGTGGTCGTTAAACCTCCAATCAATGAATGAATGGAGGTTGTGTTTGTCTTACGGCACTGGCTCTCTTCCTTCCCTGGGACCAGTGACCCTAAATTAGGGACGGGCGACTGCTTATAGCCCATTGAGTTGCTCACGGTGGTCGTTAAACCTCCAATCAATCAATGAATGGATGTTGTGTTTGTCTTACGGCACTGGCTCTCTCCCTTCCCTGGAACCAGTGACCCTAAATAAGGGACGGGCGACTGCTTATAGCCCATTGAGTTGCACACGGTGGTCGTTAAACCTCCAATCAATGAATGAATGGATGTTGTGTTTGTCTTACGACACTGGCTCTCTCCCTTCCCTGGAACCAGTGACCCTAAATTAGAGACGGGCGACTGCTTATAGCCCACTGAGTTGCTCACGGTGGTCGTTAAACCTCCAATCAATGAATGAATTGATGTTGTGTTTGTCTTACGGCACTGGCTCTCTCCCTTCCCTGGAACCAGTGACCCTAAATTAGGGACGGGCGACTGCTTATAGCCCATTGAGTTGCACACGGTGGTCGTTAAACCTCCAATCAATGAATGAATGGATGCTGTGTTTGTCTTACGGCACTGGCTCTCTCCCTTCCCTGGAACCAGTGACCCTAAATTAGGGACGGGCGACTGCTTATAGCCCATTGAGTTGCTCACGGTGGTCGTTAAACCTCCAATCAATCAATGAATGGATGTTGTGTTTGTCTTACGGCACTGGCTCTCTCCCTTCCCTGGAACCAGTGACCCTAAATTAGGGACGGGCGACTGCTTATAGCCCATTGAGTTGCACACGGTGGTCGTTAAACCTCCAATCAATGAATGAATGGATGTTGTGTTTGTCTTACGGCACTGGCTCTCTCCCTTCCCTGGAACCAGTGACCCTAAATTAGGGACGGGCGACTGCTTATAGCCCATTGAGTTGCTCATGGTGGTCGTTAAACCTCCAATCAATGAATGAATTGATGTTGTGTTTGTCTTACGGCACTGGCTCTCTCCCTTCCCTGGAACCAGTGACCCTAAATTAGGGACGGGAGACTGCTTATAGCCCATTGAGTTGCACACGGTGGTCGTTAAACCTCCAATCAATGAATGAATGGATGTTGTGTTTGTCTTACGGCACTGGCTCTCTCCCTTCCCTGGAACCAGTGACCCTAAATTAGGGACAGGTGACTGCTTATAGCCCATTGAGTTGCTCACGGTGGTCGTTAAACCTCCAATCAATCAATGAATGGAGGTGGTGTTTGTCTTACGGCACTGGCTCTCTCCCTTCCCTGGAACCAGTGACCCTAAATTAGGGACGGGCGACTGCTTATAGCCCATTGAGTTGCTCACGGTGGTCGTTAAACCTCCAATCAGTGAATGAATGGATGTTGTGTTTGTCTTACGGCACTGGCTCTCTCCCTTCCCTGGAACCAGTGACCCTTAAATTAGGGACGGGCGACTGCTTATAGCCCATTGAGTTGCTCACGGTGGTCGTTAAACCTCCAATCAGTGAATGAATGGATGTTGTGTTTGTCTTACGGCACTGGCTCTCTTCCTTCCCTGCAACCAGTGACCCTAAATCAGGGACGGGCGACTGCTTATAGCCCATTGAGTTGCTCACGGTGGTCATTAAACCTCCAATCAAAAAAAATATATAATAATAATAATAATAACGCCTGTTTCCGGGTCGGGCGGAGGTCCGCTGGAATTGTATCTCTAGAAAGAGAAACTCTCCCGACATTCCGATCGTTCTGTCGTCATCGTCTGACCCTTACACGCAAATATAGCAGCTCTTTTCGGCGGTTGTTGAACCGTCCTCTTAGGTTCCCGATTTTACCATACCTTCAGCCACCAAGTATGAATTTAGCCTGGTTTTTCTTCGTAACTATACGTCTTACGGAAGCGCGTCAGGTACCGTGGACTCTATCTTTATGTTAGCGTCTTACAGCAGCGCCGAGCATTATTGCGTATATATTCCCTTTCTGGCTGGGTCTCGCGTGCGACTTACTACGGCGTACGGCGATAACTAACTGTCTTCTTCTCCTATACTTTTTAGCGATTCCCTGTCACGTGGGCCTCATATGTTTCTCTTCACTCGCCACTTGAGATTTCCCCCGCACGGAGCGCCGTCGCTCCTGCCAGAATGCTGTCGTTGTTGACCCTCGCCCCCTCATAATCGTAATTTCCAGTGTTTCCTACCGATTTTCGGCACTAATGGCACACTTGAAATCGTATTTATGTGAGTCTGAGTGACTCTCAATTGCAGTCTGGGTGGCCCCTTTGCTGCTCACAAACCCCCCAGAGATGATCCTCCCATTCCTTTGTTCCCACTCAGAAAAAGAGAATTACACGACGTCCCCAATTAAAATAAGTTAATTTTCCAATTTAATTTGCAATAGGCCAAATTTTTAATTTAATTATCAACATAATTTAGCCACGCCTATTAAGTCCGCCCCGCCGCCCCGGTGGCGCAGTGGTCTAAGGCGTTGGTCTCTGATCATTCGTCCGTAAGGGGTCCGGGTTCGAATCCCGGTCAGGCATGGATGTTGTGCTTGTCTTACGGCACTGGCTCTCTCCCCTTCCCTGGAACCAGTGACCCTAAATTAGGGACGGGCGACTGCTTATAGCCCATTGAGTTGCTCACGGTGGTCGTTAAACCTCATTCAAAAAAAAAAAAAAAAAAAAATAAGTCCGCCCCCCCCCCCTTTTTTTTAATACACTGCTGGACAATTGCTAAGGACGGATCCTAAACGGCTATATATCGCATAAAAAAGTAAGTGTGGTTGGATGCCAAGTGGAATAAAATAATGTCAGAATGCCAGGACATTACAAGAAAGACAATTTATTGTGCTCTGAAATCCAGAAGGCTTTGGAACGTGTTCAAGGGACAAACAGGCCATTTTGTGCAGAATACGTAAACGTGAAAAAAATGCAATTACCGTCCGCAGGCGTTCCGGCGTAAGATGTCAATACGGGATATGGCCACCATGGAGGGCGATGCAAGATTCCACACGTCGTGTCATGCTTTGCACAACATTATCAAGAAGCTGTTGGGGTAATTTATCCCATTCTTCTGTCAGTGCACAGATGAGGGTGTCCTTGTTTATTGGAGGGCATTGGCGACCAGCAAGACTCCTCCCCAAAGCATCCCACACATTTTCAATGGGATTCAGATCTGGAGAACGTGCTGGCCATACGAGGCGTTGAATATCCTCGCTCTCAAGACACTCCTGGACAGCGACTGTTCGATGACATGTTGCGTTGTCGTCCATGAAAATGAATCTATCACCGACAGCACCACGGAACATGCGAACATGAGGTAGCAGAACATCATTAATGTATCGTTGGCCAGTCATAGTCCCAGTTGGAAGCACATAGAGGGACGTATGGCCATTGATCATGATGCCAGCCCATACCATGACACTACATGTCGGATATCGGTCCCTTCCCTGTATGTTTGCTGGACAATATGCAGTACCACTATCACGCCAGATCAGTTGTCGTCGACAATCAGACGATAGACTGTATCTACTCTCATCTGAGAAGAGGACAGCAGACCAGTCGTTATCAGTCCAATTGCGATGTTGATGGCACCATTGCAAACGGGCGGTACGGTGACGTCTGGACAATGGGATGCACACAACAGGACGGCGGGCGTATAGTCCTCCTTCATGCAAACGTCTGGCGACAGTTTTTCGGGAGATCCGCTTGCCAGTAGCAGCCATAAACTGAATTGCTACCTCACTAGCTGTGCTGCGCCGGTGTCTTTTTGTTGATAGCACTATGTACCGATCTTCTGCAGGTGTCGTACTGCGAACACGACCTCCCCGTGACGTTTGCTACACTCTCCATTTGTTTGAAATGATTTCCAAAGCCTTGAAACAACACTGTGGCTGACGTCGAACTCCCTGGCAACATCTGTTATTTTTCGCCCTTCTTCAATCTTGCCAATAATACGGCCACGCGTAAAATCATCTAATTGATGTCGGGAAGACATACTGAAAATTGCAAGTTCGTCAATTGATTCTTTCCCTTTCAACTTTGCGTTTGAACAATAACGGTCAATAAGCGTCAAATCCTTTATATCTCTTATCAGCGCTATGACGTCACGAACAAGTTCGGCAATCCAAAATTTGCATACGCACAACACGTCTTACTGTATCCCGCACTTATGCTAATTTCCATATTTTCCTACCTTCCATTTTATGGTTGCTATTGTCATCCGTCCTTAGCAATTGTCCGGCAGTGTAGTAATTAATTTAGACCCAATTTTCGTATCAATATATTTAATTAACCGAAGAACATTATAAAGTTTCAATGAATGTTCCGACATTTCATCTTCAACAATCTAATACAAGATTCATACAAACTAAATAAATCGCTGGTAGGAAAAACTAAACGAATAAAGAAAGCGCTATTTTCGATTCAAAGTTAATTTATTAAAAAAAAAATGAATCATACATATTCTTGGAACCAATTAAGTGTTCAACAAGCTCAAGATATAAAAACCTGCTTGATTCGTATTGTTGAAATCACATCCGCTTAACAAACATATCATTTCTTTCGGAAATCCTTGATTTGTGTAATTTAATTTTCAATATTTACTTAAGCAAACGCTAATGGATAAAATCTAGTATTCCGCATATTTATGGGTATCATTCAAAGTTGGTAGTCTTATTAAATATTGGTAAATGGAAAACAATTTCGGATGACCTTTATACGGAGCGATATTCTTAATGGCATTGTGTTTTCAATTTGTTTCGTTTTGATTGGAATCTACCTTAATTTCCACTCAAGAAAAAAAAAGGAATTAATTTTTTTCTTTCCTTTTGAAATACGGACATTAATTTCGAAATGAAAACGTGTTTGTTAACTTTCCGGGAATATTTTATCGAAAAGCATCGAAAGTAATTTCTCGTCTGATCATTAGAAAATAGAAAACGCCAGTTCCAATTGGCGCCAATAAATGATCAGGAAAAAAAAACACACACACACACACACCCGTACGTGAGCGAGAATTAAAAAAAAAAAAAAAATTATCCCGTCCCTAAAAGCCATTAGCAAAAATTCAGCTTGAATCTCGTTTTTTGATATCATTTTTTTAAGCTGAGAATTCGTGCCCCGCCGAGAACCTTTTTTTTTCTTTTTTTTCTTTTTCCCTCATTCGTATTGTGCTGTGATGTTAAATGACGCTTAAATAAAGTAAGATAACTGCTTTTTGGCTTTTTATTCTTCTATTCTGTGGTGAATTCATAAAGTTTTTCGAATTAAGTCTGCAGGAAGGGAAAAGTTTTTAACGTTTAAACACACACACACACACACACACACGCGTAGTATATTTGCCGTTCCTGCGGGCTTATTTTTTCGTATCACACAACGTAAGTTAAATCTCATCAAAATGAGAAAAAATTCCTATTTCCCAAGATATGAGACTCGGTCTTAATGATATTACATTCTAACCGCCAAGACCGAGAGAATTTAATAATAAAAAAGACTGAAACAATAAAAACCGTTTGAAAGCCAAGAAGTGTTCGTGGCTGGAGAATAGGGTTTTTTTTTTCTTTTATTAACGCAGAGGTCCCTTCCGCTCGATTTTTTTTTCCCATCCGTGGCCGTTTTCACGAACATTAGGTTTAAAAGCGAGGGACTCCAACGAAAAAAAAAAAAAAAAAAAAAAAAATCTGGCTTTAAAACGTGGGAAACAGACGAACTACGTACTCGTTTGCAAGAGTCACGGAATTGGGCGAAATTAAACGATTTGAGAGCGGAGTCAACTCCGACAAAAATTTAATTCCTTTTCCCCCGATTCGGGGCAAATAAATCACATAACAAATTAAAATTGCCAGAGCAGGAGCTAATTAAATCTAATGGATTCCTCCCGCCATTTTCCTGCCGGCATGCAAAAGTCTTAAACAGACTCTTAGTAGCTGCAGTCGCAGTAAGCCAAGTTTTAGCTTCTCGAGAGCGCAAAAATGCTGGAGTCGCAGCAGCTGTTGCCATCCATGCCGAGCTAATTGCAGGCTAATGGGGCAACAATTAAACCGTTGTTAATAAGGGAGCAATTAAGGAAAAGGTTACGCTCATTATTCAGCCCAAAATAAATGTAATTATTATGTAACTACGCTGTTGAACATCACGCTCTTGAATTTATCCCTCCCGCATTGTGATTTAATTACAGCTTCCGTTGCTGTTTGCAATCTTACGGCTAAATCTGCAACAATACGTCCACCAATTCATCTGCGAGGAGTTCGATGCCTCTTTACTAATTCCTCCGATAATTTAATGTACGTTTAATTAATTTTTCCATATCTCAAATCACATTTTTTCCCCCGTGAAATCCGATTCTTGTGAGACCTCTCTCGAATTGCTTCTTAATAAACTTGAAATCCGAATTTAGGCAACGTTTGCATGATAAATAACCCGTTCAAAGCAGTGCGATTGCGTGGGAGTGGTAGTGGCAATCTCTCAGAGGATCTTAGACATTTCCGTGGAATTAATAACAAAAATTTTGACTAGAATGCTTAGCTTCAAATTCGTTCACTCAGGAAACCCTATTCATTTTTCTTTTCATTTATTGCATTTTAGTTGTTACAGGCATGGTATTACGTAATCATAAATATATAGCACACATTATATTTTTTGTAACAATACGGAATGAGGAAGGAAATAGGCCTGATAGGCCTATTCCCTCCCAAAGCATCAAAATTTTCATGAAAATAAAAAAAAATTCAAAAAAAGATAAACAAGTCAAGTCCATACAATATCAAACACAGTTAGGGCGGTACTATAAATTAATAATGGTGATAATACATTAAGAGCTTTTGGTCAGTAAGAAATACCTGAGTTTTCGTTTAAATAAATTAATATCATTAATTGATACAATATCAGTAGGAAATGTATTTCATAATGCCGGACCAGTATAATTAACAAATGATCTAAATCGTTCTGTTAGTGGAAACATAGGGATTAATGTTGTTTTATGTCTCGTGGAATAATCATGACTGTGAGTGTTTATTGTAATTAAATCTTGGTAATAACCATTTTTAATTCTCAAAAACATTAGTTTACCTATACTATGGATACGCAATTGTTGAATAGTTAGTATATTAAAATCATTTGGACTGAGTCTAGCCTGAAAGACTGTATTTGAAAATTGAGTATATTGTAATTTAAATTGTAATAGTCTCATGAATCTATTTTGTAACGACTGAAGTTTTTTCGTATTGTATAAGGTAGTCGATCCCCAAACAGATATACAATAGATCAGATGAGACTGAATTAAAGAATAGTATAATAAAATCATTAGTTATGGGGTTAAATTGGCCACTGCACTACTAATAAAGTACAAAAGAATGGCCACGGAAAAAATGCCCAATTCTCGAATGCAGGAAAAAGTGTCCACATCTTGAAAATAGAAAAATTCACTAGCTTTGACTCATGTTTCCTTGCATCTGTTAGAAACATGAGATCTTAATTTCATGAAAACATAACTTAATTTCAACTAAGGAGTAGACATTTCCGCGAAATTAATATTAAAAATGTTGACTAGAATGCTCAGCTTCAAATTCGTTCACTCGGGAAACGCTATTCAGTGCGGAATGAACAAAAGAATGGCCACGGAAAAAATGCCCACTTCTCGAATGCAGGAAAAAATGTCCACATCTTGAAAATAGAAAAATTCACTAGCTTTGACATGTTTCCTTGCATCTGTTAGAAACATGAGATCTTAATTTCATGAAAACATAACTTAATTTCAACTAAGCAGTAGACATTTCCGCGAAATTAATATTAAAAATGTTGACTAGAATGCTCAGCTTCAAATTCGTTCACTCGGGAAACCCTATTCAGTGCGGAATGTACAAAAGAATGGCCACGGAAAAAATGCCCACTTCTCGAATGTAAGAAAAAGTGTCCATATCATGAAAATAGAAAAATTCACTAGCTTTGACTCATGTTTCCTTGCATCTGTTAGAAACATGAGATCTTAATTTCATGAAAACATAACTTAATTTCAACTAAGCAGTAGACATTTTCGCGAAATTAATATTAAAAATGTTGACTAGAATGCTCAGCTTCAAATTCGTTCACTCGGGAAACGCTATTCAGTGCGGAATGTACGAAAGAATGGCCACGGGAAAAATGCCCACTTCTCGAATGTAGGAAATAGTGTCCACATCATGAAAATAGAAAAATTCACTAGCTTTGACTCATGTTTCCTTGCATCTGTTAGAAACACGAGATCTTAATTTCATGAAAACATAACTCAATTTCAACTACGCAGTAGACATTTCCGCGAAATTAATATTAAAAATTTTGACTAGAATGCTCAGCTTCAGATTCGTTCTCTCAGAAAATCCTATTCAGTGCGGAATTAACGAAAGAATGCCCACGGAAAAAATGTCCACTTTTCGAAAGGAAATTGGAAAATTCTCTAGCTTTGACTGATGTTTTCTTACGTCTGTTAGAAACATTAGTTCTTAATTTCATGAAAAAATAACTTTATTTCAACTAAGCAATAGACATTTCAGCGGAATTAATAAGTAAAAATTTGGACTCAGCTTGAGATTCGTTCAATCAGGAAACCTTACTCAGTGCGGAATGTACGGAAGAATGCCCGCGAGAAAAATGCTCGCAGAAAAAAGACCACTTCTCGAATGAAGGAGCAAGTGCCCACATATTGAAAATAGGAAAATTCGCCAGCTTTGACTAATGTTTTGTTACGTCTGTTAGAAACATGAGGTCTTAATTTCATGAAAAAAAAACTTACTCGTAATTTCAACTGAGGTGTAAACATTTCCGTCGAATTAATACCAAAAATTTTGACTGCAATGCCCAACTTCAGAATCTTTCACTCAGGAAACCCTATTCAGTGCTGAATGTACGAAAGAATGCTCACAGAAAAAATGCCCAGCATACATCTTGAAAACAGGAAAATCCGCTAGCTTTGGCTGATGTCTTCTTTCGTCTGTTAGAAACATGAGATCTTAATTTCGAATAAGCAGTAGATATTTCCGTGGAATTCATCATCATCATCATCATTTTCAACCATCAATCCACTGCTGGACGAAGGCCTCCCCAAGTTTCCTCCACAACGGTCTGTCTTGTGCCAGTCTCCTCCATGTCACCAGCGCATACTTTCGAATTTCATCCACCCATCTCCCATGTGGTCTTCTTCTGGGTCTTTTCCTGTCCCTTGGAATCCAATCTAAAATTTCGGCTGTGTCTGTCCTTCTGGCAGTATGTTCAGTCCATTGCCATTTCAGGGATTTAACTCTGATCATGATGTCTGTCATTTTTCGGATCCACGAGTTCCTCTGCTTCTCTCTCCTGGTTACACCAAGCATGCACCTCTCCATGCTGCTTTGAGTTGTCTGCAGCCTTTGTATGTCTCTTTTAGTTAAGGTCCACGTCTCTGCACCATACGTAAGCACTGGAAGGATGCATTGATCAAACACTTTGCTTTTAAGACATAATGGCATATTGCTCTTGAAAATAATGCTGTTTCTTCCAAAAGCTCTCCAGGCAAGTTTTGTACGCCGATTAATTTCTTCATCAATGTGACCCTCACTTGATATCTGCTGTCCAAGATAAACGTACGTGTCTGTTATCTCCAGATTTTCTCCATCAATCGATAAATCTTCATTTTTTGTGAAAGCATTGAACATCACTTTTGTCTTCTGAAAGTTCATTTTTAATCCAACTTCTTTACTCTTGTCAGCAAGTTCCTGGATCATACTCTGTAGCTCTGATGGGGTAGTTGCAAAAATGACTCCGTCATCAGCAAAACGAAGGTGGGTTAGATAATCTCCATTAATCTTTATCCCTTTGTTTTCCTAGTTCAGTGATTGAAAGACATTTTCCAATGTGCCATTAAGGAGCTTCGGAGATATGGTGTCACCTTGTCTCACTCCCTTTCCAATTTTTTATGTGTGTTGTATTTTCAAAGAGCCGAATCTTTGCACTTGCATTTTCATAGATGTTATACGTATTAAACATTTTAACTAGAATGTTCAGCTTCAGGTTCGTTTACTCAGGAAACCCTATTCAGTGTGGAATGTGCCGAAGAATTCCCAAGGAAAAACTGCCCACAGAAGAAATTCCCAGCCTGCATTTTGAAAATAGAAAAGACTCCCTAGTTGACTGATGTTTTCTTACGTCTGTTAGAAACACGAGTTCTTAATTTCATGAAAAAATAACTTTATTTTAACTAAGCAGTAGACATTTCCGTTGAATTAATATTAAAAATTGTGCCTAGAATGCTCAGCTTCAGATTCGTTCACTCAGGAAACCATATTCAGTGCGCAATGTACGAAAGATTACACACAGAAAAAATGCGAAGCCTGTAACGTCTTGAAAAGAGGAAAATTCGCTAGCTTTGACTGATGCCGAAATATGAACTAAGCAGTAGACATTTCCGTGGAATTAATATTAAAAATTATGACTAAAATGCTTGTGACGTACCTGCCAGCACGACGCACATGACATAAAGGCAGATAGGAATCAGAATACATGTCTGCGTAGCTCAGTTGGTAGAGCGACTTGTTCCGGAATAAGCGTACTCGGGTTCGAATCCCGGCGTAGACCAAAAATGACGGAGAAATTTACTTCGTTATATGCTCAGCTTCGGATTCGTTCACTCAGGAAATTATATTCAGTGCGGAATATGTGAAAGAAAGCTCACGGAAAAAGTGCCCACAGAAAAAATGCCCAGCCTACATCTTGTAAATAGAAAAAATTCACTAGCTTTGACTGATGTCTTCTTACGTCTGTTGGAAATATCAGATCTTAATTTCACGAAAAAATAACTTAATTTCAACTAAGCAGTAGATATTTCCGCGGAATTAATATTAAAAATTATGACTAAAATGCTCAGTTCGGATTCGTTCACTCAGGAAACCCTATTCAGTGCGGAATGTGCGAAAGAGCTCACGGAAAAAATGCCCACAGAAAAAATACCAAGCCTACATCTTGTAAATAGAAAAAATTCACTAGCTTTGACTGATGTCTTCTTACGTCTGTTGGAAATATCAGATCTTAATTTCACGAAAAAATAACTTAATTTCAACTAAGCAGTAGATATTTCCGCGGAATTAATATTAGAAATTATGACTAAAATGCTCAGCTTCGGATTCGTTCACTCAGGAAACCCTATTGAGTGCGGAATGTGCCAAAGAAAGCTCACGGAAAAAATGCCCAGCCTACATCTTGTAAATAGAAAAAATTCACTAGCTTTGACTGATGTCTTCTTACGTCTGTTGGAAATATCAGATCTTAATTTCACGAAAAAATAACTTAATTTCAACTAAGCAGTAGATATTTCCGCGGAATTAATATTAAAAATTATGACTAAAATGCTCAGCTTCGGATTCGTTCACTCAGGAAACCCTATTCAGTGCGGAATGTGCGAAAGAAAGCTCACGGAAAAGATGCCCACAGAAAAAATACCAAGCCTACATCTTGTAAATAGAAAAAATTCACTAGCTTTGACTGATGTCTTCTTACGTCTGTTGGAAATATCAGATCTTAATTTCACGAAAAAATAACTTAATTTCAACTAAGCAGTAGATATTTCCGCGGAATTAATATTAAAAATTATGACTAAAATGCTCAGCTTCGGATTCGTTCACTCAGGAAACCCTATTGAGTGCGGAATGTGCCAAAGAAAGCTCACGGAAAAAATGCCCACAGAAAAAATGCCCAGCCTACATCTTGTAAATAGAAAAAATTCACTAGCTTTGACTGATGTCTTCTTACGTCTGTTGGAAATATCAGATCTTAATTTCACGAAAAAATAACTTAATTTCAACTAAGCAGTAGATATTTCCGCGGAATTAATATTAAAAATTATGACTAAAATTCTCAGCTTCGGATTCGTTCACTCAGGAAACCCTATTCAGTGCGGAATGTGCGAAAGAAAGCTCACGGAAAAGATGCCCACAGAAAAAATACCAAGCCTACATCTTGTAAATAGAAAAAAATTCACTAGCTTTGACTGATGTCTTCTTACGTCTGTTGGAAATATCAGATCTTAATTTCACGAAAAAATAACTTAATTTCAACTAAGCAGTAGATATTTCCGCGGAATTAATATTAGAAATTATGACTAAAATGCTCAGCTTCGGATTCGTTCACTCAGGAAACCCTATTGAGTGCGGAATGTGCCAAAGAAAGCTCACGGAAAAAATGCCCACAGAAAAAATGCCCAGCCTACATCTTGTAAATAGAAAAATTCACTAGCTTTGACTGATGTCTTCTTACGTCTGTTGGAAATATCAGATCTTAATTTCACGAAAAAATAACTTAATTTCAACTAAGCAGTAGATATTTCCGCGGAATTAATATTAGAAATTATGACTAAAATGCTCAGCTTCGGATTCGTTCACTCAGGAAACCCTATTGAGTGCGGAATGTGCCAAAGAAAGCTCACGGAAAAAATGCCCACAGAAAAAATGCCCAGCCTACATCTTGTAAATAGAAAAAATTCACTAGCTTTGACTGATGTCTTCTTACGTCTGTTGGAAATATCAGATCTTAATTTCACGAAAAAATAACTTAATTTCAACTAAGCAGTAGATATTTCCGCGGAATTAATATTAAAAATTATGACTAAAATGCTCAGCTTCGGATTCGTTCACTCAGGAAACCCTATTGAGTGCGGAATGTGCGAAAGAAAGCTCACGGAAAAAATGCCCACAGAAAAAATACCAAGCCTACATCTTGTAAATAGAAAAAATTCACTAGCTTTGACTGATGTCTTCTTACGTCTGTTGGAAATATCAGATCCTAATTTCACGAAAAAATAACTTAATTTCAACTAAGCAGTAGATATTTCAGCGGAATTAATATTAAAATTTTTGATTGGAATTCCCAGCTTCAGATTCGTTTACTCAGGAAACCCTATTCAGTGTGGAATGTGCAAAAGAATGCCCACGGAAAAAGTGCCCACAAAAAAAAAAAATCCAACCTGCATCTTGAAAATAGGAAAATATGCTGTCTTTGACTGATTTCTTCTTACGTCTGTTAGAAAAATGAGGTCTTAATTTAATGAAAAAATAACTTAATTTCAACTAACCAGTAGACGTTTCCGTAAAATTTAATTTGACAAGAATACACAGTGTGGCAAAGAATTTTTAAGACTGGGTCTGTAAAATGAAATAGAAACAAGAAATTTGTGAGGATCTCTGCGAACGAGAGGCCCCTTTAAATACTTATATATGATTTTTGTGTCTTTTTCGTGTGTATATGTATGTGTTCAAGTGATAGCCGTGTAAGATATCTTGTACGAGAACGAACAATTTATTCTTGCAAACTCACTGCTGGACATTTTGGGGATATTGGTCCTCAACGACGCCATTTTGCTCGAACTCGTAAGATAGTCGTTGGTTGTCAAATCATCATCATCATCATCATTGTCAACCATTATCAATCCACCGCTGGACGAAGGTCTCCCCAAGTTTCCTCCACAACGGTCTGTCTTGTGCCAGTCTCCTCCATGTCACCCCTGCATACTTTCGAATTTCATCCACCCATCTCCCATGTGGTCTTCTTCTGGGTCTTTTCCTGTCCCTTGGAATCCAATCTAAAATTTCGGCTGTTCATCGATGATCTGTCCTTCTGGCAGTATGTCCAGCCCATTGCCATTTCAGGGATTTAACTCTGATCATGATGTCTTGTCATTTTTCGGATCCACGAGTTCCTCTTCTTATCTCTCCTGGTTATACCAAGCATGCACCTCTCCATGCTGCTTTGAGTTGTCTGCAGCCTTTGTATGTCTCTTTTAGTTAAGGTCCACGTCTCTGCACCATACGTAAGCACTGGAAGGATGCATTGATCAAACACTTTTCTTTTAAGACATAATGGCATATTGCTCTTGAAAATTATGCTGTTTCTTCCAAAAGCTCTCCAGGCAAGTTTTGTACGCCGATTAATTTCTTCATCAATGTGACTCTCACTTGATATCTGCTGTCCAAGATAAACGTACGTATCTGTTATCTCCAGTTTTTCTCCATCAATCGATAAATCTTCATTTCTTGTAAAAGCATTGAACATCACTTTTGTCTTCCGAAAGTTCATTTTTAATCCTACTTCTTTACTCTTGTCAGCAAGTTCCTGGATCATACTCTGCAGCTCTGATGGGGTAGTTGCAAAAATGACTACGTCATCAGCAAAACGAAGGTGGGTTAGATAATCTCCATTAATCTTTATCCCTTTGTTTTCCCAGTTCAGTGATTGAAAGACATTTTCCAAAGTGGCATTAAAGAGCTTCGGAGATATGGTGTCACCTTGTCTCACTCCCTTTCGAATTTTTATGTGTGTTGTATTTTCAAACAGCCGAATCTTTGCACTTGCATTTTCATAGATGTTATTAATAATATTAATGTATGCATCTTCAATACCGCAGGATTTCAGAGCCATTGTAACTGCTGATGGTTTCACCGAATCAAAGGCTTTTTCATAATCGATAAAAGCCATGCACAATGGAAGTTCATATTCCCTCGCTCTTTCAATTAGTTCTCTCAGTACGTGGATATGATCTATTGTGCTGTAGCCACTCCTGAATCCAGCTTGTTCTCTCGGTTGATCCATGTTGTCAAATACATGGTGATATTCGGTACGCCCTCTTACATGCTCGGAGGCGGAACTTAAAGAACATTCGTTACGAGGTGTCAACAATGCAACCCCCGAAAACGTTGGGGGGGGGGGGGTTCGCGGAGGAAGGGAGACGAGGAGGACATGAGAGATTGGAAGGCGAGGAGAATGAGATGTCACGGTGATACACCATAATGTTTTTTTTTTTTCGTTGTATGGGATATAACCCATAAAGCATGTAAATAATGTACAGTTATATATATATATACCTTGAATAAATATTCGGATTTCTTGGCAAATGGATTCCTGAACTGAAGGTATTTTCCTTAAGGCCGTACTTTGTGAAGGACGAAACGAACCAAACGGGCCTTGGAACCACAGGCTCGCTAAAACATGTCACAAAATTATAATTTGCTTTGGTTTGTTATTCAAAATAAGTCCCTGCGGCTTCGATGCACTTGTTACAGCGATTTAATAATGATTCGAATGCCTGTTCCAGTTCACTTTGCGGAATTGCCTCCAAAGCACGCGTCGAAGCTGTTTCTATGGTCGAAATATCATCAAAATAACACACTTTTAACGTCATTTTAAGTTTTGGGAATAAAAAAAAGTCGCAGGGTACTAAATCAGGCGAATACGGTGGATGATTCAACACACAGACGTTATTTTTCGCCAAAAATCTACGAACAAGAAGTGAGGTGTGACTGGGTGCATTATCGTGCAACAAACACCAACTGTTTTCATCTCGATATTCTGGACGAATCCGACGAATTCTGCCCATCAAACGCCTCAAAACATTTAAATAAAACTCACCAGTAATTGTTTGTCCACTTGGAACACATTCTTTGTGGATTACTATCGAAGAATGTGATGAGCATTGTTTTGATTTTCGATGGAACTTTTCTTGTTTTTTTGGCTTGCAGTGAGTTTTTTGACTTCCATTCCGCACTTTGTCGCTTTGTTTTAGGATCATATTGAAAACACCATGTTTCATCACCTGTAACAATCGATTTTACGAAGTTTGGATCATTTTCAGCGGCTGAAATGATGTCTCTGCAATGTGCACTTCTCCTTGAGTTTTGTTCATTGGTTAACGTGTGTGGAACAAATTTAGCACAGACTTTTGTTTTGCCCAAATCTTCATGCAGGATGGTTCGAATCGTTTCTTTGTTGATGTTTAAAGACTCTTCCATCATTCTTAGTAACGCACATCGATTGTTTGCCACGAAATCACGCACTTTTTCAATAATCTCAGATGTCCTGGATGAACTTGGTCTTCCGGTATGCTTATCATCTTCTAGCATCTCTCTTCCGTCTAAAAAACGTTTGTGCCACAGGAAAACATTTGATCTACTTAAACAAAACTCACCGTCAACTTGTTTCATGATTTGGTACGTAGGCACTTTTATCAAGTTTTGCGTTAAATTTAATAACAGCCCTTTGTTCCATCTTAATAATCCAACATGAAAAAAATTTTACTTCTCTAATGAACGGCCGTTTCGTTTGAGTTACTTTAACAACTGCGCAGTACTTTTGGCAGAAAGCAAGCAGATGGTCACGGTTTATAACGCATTCGCGATTACACTGGTGGCGCCACCGTAAGCTGAAATCTAGCGCCAGTCTTAAAAATTCTTTGACGCACTGTGTATAATACAGCTGCAGATTCGTTCACTCAAGAAACCCTATTCAGTGGGGAATGTTCGAAAGAATGCCCACGGGTAAAATGCCCACAGAAAACATGCGCACTTCTCGAATGTAGGTAAAAGTTCCCACAGCTTGAAGATAAGAAAATTTGATATCTTTGACTGATATTTTCTTACGTCTGTTCGAAACAATAGGTCTTAATTTCATGAAAAAATAACTTAATTTTAACTAACCAGTAAACATTTCTTCCGATAATTTAATGTATGTTTAATTATTTTTTCCATCTCTCAAATCTCATTTTTTCCTGTGTGAAATCCGATTCTTCTGAGAGTTTTCTTGAATTGCTTCTTAATAAACTTGAAATCCGAATTTAGGTTACTTTTGCATGATAAATAACCCGTTTAAAACAGCGTGATTTCGTGGAAGTGCTAGGTGAAATCTCTCAGACCTTGCCGTGAAATTAATATTAGAAATTTTAACAGGAATGTATAACGAAGTAAATTTCTCCGTCATTTTTACCCGCGCCGGGGTTCGAACCCGGGTCCACTCATTCCGGAATAAGTTGCTCTACCAATTAAGCTACGCGGACATTTGTTCTGATTGCTATGTGCCTTTATGTCGTGTGCGTCCTTCTGGCAGGTACGTCACATCTCCTGGTACGTTACAAATGGTTAGCTTCACATTCGTTCACTCAGGAAACCCTATCCACTGCGGGAATGTGCGGAAGTGTTACGGAGATATAATATAGCGATTTTAGGCAACAATATGCAGTTAAAAAATCTACTTAAAAATGAGAACCTGAACCTACTCATTTTGTTTTAAGTACACTGCTGGACAATTGCTAAGGACGGATCATAAACGGCTATATAGCGCATAAAAAAGTAAGTGTGGTTGGCTCTTAGGCTAAGCAGCAGGCCGGTTTTTTTTTTTTTTTTTGTTCTTGTAGTCAACGATGTGTTTTCAATGTCGTTAAGACCTTAATAACTACTTAATTATGCACTTAAAGCACTTCTGAAATACTTCGTACATATTGCAACTAACTGTTTATGTCACATAACCTTCACAAAACATTTCTTTAGTTTATTATGTAACGTATACTCTATATTCACTTTCCTTTTGATTTTACTATCTCTGGTTATTTTATTTTACTATGTAAATTATCTTCTTACTGAACGAAATATTATTTCACCCGCTGAATGAGATCTGGCAATGAGTGTAAGTCATGACGTGGTGGTAGCTAGTATATAGGCGCGTTCATCGAGACTTAGCGAGAGCTTTTGTGTTGTTATGAGGAGAGCTTGTGGTTGTTAAGAGAGAGCGTTTATAATACGAGGAGAGATTATTCATTATTGTACTACAAGTGTGTGTGTGCCTTAGTTGACCAAGAGTCGTATAAATAAAGAAGTTTATGTAAGTTAGTCTTTCTCAATTCATAGTTTTTGTCAGACCTCTGTCCGGCTGTTAGGTTTATAACATTTATTGATTCCTATAAATAACCAGCGTTGAGACTTCGTTTACGTTCGTAATTAACTAGTAACAACACCCTTTTGAATTCATTATTTTGAAGCTTAGTACAAGTATATCATTAGCTAGCTGGTAGGAAGAGAATCATTCATAATAATTAGCTTAGCGGAAAGAAAATAAAGCTAATTCATTATAATTATTGTCTTTATTTTATTCTCGTTTTTGAGTTGTCAGAAGTTGTGGAGTATGGGGTTTTGTAATCCAGTTTTCTTTCAGGAATCTGTGCTTTTAAAAAAAAATAATATTTTCTTAGTAGTATTAAAAGAAATCCGTCTTGTTGCACGATGATATTTATTCAGCTAAAAAATGAAATCTATATACAGTTTTAAAACACATGAGCACATTCGGTGTCACATTGACACCTTCATCAGATGTAATTTCACAATGTGGTTACATGCTGGTCTTAAGTACGTGGAGTAGATGCATCATGGGAAAGGTAATGTCAATGTCACATGATATACCAGATAACAAGACAATAAAAAAAAAAGGCATAGTTAGCCAATGATCACTTAACAGAAGCAATTGCTATTGTGCTGTCCTTCCCAACAAGATTGCTCCAAGGTTCAGGTAAAACATAAGGATAATAGTCATTACAGCAATTTGTATTATAAGCCGAAATATAGAGGCTTTCTGCAAATAACAAGGAATAAACAGAGTTAGGTGTGTTTATGATCTTAGCGTTGTCCCAGTCTGGGATGGGATTTCCAGCACTTATGGTTCTTGCAAAAGAGGTGCTTTGGTGATTCATTTTTAGATCATATCTGTGTCCATTTAATCTCAAATCCAAATTTCTTTTGGTAGAACCCACATAATGATTGTTTAGTTCACCAGAGATACTGTCGAGCATAGGAATAACATTCACACCCCATTTTTTTCCCTTTGTCAATTTTGTCACGATCGTTGCGGATAATGGTATATAGATTGCATGATCGTATTCCAAATTGTATTTTATGACGAGAACATATGTTGGTAAGGAGGTTTACAATATGTGGATTAAAATCAACAGATCCAACATACTTTTTAGGCACTTGCTCACTAATTAAAGCAGTTGACATAGAAAACCGTACTTTATTGTGCACTCCCCTAACAACGTTGTCCGGGTAACCATGGTTTTTAGCGAGGGATGATATCCATTGTAGTTCTTGAGCTCTGGCGAAATGGCTAGAAGAATGTGAATATGCTCTTCTAAATAGGAAGTGCAGAGCAGAAATTTTATGCTGAAAAATGTGAGCAGAATTGTACGGAATTAGAGTGGGTGTGGAAGTAGGTTTTCGATAAACCGGCAAAAGACAGGGAATTGTCAGAAGGGGTACGAGTAATTTGAAAATATTTTTAATATTTTCTTTTTTTATACCAAAGTTTAAGAATTTGCAGTACTTTAGTATTGCTATTCAGGTTTAAATTCTCTCTTAGGCGACTAGGTAACTTGGCAAATGTGTTATTGCTGAACATTATTTCTGATTCATTATGTCACTCTTACAACTTGAGTTTTCTATAATCATCTTCTTTCTGTTTAATAGTAACAGATGAAGAGCATGGGTCGGGCCAGGAAAGTTATGGATGCATGCTAAAATGTTAACTAAAGCTTGGTCATACAACTATGTGGAGGTCATGTTCGTCATACAACTCTGCGGAGGTCATGATATATATATATATATATATATATATATATATTTAATATTTGGTGGGCTTATTACTTGCATCTATGGCTTTGCAGAAACCCATTTCCAAATAGGTCTCTGTGGAAGTGAGAAAATGCAGAGTTTTGCTGGTCCTTGATAAAGCCAAAGCTCGATATTCTAGACACTTTCTACATTCTGTTTTTCAATTATTTTTTTCTCTTTTTACTCACACGGGTCAATATATAACCTTTTCTATGTTGTACTTGGTGTGGGTAAAAAATTTTTTTTTTTTTTTTTTTTTTTGCTTCAGTCTCGTTTTAATAGAATATATATATATATACACAGTGCGTCAAAGAATTTTTAAGACTGGCGCAACATTTCAGCCTACGGTGGCGCCACCAGTGTAATCGCGAATGCGTTATAAATGACCATCTGCTTGCTTTCTGCCAAAAGTACTGCGCAGTTGTTAAAGCAACTCAAACGAAACGGCCGTTCATTAGAGAAGTAAAATTTTTTTCATGTTGAATTATTAAGATGGAACAAACGGCTGTTATTAAATTTAACGCAAAACTTGATAAAAGTGCCTACGTACCAAATCATGAAACAAGTTGACGGTGAGTTTTGTTTAAGTAGATCAAATGTTTTCCTGTGGCCCAAGCTTTTTTTGGACGGAAGAGAGACGCTAGATGATGATAAGCATACCGGAAGACCAAGTTCGTCTAAGACACCTGAGATTATTGAAAAAGTGCGTGATTTCGTGGCAAACAATCGATGTGCGTCACTAAGAATGATGGAAGAGTCTTTGAACATCAACAAAGAAACGATTCGAACCATCCTGCATGAAGATTTGGGCAAAACAAAAGTCTGTGCTAATTTTGTTCCACACACGTTAACCAATGAACAAATATCAAGGAGAAGTGCACATTGCAGAGACATCATTTCAGCCGCTGAAAATGATCCAAACTTCTTAAAAACGATTGTTACAGGTGATGAAACATGGTGTTTTCAATATGGTCCTAAAACAGAGCTACAAAGTGCGGAATGGAAGTAAAAAAACTCACCACAAGCCAAAAAAACAAGAAAAGTTCCATCGAAAATCAAAACAATGCTCATTACGTTCTTCGATAGTAAGAGTATTATCCACAAAGACTTTGTTCCAAGTGGACAAACAATTACTGTTGAGTTTTATTTAAATGTTTTGAGGCGTTTGATGGGCAGAATTCGTCGCATTCGTCCAGAATATCGGGATGAAAACAGTTGGTGTTTGTTGCACGATAATGCACTCCAGTCACACCTCACTTCCTGTTCGTAGATTTTTGGCGAAAAATAACGTCTGTGTGTTGAATCAACCACCGCATTCGCCTGATTTAGCACCCTGCGACTTTTCTCTGTTCCCAAAACTTAAATGCCGTTAAAAGGGTGTTAATTTGATGATATTTCGACCATACAAACAGCTTCGACGCGTGCTTTGGAGGCAATTCCGCAAAGTGAAGGCATTCGAATCATTATTAAATCGCTGTAACAAGTGTATTGAAGCCGGAGGGACTTATTTTGAATAACAAACCAAAACAAATTATAATTTCTTGTTTCTATTTCATTTTACAGATCCAGTCTTAAAAATTCTTTGCCACACTGTGTATGTTATCGTGAAATTATGAAATTCGTTATTTCATAGAATATCTAGTTGTTTCATGAAATAACAGATCAAGTCAATTAAAGCGTAAAAGTAATCCCAAAATCAAAAGGCTGTAAAGTGAGAACCACTGGTAAGAAATAGCACACCATTTTCAAACCACTATAAAGTGTTAAATAATAATAATGATATTAACTTTTATGTTTCGTTTTTGTTCGAAATGTAACGAGCCTGTCGACATGTCATGTTCAGAAGATAATGTTTTGGAAGACAAAGTTGTACAGAAGATCCGCAAATTGTGTTTTAATGAACTGGATGTTCAGAGGGAAGGAGAAAACTCTAAAGAATGTTTGGAAATTCAAGCTAAGAAGCCGAAATTAATGTCAGATAAATCTCATTCGAAAGCCTCTGTGGGGCTTACAGTCCGTATCCCAGTACCTGAAGTTGACAGAGGAAGGGGGGGGGGTGGCGCCAGATCTATTTTAGCTGTTATAATGAAAATAACCGAAGAAGGTTTTTTTTTTTTCAATTGGGAACAAGAAACTGCCGCATAAAACAGCTATATTCCCGATACCACTTCAGCGCCTGCGAACAAAAACTAATTCAGATCGAAGAAGTGCCGGATATAGAGAAATCACCCCGGTCGGTTGCTACAGCTCAAAGTTTAGGTACCGGTCGGGGATTTAAAAAAAATGTTCATATAAAACGCAGTGTGTCAACAAAAAATGTATTTGTTTTAGAAATAATGTTCTAGGCAATTCTAAATGCCGTTTTAGTAATCCCTGTTGTAACAAATGATTTTATTGTCTTTATATAAATAACATTTTGTATGATGTATAATTCAGTCAAATTGTTTATTTTACACTTTAACTATCTATCATTAGTTAATTTATAGAATACCTAGTTATTTCATAGAAGAACTAGTTAAAGTGTGGAATTATTAATTTATTACACGCTTTAACGAACATGATCAGTTATTTCATGAAATAACTATATAGGTATTTTATGAAATAACTGAATTATACACTTTAACGGTAACATATATATCATCATCATCATTGTTAACCATTATCAATCCACTGCTGAACGAAGGTCTCCCCAAGTTTCCTCCACGACGGTCTGTCTTGTGCCAGGCTCCTCCATGTCACTACCGCATACTTTCGAATTTCATCCACCCATCACCCATGTGGTCTTCTTCTGGGTCTTTTCCTGTCCCTTGGAATCCAATCAAAAATTTCGGCTGTGTCTGTGCTTCTGGCAGTATGTCCAGCCCATTGCCATTTCAGGGATTTAACTCTGATCATGATGTCTTGTCATTTTTCGGATCCACGTGTTCCTCTTCTTATCTCTCCTGGTTACACCAAGCATGCACCTCTCCATGCTGCTTTGAGTTGTCTGCAGCCTTTGTATGTCTCTTTTAGTTAGGATCCACGTCTCTGCACCATACGTAAGCACTGGAAGGATGCATTGATCAAACACTTTTCTTTTAAGACATAATGGCATATTGCTCTTGAAAATTATGCTGTTTCTTCCAAAAGCTCTTCAGGCAAGTTTTGTACGCCGATTAATTTCTTCACCAATGTGACCCTCACTTGATATCTGCTGTCCAAGATAAGCGTACGTGTCTGTTATCTCCAGCTTTTCTCCATCAATCGATAAATCTTCATTTCTTGTAAAAGCATTGAACATCACTTTTGTCTTCTGAAAGTTCATTTTTAATCCCACTTCTTTACTCTTGTCAGCAAGTTCCTGGATCATACTCTTGTTACAGGGCTTGGAATTTAAATGTTACAGGGCTTGGAGCTGAATTCTATTACAGCACCCTGCGTGGAGGGTTCCTTTGATTTTGTTCAGCAGTAAGTTCGGTATCGGTGGTTTAATCCGTAATTCATCCAATTGGAGCAGATAAAAACAATACAAAGCGTAGAAAAGTGAATCGACTGAGGCTAAATTTTGCAGTGAGGAAATTGTTTATTCAGATCATACGGGGAATGTCACCAAGTTCGTGCTTTCATTCTTTCCGTTCTCCCTCAGTATTCTACACCGCCGAAAATCCTTCTCTTTCCGGCCACTCAAAACTATATCCTCCTCTCCCCCTTTCGTCCCCAAGCATACTGCACCCCCGCTAAAACTATCTTCCTTCGTCAACCCCTGCCACCGCGTTCCCTCCGGCTACACCCTAAGATGTCTCTTCTCCGAAAAACGGAAGATTCCCTAATTGCCATCTGCTGCGTCGCGTGGGAAAGGAAATACTCTATTTGCCTTTCGTCCAAATGGCGGGAATTGAAAGGAAATGATTCCAATTCAGTATCACAAAAATGGCTACAGAATCTCGCTTCTGATAAATATGGAAGCCCCGGTTACACTCTGCAGCTCTGATGGGGTAGTTGCAAAAATGACTACGTCATCAGCAAAACGAAGGTGGGTTAGATAATCTCCATTAATCTTTATCCCTTTGTTTTCCCAGTTCAGTGATTGAAAGACATTTTCCAATGTGGCATTAAAGAGCTTCAGAGATATGGTGTCACCTTGTCTCACTCCCTTTCCAATTTTTAAGTGTGTTGTATTTTCAAACAGCCTAATCTTTGCACTTGCATTTTCATAGGTGTTATTAATAATATTAATGTATGCATCTTACTTATGGTGCCGAGACGTGGACCTTAACTAAAAGAGACATACAAAGGCTGCAGACAATTCAAAGCAGCATGGAGAGGTGCATGCTTGGTGTAACCAGAAGAGATAAGAAGAGGAACTCGTGGATCCGAAAAATGACAAGACATCATGATCAGAGTTAAATCCCTGAAATGGCAATGGGCTGGACATACTGCCAGAAGGACAGACACAGCCGAAATTTTAGATTGGATTCCAAGGGACAGGAAAAGACCCAGAAGAAGACCACATGGGAGATGGGTGGATGAAATTCGAAAGTATGCGGGAGTGACATGGAGGAGACTGGCACAAGACAGACCGTTGTGGAGGAAATTTGGGGAGACCTTCGTCCAGCAGTGGATTGATAATGGTTGACAATGATGATGATGATATAGTGTACGCTTATACGGTTGTGTCGTACGTCGCTTTTAATCTCTGTGGGGCTTTGGGAAGAAGACACCATGTAATAGAAGACACTATGCAATTTTTTGAACATGTAAAATAAAATTTTTGAATGTTTAATTTGTAAGGTATGTCGCTTTTTATCTCCTTCGAGGGGGGCTTAAGCCCCTCAAAGCCCCCTCCATGGGTGCGCTAATGCTGATGCGCACAGAGAGGTTTGATAAGCTGGATACGATATTGAAATTCGACGTCGTGTCTCAAATTGAACGAAATGGACATGGTTATATATATTCGATATTCGACATCGAATTGATGTAATGTACTACCAGGATGAAGAAATTAATCGGCGTACAAAACTTGCCTGGAGAGCTTTTGGAAGAAACAGCATAATTTTCAAGAGCAATATGCCATTATGTCTTAAAAGAAAAGTGTTTGATCAATGCATCCTTCCAGTGCTTACGTATGGTGCAGAGACGTGGACCTTAACTAAAAGAGACATACAAAGGCTGCAGACAACTCAAAGCAGCATGGAGAGGTGCATGCTTGGTGTAACCAGGAGAGATAAGAAGAGGAACTCGTGAATCCGAAAAATGACAAGACATCATGATCAGAGTTAAATCCCTGAAATGGCAATGGGCTGGACATACTGCCAGAAGGACAGACCATCGATGGACAGCCGACATTTTAGATTGGATTCCAAGGGACAGGAAAAGACCCAGAAGAAGACCACATGGAAGATGGGTGGATGAAATTCGAAAGTATGCGGGAGTGACATGGAGGAGACTGTCACAAGACAGACCGTTGTGGAGGAAACTTGGGGAGACCTTCGTCCAGCAGTGGATTGATAATGGTTGACAATGATGATGACTACCAGGAAATAGATCCCCCCCCCCCGCACCCCACCCACCCTCCCCGTAATGCGGCCATCCAGAAAGCTAAATCTAACAGAACATTTTTTCCACGCTTTTCCTTTCTTTTAAAATAACCTCACGCCTGTTACATCCTTTTGTCAGCAGACACGTGGCACTCTTCCAACATAAATAAACCCGGGGATGCTGAGAGGGGTAAACATGGGGGGGGAGAACGGAACTGACATTCTGTAATCATAGAATGTGTGTAATGATCACTCAGTGGTTGCTCAGGCATCCAATAATTTCCTTCCCCAAACGTTCTTTTTTTTTTTTTTTTTTTTTTTGTGGTATCTGTTATTAAGAATGGTTGGATCGTAATTGCTTTAATGGGATATAAGTGTTCGCGAAGGGAAGTAGATACTGAAGTTGGGGGGGGGGGGGTAAGGGGTTGAGGGGTGAGACAGCAGATGATAGGAGAAGATTACCATCACCGGAAGCGAGTGTGGAGGGGGAGAGGGGGGTGCCCCGCTGTGATCACGGGAGTGCTTCCGTAATTGAAATTTGCGCCGGTCCGTCGCGCTAGCCAATAGTAAGCGGGAATCTACCGCGCTTTTTGGCCAGTCGCGTTGCGTAGCGCGTCCCACGAAGCTCGGTCTTGCTGCTGGTTGGGTGGAACGATGCGCGGCATGTGTCGGAAAATTGACACGGCCAATCTGTCACGACGGGGGGGGGGGGGGGGGGAGGCCAAACACTCTTTTTTTTTTTTTTTTTTTTTTTCATTCCAACCGAAACGCGCGCGTGGGGTTATTATTCACAGAAGAGAATTGTCAGTAACAATACTTCGTAACATTTTGATGAACTTTAATCATTTGCGAACGCGGCAAACATGCAATGGAAACAAAAAAAAACAAACAAAAAAAAAAGTCATTATACAAGTTGCAGTTACGGAGTGGGGGTTGCCATAAAACCCCTGCGTGAAGTTTTTATTTGTTAGTTGAATACCTTTATATCTTGATCACTCGAAGAAAAAAAAAAAACATCCTATTGGGTTGCCCGGAAAATCCTGAGCGTTTTTGTTTTTTTTAAGTGTGAAATGAAACAAATGCAGTGAGTTTAAGAACATATCTTTAATTTTTTTTTTTTTTTTTTTTTTTTTTGATTGAAGGTTTAACGACCACCGTGAGCAACTCAATGCGCTATAAGCAGTCGCCCGTCCCTAATTTAGGGTCACTGGTTCCAGGTAAGGGAGAGAGCCATTGCCGTAAGACAAACACAACATCCATTCATTGATTGATTGGAGGTTTAACGACCACCGTGAGCAACTCAATGGGCTATAAGCAGTCGCCCGTCCCTAATTTAGGGTCACTGGTTCCAGTGAAGGGAGAGAGCCAGTGCCGTAAGACAAACACAACATCCATGCCTCACCGGGATTCGAACCCGGACCCCGTTCGGACGAATGATCAGAGGTCATCGCTTAGACCACTGCGCCACCGGGGCGGCACACAATTTCCTGCTGTGAACAATGTATTTACTTTTTTTTTTTTGATTAGAGGTTTAACGACCTCAATGGGCTATAAGCAGTCGCCCGTCCCTAATTTAGGGTCACTGGTTCCAGGGAAGGGAGAGAGCCAGTGCCGTAAGACAAACACAACATCCATTCATTGATTGATTGGAGGTTCAACGACCACCGTGAGCAACTCAATGGGCTATAAGCAGTCGCACGTCCCTAATTTAGGGTCACTGGTTCCAGGGAAGGGAGAGAGCCAGTGCCGTAAGACAAACACAACATCCATTCATTGATTGATTGGAGGTTCAACGACCACCGTGAGCAACTCAATGGGCTATAAGCAGTCGCCCGTCCCTAATTTAGGGTCACTGGTTCCAGGGAAGGGAGAGAGCCAGTGCCGTAAGACAAACACAACATCCATTCATTGATTGATTGGAGGTTCAACGACCACCGTGAGCAACTCAATGGGCTATAAGCAGTCGCCCGTCCCTAATTTAGGGTCACTGGTTCCAGGGAAGGGAAAGAGCCAGTGCCGTAAGACAAACACAACATCCATTCATTGATTGATTGGAGGTTCAACGACCACCGTGAGCAACTCAATGCGCTATAAGCAGTCGCCCGTCCCTAATTTAGGGTCACTGGTTCCAGGTAAGGGAGAGAGCCATTGCCGTAAGACAAACACAACATCCATTCATTCATTGATTGGAGGTTCAACGACCACCGTGAGCAACTCAATGGGCTATAAGCAGTCGCCCGTCCCTAATTTAGGGTCACTGGTTCCAGGGAAGGGAGAGAGCCAGTGCCGTAAGACAAACACAACATCCATTCATTGATTGATTGGAGGTTCAACGACCACCGTGAGCAACTCAATGGGCTATAAGCAGTCGCCCGTCCCTAATTTAGGGTCACTGGTTCCAGGGAAGGGAAAGAGCCAGTGCCGTAAGACAAACACAACATCCATTCATTGATTGATTGGAGGTTCAACGACCACCGTGAGCAACTCAATGGGCTATAAGCAGTCGCCCGTCCCTAATTTAGGGTCACTGGTTCCAGGGAAGGGAGAGAGCCAGTGCCGTAAGACAAACACAACATCCATTCA
The DNA here is from genome assembly GCA_039090855.1 of Macrothele yani. Classification (NCBI taxonomy): domain Eukaryota; kingdom Metazoa; phylum Arthropoda; class Arachnida; order Araneae; family Macrothelidae; genus Macrothele; species Macrothele yani. Next base: position 8,142,628 of record CM077034.1, read on the forward strand.
TTGATTGATTGGAGGTTCAACGACCACCGTAAGCAACTCAATGGGCTATAAGCAGTCGCCCGTCCCTAATTTAGGGTCACTGGTTCCAGGGAAGGGAGAGAGCCATTGCCGTAAGACAAACACAACATCCATTCATTGATTGATTGGAGGTTCAACGACCACCGTGAACAACTCAATGGGCTATAAGCAGTCGCCCGTCCCTAATTTAGGGTCACTGGTTCCAGGGAAGGGAGAGAGCCAGTGCCGTAAGACAAACTCAACATCCATTCATTGATTGATTGGAGGTTTAACGACCACCGTGAGCAACTCAATGGGCTATAAGCAGTCGCCCGTCCCTAATTTAGGGTCACTGGTTCCAGGGAGGGGAGAGAGCCAGTGCCGTAAGACAAACACAACATCCATTCATTGATTGATTGGAGGTTTAACGACCACCGTGAGCAACTCAATGGGCTATAAGCAGTCGCCCGTCCCTAATTTAGGGTCACTGGTTCCAGGGAAGGGAGAGCCAGTGCCGTAAGACAAACACAACATCCATTCATTGATTGATTGGAGGTTCAACGACCACCGTGAGCAACTCAATGGGCTATAAGCAGTCGCCCGTCCCTAATTTAGGGTCACTGGTTCCAGGGAAGGGAGAGAGCCAGTGCCGTAAGACAAACACAACATCCATTCATTGATTGATTGGAGGTTCAACGACCACCGTGAGCAACTCAATGGGCTATAAGCAGTCGCCCGTCCCTAATTTAGGGTCACTGGTTCCAGGGAAGGGAGAGAGCCAGTACCGTAAGACAAACACAACATCCATGCCTCACCAGGATTCGAACCCGGACCCCTTTCGGACGAATGATCAGAAGCCATCGCTTAGACCACTGCGCCACCGGAGCGGCTATCTTTATTCCTCAAATCATTGCGCATTTTTTTTTTTCACAACTTTAGTCCATCTTTTGGGCAATTTTAGAATTCCATAAAACCAGGGCCGTAGCCAAACTCTATACTCAGGGCAGGCTCAATAAAATTTAGTGCATGCTCATAAACCTATACACTTTTCACCTTTTTTTGAGCATTACTGAAATTTTACAAATTTCAACCCGTACTAAGTACCTTATCTAGGTACATCAGGTACAAAAGCACCATTTTTGATTAACATAAATAATAAAAAAAAAAAAACAAGAAACATTTTGTAAACTGAAAATACATTTATAATCGTTGCTTACCAATAAAAAATCAAAATACACTGGCGGAAAGTGAAAAAAGTACACCAAGAAGGAATTTGGCGGACGATCATGAAATTTACATATGCTAATGGGGTCGAGTTGACGTAGGTGTGATGTTAATTTCGGGACCAACCGGTGAGCGCTTACGCCACAGCACGGCATAATATGAAAATTATCGTCGGTGGTATTTAAGGAGTATGGCGAAGTGAATGTAATCAGTCGTCGGCGTACGGACACGTTCGAAGACCCTTAAGAAGCTGCAATGCCTGGACATGGAAGACGTACGATTTCAGCAGTTATCGGACTTTGAGCGAGGTCGTCTAGTGTTACAGGGCTTGGAGCTGAATTCTATAACAGCACCCTGTGTGGAGGATTCGTTTGTGCTTCCTTTGCCGTAAGTTCGGTATCGGTGGTTTATTCCGTAATTCTCTCAACTGGAGCAGATAAAAGCAATACAAAGCACAGAGAAGTGAATCGACTGAGGCTAAATTTTGCAGTGAGGAAACTGTTTATTCAGATCATACGGGGAATGTCACCAAGCTTCTGTCCTTTTCGTGCTTTCATTCTTTCCGTTCTCCCTCAGTATTCTACACCGTCGAAAATCCTTCTCTCTCTTTCCTGGCCACTCAAAACTATTCCTTCCTCCGTCCCTTTCGACCCGAAGCATACTGCCTCCCTTGCTAAAACTATCTTGCTTCGTCGACCCATTGCCACCGCGTTCCCTCCGGCTACACCCTAAGATGTCTCTTCTCCGAAAATCGCAAGATTCCCTAATTGCCATCTGCTGCGTCGCGTGGGAAAGGAAATACTCATTTGCCTTTCGTCCAAATGGCGGGAATTGAAAGGAAATGATTCCAATTCAGTATCACAAAAATGGCTACAGAATCTCGCTTCTGATAAATATGTAAGCCCCGGTTACAAAATCTCCCCCGCCAAAATAAAAAATGAGGGTGGTGCTAGACAGCCTAATTTTTTTTGCCTTCATTAACCAACGCGATTGATTCGAATCAGGACAAGCTTGTGACAATACAATATTGGGCGGGCAATTTTACATGATTTTGAAGAGGTACCTGCATGCTAAGGTTTACATTCAGTAATTCTCCTTGATTTCTTTGGTAAACATATATCCATACACTTCATGATGATGACCTAATGGCAAAATAATTTAAAACATAGTTGACGATAAAATTGACGAAAGATTTCCAGCAAGCACATTGAAATATAACTAGCATGATGGGTTCCAGAACATTTTCTGATATTACATATATACAAACATGGTTACTAATCACACTTCTCCTGAAAAATACATGTACAGATACCTAACACAAATAATACTTTACACTTGATACTTTCATCGCTATCTCCATTCCACTTCATTCCTACATTACAATTTTACTATTGATCTCTACAAGAATTTAACTTCACGGTGCAATTAATTCTCAAAATTTACCTCTGTACAACCATTCTTGTCCAGTTTGTATTAATCCCTCATTTTAGTTTATAATGCTGATCTACGCTGAAAATTTCCGAAAAATGTACGACAAAATATGCATAAATTTTCTATTAGTTGAAACATGAAATGCAGCAAAATTTAAATTTTGACAATGCTGATAAGTTACTTATTAAACACTTCAATAATTTTCTCAAACCTTATATATACTTACACTGCAATTTTCTACCGATTGAACACTTGAATAATTTTCGCAAAATCTTATATACACTTACACTGCAATTTTCTACATACTAAAATTACTTACGCTAATATGATATACAATAAAACAAGTTGAGATAAATAACACTGCAGATAATCAATGCATTTCTTCAGTTTTTTGAATAACTCCGCTTAAAGTTCAATAAGATCATAGATGATCATTGTCCATCTAACCACTTAAAAGGAGCAACGTAAATTAATGTCCGTTACAGCATATAAAAATTATTTTTATGCAAATTATCAATTTGATGCACAAAAACTTAAATTGTCTTTTGGGAAATGTTCATGTAAACACAAAATGTTCGTATGTACACGATTCACAAATTGCAAATTATTTTTATCCCTGAAATACAAATGGAAAAAAAATGCGTTTATTGTGAATAGTTTATCACAAAATCTGAATGATTACGCAACATATTGCAGGCACGTTCTTTGCAGTCGATGACTCAACATGTCGAAAAGTTTCAACAGCACTGAAGAATCACACTCGTTGCCTGTTTGTGTGTCGCACCTTGCCAAAGATATCGCGTACCCTAAGATTGTAACCCGGATCTGCTGGTTCCATATCAATGACGACATGGTTCAGCTGTATCTCGTTCCACGTTTTGGGTGGTTGATAACCTTTTCCCATGTAAGTCTCCATGGTTGCATCAGGTATATTCCCACGCCGGTAAGGAAAATGTCGATCTTGTTCGTTGGATGAATCTCGCCGTGCTGTTTGAGTTTTTGTTGTCATTTCCGTCTGTCTGGATGTCCCGGTAGGGCATCGGCGTAGCTGACCAAAATGAGCGATTGTCTTCTTTCTCGGATTGCAAACTAATTGCAAATTCTCACTGACGTCATCCATCATGCGTATGATGCGATATGGACCTTCCGACAAATGTTCAAATTTCTTACTCTGCCCAATATTTGCCTTCGGAGAGCTAAGTTTTTTAATGATGGAACAGGTGCCGACATGTTCAGTCTTGGGCGGCTGCTCATCTCTGAAGTGCACAGAATTCCTCAGCGGTGATTTATCTTTCCGATCGACTTCGACCCTCAAGTTCTTTATTTGGGCACTCTGAGCAGTATCCGATGGCGCGAAGTTTCCGCTTCTCTGCCACCGCGGTCGGTCATCTCTAGGCGGTGACCTGGGTTGAGGCCTGTAATAACGCCTGCCGAAGAAATTTGAGGGAGGCTTTTCCCTGCAATGCCGCCGCAGGTGAAAATGTGAACCACAGATCCAACAACATTTCTTCCTATTTTGATACCTGTTTTGAATATCAGGGTCTCGGTATCCCACTGTTTCACGGCGCTTCTCTTTCTGTAATTGCATTTTCAACGCGATAACTTCGTCCGTCAGTGCTTTAATAGCTTTATCACTAGCCTCAAGTTTTTTCATCATTAGTTGCAACATGCTCTCTTCTTGAGTATCTAATTGGGGCTGTACATCCCTGCTATAAGGCTCTGTGGCGTTAAAACATTCCGAAGTGGAATTCTCGGCATTGAGTTTCATGCAATACATGATGCTGCAGAAAATACCAAAAAATGCTTGTTATATAATTGCTGAAAATACTTGTTATATCATGGCTAAAAATGTTTTTTATATCACACTTGTCTCTTACGAGTATCATGCGCACTGTAAAGAATCAATGAAAAATGTTTTTCATGGAAAGCTCTGTGTTAACGAATTTTAACGTTCAGCAATTATGATGCATAAAAATGTTTTGACTACCAGCCGAGGGTGGTGTGGGATTTCACAGAAAGAGTGGGTGCACTTTAAAAAATGGAAGAAAATATTTTTTTGTACTTACAGCACGTCGCTTGACTTCGTAATCCAGAATGGTTTTTTTGTTGTTGTTTTTTGACACACACTGTTTTGATTGTCACACAAAGTCTAGTAGCACTATCACTGGTAAAACCAAAATGTTCCAATCTGTAGGAAAATTCGAACAGGAACATGTCTCCACAATGAGGAATAAAATACTCTCAGGCCCCAAGTCGGCGACTTGAAGACTCCACGATGCTGCACTGAAGAACCAAATACCGAAGAACCGCTCTGCTTTTCATCGGCGATGCTCGAGTTCCACGCTGCTTAATAAAGATGCTCGGGTTCCGTACCGGTGAATGGAAGATTTATAGAGAGCCCCTGTTCGGGCGCCATTTAAATGTTACAGGGCTTGGAGCTGAATTCTATAACAGCACCCTGTGTGGAGGATTCGTTTGTGCTTCCTTTGCCGTAAGTTCGGTATCGGTGGTTTATTCCGTAATTCTCTCAACTGGAGCAGATAAAAGCAATACAAAGCACAGAGAAGTGAATCGACTGAGGCTAAATTTTGCAGTGAGGAAACTGTTTATTCAGATCATACGGGGAATGTCACCAAGCTTCTGTCCTTTTCGTGCTTTCATTCTTTCCGTTCTCCCTCAGTATTCTACACCGTCGAAAATCCTTCTCTCTCTTTCCTGGCCACTCAAAACTATTCCTTCCTCCGTCCCTTTCGACCCGAAGCATACTGCCTCCCTTGCTAAAACTATCTTGCTTCGTCGACCCATTGCCACCGCGTTCCCTCCGGCTACACCCTAAGATGTCTCTTCTCCGAAAATCGCAAGATTCCCTAATTGCCATCTGCTGCGTCGCGTGGGAAAGGAAATACTCATTTGCCTTTCGTCCAAATGGCGGGAATTGAAAGGAAATGATTCCAATTCAGTATCACAAAAATGGCTACAGAATCTCGCTTCTGATAAATATGTAAGCCCCGGTTACACTAGTCGGACTCCGCGAGGCCGGGTGGTCGTATCGTCGTATTGCGGAGCGAATTGGACGGGAAGTATCGGTGGTGGTACGATGGTGGCGTAGATGGTCCGAGGAACATTCCCACACGAGAAGACGTGGAACCGGGAGTCACAGACGGACTGATGAGCGGACCGATCGACGCATAAGAAGAGCGGCGTTGTCAAGCAGAACATCCACTGCGACGCAAATCCGAGCTGCCGTTGCACCTGAGGTGACTGTGCGAACAATCCGCAACCGTCTACTGGAAGAAGGACTACGTGCACGTGTGCCTCTGGCATGTGTACCTCTGACTCCAGCCCACCGTCAGGAAGGGCTGCAGTGGTGTCGCCAACGTTTGCACTGGAGAACGCAATGGCGATCTGTCGTGTTCAGCGATGAAAGCAGATTCTGCTTGGGAGCCTCCGATGGCCGTATGCGTGTTTGCAGACGCACAGGGGAGCGTCTCCACCCTTCTTGCATCCGCCAGCGACACACAGGGCCCATACCTGGTCTCCTGGTGTAGGGAGCGATCAGCTATCACTCGCGTACACAACTAGTGTTTGTACAGGGTACGTTAAACAGCACCTCCTACATCAACAACATCATTCAGCCCGTTGTTGTGCCATTTGTAAGGTCGGTCCATCGTGGTGTTTTCCAGCAAGATAACGCACGCCCACACACGGCACGTGCAACGCAACATGCCCTTCAGGGTGTGAGACAACTTCTAAAGCACCGGATTTGTACCCCATTGAGCACGTGTGGGATTTTATGGGACAACCACTTATCCGGTCTCCACGGCCAGCCACGACCATCCCCGATTTACGCGTCCAGGTTGAGGATGCTTGGAACTCAATACCCCAAACTTACATCCAACATCTGTACGACAGACTCCATGCCAGAATTGCACAGTGTGACGCAGTTCATGGCGGTTCAACCTCGTACTAACCATGTTACATGGAAATGTTATTTTTCAGTTTACCAGCAAATACAGCTGTATTTTGCCATAATGTTTTGATCACGTTATCCTCTGTATTCCGTTATGTATAAATTTCGTTGGTATCAGACGTCTCCTTCTTGGTGTTCTTTTTTCACTTTCCAGCCACGACCATCCCCGATTGAGGCGTCCAGGTTGAGAATGCTTGGAACTCAATACCCCAAACTTACATCCAACATCTGTACGACAGACTCCATGCCAGAATTGCACAGTGTGACGCAGTTCATGGCGGTTCAACCTCGTACTAACCATGTTACATGGAAATGTTATTTTTCAGTTTACCAGCAAATACAGCTGTATTTTGCCATAACGTTTTGATCACGTTATCCTCTGTATTCCGTTATGTATAAATTTCGTTGGTATCAGACGTCTCCTTCTTGGTGTTCTTTTTTCACTTTCCAGCCACGACCATCCCCGATTGAGGCGTCCAGGTTGAGGATGCTTGGAACTCAATACCCCAAACTTACATCCAACATCTGTACGACAGACTCCATGCCAGAATTGCACAGTGTGACGCAGTTCATGGCGGTTCAACCTCGTACTAACCATGTTACATGGAAATGTTATTTTTCAGTTTTCCAGCAAATACAGCTGTATTTTGCCATGATGTTTTGATCACGTTATCCTCTGTATTCCGTTATTATGCTGTATAAATTTCGTTGGTATCGGACGTCTCCTTCTTGGTGTTCTTTTTTCACTTTCCTCCAGTGTAGATAAGGTACTTTGTCTGGGTGGAAATTTGTAAAATTTCAGTAGCGCTGAAAAAAAGGTAAAAAGTATATAGCTTTTTTGAGCAGAGACCTGTGGAAGTAGTAAGAAGCAAGAAGCCCAGACGATGATCTTGTGTATTGTTCGAAAATTTGAGAAGTAATGTACCTTAATAAATTTATCATCGATAATTCCCGTTAAATATTTATAATCATCATCATCATCATCATCATTGTCAACCATTATCAATCCACTGCTGGACGAAGGTCTCCCCAAGTTTCCTCCACAACGGTCTGTCTTGTGCCAGTCTCCTCCATGTCACTCCCGCATACTTTCGAATTTCATCCACCCATCTCCCATGCGGTCTTCTTCTGGGTCTTTTCCTGTCCCTTGGAATCCAATCTAAAATTTCGGCTGTGTCTGTCCTTCTGGCAGTATGTCCAGCCCATTGCCATTTCAGGGATTTAACTCTGATCATGATGTCTTCCACTCTTGTCATTTTTCGGATCCACGAGTTCCTCTTCTTATCTCTCCTGGTTACACCAAGCATGCACCTCTCCATGCTGCTTTGAGTTGTCTGCAGCCTTTGTATGTCTCTTTTAGTTAAGGTCCACGTCTCTGCACCATAAGTAGGCACTGGAAGGATGCACTTTTCTTTTAAGACATAATGGCATATTGCTCTTGAAAATTATGCTGTTTCTTCCAAAAGCTCTCCAGGCAAGTTTTGTACGCCGATTGATTTCTTCATCAATGTAACCCTCACTTGATATCTGCTGTCCAAGATAAACGTACGTGTCTGTTATCTCCAGCTTTTCTCCATCAATCGATAAATCTTCATTTCTTGTAAAAGCATTGAACATCACTTTTGTCTTCTGAAAGTTCATTTTTAATCCCACTTCTTTACTCTTGTCAGCAAGTTCCTGGATCATACTCTGCAGCTCTGATGGGGTAGTTCCAAAAATGACTACGTCATCAGCAAAACGTAGGTGGGTTAGATAATCTCCATTAATTTTTATCCCCTTGTTTTCCCAGCTCAGCGACTGAAAGACACCCTCCAATGTGGCATTAAAGAGCTTCGGAGATATGATGTCACCTTGTCTCACTCCTTTTTCAATTTTTATGTAAACAGCCGAATCTTTGCACTTGCATTTTCATAGATGTTATTAATAATATTAATGTATGCATCTTCAATACCGCAGGTTTTCAGAGCCATTGCAACTGCTGATGGTTTCACCGAATCAAAGGCTTTTCCATAATCGATAAAAGCCATGCACAATGGAAGTTCATATTCCCTCGCTCTTTCAATTAGTTCTCTCAGTACGTGGATATGATCTATTGTGCTGTAGCCACTCCTGAATCCAACTTGTTCTCTCGGTTGAGCCATGTCCAGTGTTACCTTCAAGCGGTGTGAAAGAACTTTAGTGAAGATTTTATAAACTACTGATAGGAGGCTGATAGGTCTGTAGTTTCCGAGATCCTCAATGTCACCTTTCTTATGTAGCAGGATCATTGTAGCGGTGTTCCAATCCTCAGGAATCTTTCCTTCATTAAGGCATCGAGTGAAAATTTGGGCGAGTACTGTTTCGATTTCTCCACTTGCTTCTTGTATGATGTCTACAGTAATTCCATCTTCTCCTGGAGCTTTTCCCCGCTTCATGTTCTTGATTGAATGTGCAACTTCTGCTGGGAGGACTGGAAGAACTCTGGTACTGGTACCTTTCACGATGTCTGGAGTACATGTATCATCCCTTTCATATAATTTGGAGTAGAAATCTTTCACTCTTGTCAAAATTTCGCCTCTATTTCTTGTTACAGAACCATCTTCTTTTCTCAGTGCCATTTTAGGCTTTGGTTGTTTTCAATTGCTTTCCTCACTAGTTCACAGTTGAATTTCCTTACGTCTTCAGTGATACTTTTTCGTACTGTCTTGCATAGCTCTATATATTCCACTTTGGAAGTCACATCTTTATTAGTTGTCCTCATCTCTCTTCTTTTTTGCATCAACATTTTGGTTTTTCCTGAAAATAAATAAATAAATAAATAAATAAATATATATATATATATGGTTTGCACGCCGTCGCTGTTGTCGTTCTCTATTTAAGGGACGTTTTTTTTTCAATTTTATCTTCTTCCATCTTGTATACAAAGAAAAAATTCCATAGAACCAATATTTTTTTTAATTTCCAACATATTGAATCGAAACTACGCATGCAGTCACTTGTTCCTTTTTTTCCTTTTTATGAAATAAAATAACGCGGACTTCCTGTTAAGAAATTACTCTGCAATTTTGTTCTTTTTTATGAAATTGCTCTGCAATGCGAAGAAAATGAAATAAAACACGACATAACACCTGCGTAACGAAACAAACGTCTCAGACAGTTGTTCAAGCACGTGCGTGATGCCACAGATGAAGTCGTTTGTCTAACGAACTCTAATTTGTTTTCCGGTATTTCTCTTTGATTTAACGTACCGTGCGATAGCTGCGAGCTTGAAAGAAGATGGCGCTGCAAGTACTGAATGACGCATTATGCTAAACTCTCATACAGTCAGCAGGATTGCAATACTTAAGGTGGTCCGGTTCTTTTGTCTTAACGACTTCGGTGGCGGGTAGGCGGGGTGGGGGCGGGGGCGTAATATTTTGTGGTTTGCCCCTGGTGCTAAAGTGCCTGGTTAGGCCTCCGGTATTCCGTATAAATGTAAAAACCACAACACCGACCCTCTACTGTAGTTTATCGCACCAAAAGGCTGATGTGAAAGAGTCGACGAAGCTCGATGAAACAAACGTGCATTAAGTTCTATAGAGTGTGTTGTCTCACTAGCAGCTAATGTTAGCTTAACACGCACCCCGCGAAGGATCTCCTTCTCACTTCATCAAGGAAATTGGGAACCAGAAAATTTGATAATTAAGGTAGGAGTGTGTTAGCAGGATTTAAATGATATATGGACTGTCGCACAAGAAATGAAAGGAATGAGAAATGGCAACGAGGGGGGGGCGAGTACTGCAGCTGTGAAAGAATGAAAAAAAGATCAGAATTTTGTTACAGATTCGTTCATTCATTACCTGATGCCGCGAAAAATACAGGTCAACATTATAATAATATTAACTACACTAAAATGTTCTCTGAAATTCAAAAGTTTCTTTCCGTCATTACTTTGGTAATTTAACGAAGCATATTTCTGATACAACCTTTTCCGTCAAATGACGGAAAGAAACCTGAATTTTACAGATTTTTCGTGTGCCAGGAACATTCTGAATATTTAGAAAACTTTCAGCAAATCCTTTCGCATGCACTGTGAAAAAGTAATTGGTGTGAATTCACGGAAAATTTCTGAAAAAAATCGTGCACAGTGTTAAAAATCAGTACTTAGAAATAAGCCAAATGTACTCGTTTTTGAGTACATTCTGGGATTATAATAGCTCCGAGTACTTGTGTTTCATTTTTGGAAAAGACACGTACTCATTTTTGAGTACATACAGGGAATCGATTGTGAGTATATCTGGTATTTCTAATTTGAAATATATGTACTCTTTTTTGAGTACATTCTGGACTTATAATAACTCCGAGTGCTTGTGTCTCATTTTTGGAAAAGACACGTACTCATTTTTGAGTACATACAGGGAATCAATTGTGAGTATATCTGGTATTTCTAATTTGAAATATATGTACTCATTTTTGAGTGCATTCTGTGCTTATAATAGCTACGAGTACTTGTGTCTCATTTTTGGAAAAGACACGTACTCCTTTTTGAGTACATACAGGGAATCAATTCTGAGTATATCTGGTATTTCTAATTCGAAATATATGTACTCATTTTCGAGTACATTCTGGGCTTATAATAGGTCCGAGTACTTGTGTGTCATTTTTGGAAAAGACACGTACTCATTTTTGAGTACATACAGGTAATCCATTCTGACTATATCTGGTATTTCTAATTCGAAATATATGTACTCATTTTTGATTACATTCTGGGCTTATAATAGCTCCGAGTACTTGTGTCTCATTTTTGGAAAAGACACGTACTCATTTTTGAGTACACGCAGGGAATGAATTGTGAGTATATCTGGTATTTCTAATTTGAAATCCATGTACTCATTTTTGAGTACATATATTTTAAATATATGTTGTCTAACTTCATTCAATTCTGTGCCGTTTCGGGCAGGTCGAAAAAACTGAAGGAATTTAGAGCGAATCTAGCGATTCTAACAAGACAGTTTGTAAGTGAGAGAGAGAGCACACTAGATGGCGCCACTGTGCATACGTACGATTTTTCGCACAGAAGGCAGAGAGAACGTAGTGGGGTCTTAGGATTGAACACCTTTATATGCAACTGGGGGATTCCTACCAGGGGACAGTCATTTAACTATCCGCGGCTCGACTTCAAACTTCAAATTGGATCATATGCAGAACATTTCAAGAAGGGAGTGTCTAACCCCAGAACCCTTAAAAATAGGAAGCTAAGAGATTTGGGCTAGAGAGCCCGATAGGAAAGTGACACGGAAGCGAGGTAGAGAGGGGAGGAAGACGCCCTTATTTATAACCGGGCAGGTGGGCAGCACTCGGGTCGAACGGCTTAACGTGCCCATCCGACGCACGGCGGATATTTATTTGTTCGAGCGTTCGTACCTGCCTTGGATAGAATCTAAAGTCTTCTGCGGGGAAGTCACGAACGCTGACCACTAGGCTACCCGCGGCCCCATATTTCAAACTTGGAATACCTCTACTCCATACGTACTCATTTATTCATAGAATCAACTGGAAGTATGTTATTCGATGGCACGTCTGGGATCCTTTGTATTGATTAGTTTTCCCGGTGGTTATAATATTTTTAGTAATGATTGTTTGTGTAATTATGAGAAGAAACGGCAGTGTAAGGATTGACTATGTGAATAGAGAAAAAGTTCCATACAAAATAATAAAAGAATGATAATGAGAATGTTTTCTGTATTTGATCCGGTGTCAGTTTTAGGGTTATCATTAAATTGAATAGCACTTATGTTATTTTTGGTGGTTGCTCCTTAAACATACTTTATTGTTTGAGGTCGTGGTGGTTCGGTAAATGGAAATATAAATAGTAAGATTTCAGGGATATTTAGAGAAAAAAATAGATATACTCGTTGTCACGTGCTGAGCAAATAGACCGCACAATTTTATGGCAAATATAGTGATGAAGCGACAATACATTATTTATGAGGTTGACACAAATAAATAAATAAGTTACCGATTGTACTTAAACAAAACCCTTGAAATACATAATATAGAGATGAAGCGACAATACATTATTTATGACATTGAAACAAATAAATAAATAAGTTAACGATTGTACTTTAAAAAAACCTTGAAATCCATAATATAGTGATGAAGCGACAATACATTATTTATGAGGTTGACACAAATAAATAAATAAGTTACCGATTGTACTTAAACAAAAACCTTGAAATACATAATATAGAGATGAAGCGGCAATACATTATTTATGAGGTTCACACAAATAAATAAATACGTTAACGATTGTACTTCAAAAAAAAAACCTTGAGATACATAACATAGTGATAAAGCGACAATACATTATTTATGACATTGAAACAAATAAATAAATAGGTTAACGATTGTACTTAAAAAAACCTTGAAATCCTTAACATAGTGTTGAAGCGACAATACATTATTTATGAGATTGACACAAATAAATAAATAAGTTAACGATTGTACTTAAAAAACCCATGAAATCCATAATATAGTGATGAAGCGATAATACATTATTTATGAGATTGACGCAAATAAATAAATAAGTTAACGATTGTACTTAAAAAAAACCCTTGAAATCCATAATATAGTGATGAAGCGACAATACATTATTTATGAGATTGACACAAATAAATAAATAAGTTAACGATTGTACTTAAAAAAACCCCTTGAAATCCATAATATAGTGATGAAGCGACAATACATTATTTATGAGATTGGCACAAATAAATAAATAAGTTAACGATTGTACTAAAAAAAACACTTGATATCCATAATATAGTGATGAAGCGACAATATATTTTCTATGAGATTGACACAAATAAATAAATAAGTTAACGATTGTACTTAAAGAAAACCTTGAAATCCATAATATCTAAATTGAAGTAATACGAGATTATATTTATATTTATTGACGCAAATATTTGTAAGTACGTATTGTTACTTATATTTGAGAGTGTCATGTACTCGTTTACGATACGATTGTACTTAAAAAAAACCCTTGGAATCCATAATATCTAAAATGAAGTAATACGAGATTATATTTATATTTATTGACGCAGTTATTTGTAAGTACGTATGGTTACTTATATTTGAGAATGTCATGTACTCGTTTACGATACGATTGTACTTAAAAAAAACCCTTGAAATCCATAATATCTAAAATGAAGTAATACGAGATTATATTTATATTTATTGACGCAGTTATTTGTAAGTACGTATTGTTACTTATATTTGAGAGTGTCATGTACTCGTTTACGATACGATTGTACTTAAAAAAAAAACCTTGGAATCCATAATATCTAAAATGAAGTAATACGAGATTATATTTATATTTATTGACGCAGTTATTTGTAAGTACGTATTGTTACTTATATTTGAGCATGTCATGTACTCGTTTACGACACGATTCTACTTAAAAAAACCCTTGAAATCCATAATATCTAAAATGAAGTAATACGAGATTATATTTATATTTATTGACGCAGTTATTTGTAAGTACGTATTGTTACTTATATTTGAGCATGTCATGTACTCGTTTACGATACGATTGTACTTAAAAAAACCCTTGAAATCCATAATATCTAAAATGAAGTAATACGAGATTATATTTATATTTATTGACGCAGTTATTTGTAAGTACGTATGGTTACTTATATTTGAGCATGTCATGCACTCGTTTACGACACGATTGTACTTAAAAAAACCCTTGAAATCCATAATATCTAAAATGAAGTAATACCAGATTATATTTATATTTATTGACGCAGTTATTTGTAAGTACGTATTGTTACTTATATTTGAGCATGTCATGTACTCGTTTACGATACGATTGTACTTAAAAAAAACCCTTGAAATCCATAATATCTAAAATGAAGTAATACGAGATTATATTTATATTTATTGACGCAGTTATTTGTAAGTACGTCATCATCATCATCATCATTGTCAACCATTATCAATCCACTGCTGGACGAAGGTCTTGCCAAGTTTCCTCCACAACGGTCTGTCTTGTGCCAGTCTCCTCCATGTCACTCCCGCATACTTTCGAATTTCATCCACCCATCTTCCATGTGGTCTTCTTCTGGGTCTTTTCCTGTCCCTTGGAATCCAATCTAAAATTTCGGCTGTCCATCGATGGTCTGTTCTTCTGGCAGTATGTCCAGCCCATTGCCATTTCAGGGATTTTACTCTGATCATGATGTCTTCCACTCTCGTCATTTTTCGGATCCACAAGTTCCTCTTCTTATCTCTCCTGGTTATACCAAGCATGCACCTCTGCATGCTTCTTTGAGTTGTCTGCAGCCTTTGTATGTCTCTTTTAGTTAAGGTCCACGTCTCTGCACCATACGTAAGCACTGGAAGTATGCATTGATCAAACACTTTTCTTTTAAGACATAATGGCATATTGCTCTTGAAAATTATGCTGTTTCTTCCAAAAGCTCTCCAGGCAAGTTTTGTACGCCGATTAATTTCTTCACCAATGCGACCCTCACTTGATATCTGCTGTCCAAGATAAACGTACGTATCTGTTATCTCCAGTTTTTCTCCATCAATCGATAAATCTTCATTTCTTGTAAAAGCATTGAACATCACTTTTGTCTTCCGAAAGTTCATTTTTAATCCCACTTCTTTACTCTTGTCAGCAAGTTCCTGGATCATACTCTGCAGCTCTGATGGGGTAGTTGCAAAAATGACTACGTGATCAGCAAAACGAAGGTGGGTTAGATAATCTCCATTAATCTTTATCCCTTTGTTTTCCCAGTTCAGTGATTGAAAGACATTTTCCAATGTGGCATTAAAGAGCTTCGGAGATATGGTGTCACCTTGTCTCACTCCCTTTCCAATTTTTATGTGTGTTGTATTTTCAAACAGCCGAATCTTTGCACTTGCATTTTCATAGATGTTATTAATAATATTAATGTATGCATCTTCAATACCGCAGGATTTCAGAGCCATTGTAAATGCTGATGGTTTCACCGAATCAAAGGCTTTTTCATAATCGATAAAAGCCATGCACAATGGAAGTTCATATTCCCTCGCTCTTTCAATTATTTCTCTCAGTACGTGGATATGATCTATTGTGCTGTAGCCACTCCTGAATCCAGCTTGTTCTCTCGGTTGAGCCATGTCCAGTGTTACCTTCAAGCGGTGTGAAAGAACTTTAGTGAAGATTTTATAAACCACTGATAGGAGGCTGATAGGTCTGTAGTTCCTGAGATCCTCAATGTCACCTTTTTTATGTAGCAGGATCATTGTAGCATTGTTCCAATCCTCAGGAATCTTCCCTTCATTAAGGCATCGAGTGAAAATTTGGGCGAGTACTGTTTCGATTTCTCCACTTGCTTCTTGTATGATGTCTATAGTAATTCCATCTTCTCCTGGAGCTTTCCCCCGCTTCATGTTCTTGATTGCATGAGCAACTTCTGCTGGGAGGACTGGAAGAACTCTGGTACCTTTCATGATGTCTGGAGTACATGTATCATCCCTTTCATATAATTTGGAGTAGAAATCTTTCACTCTTGTCAAAATTTCGCCTCTATTTCTTGTTATAGAACCATCTTCTTTTCTCAGAGCCATAATCTGTTTTCTTCCCCTACTGAGATGTCCCTTTGCTATCTTTAGGCTTTGGTTGTTTTCAATTGCTTTCCTCACTAGCTCACAGTTGAATTTCCTTACATCTTCAGTGATACTTTTTCGTGCTGTCTTACATAGCTCTATATATGCCACTTTGGAAGTCACATGTAAGTACGTATTGTCACTTATATTTGAGCATGTCATGTACTCGTTTACGATGCGATTGTACTTAAAAAAAACACTTGAAATACATAATATCTAAAATGAAGTAATACGAGATTATATTTATATTTATTGACGCAGTTATTTGTAAGTACGTATAGTTACTTATATTTTAGCATGTCATGTACTCGTTTACGACACGATTGTACTTAAAAAAACCCTTGAAATCCATAATATAGTGATGAAGCGACAATACATTATTTATGAGATTGGCACAAATAAATAAATAAGTTAACGATTGTACTTAAAAAAAACCCTTGAAATCCATAATATAGTGATGAAGCGACAATACATTATTTATGAGATTGACACAAATAAATAAATAAGTTAACGATTGTATTTAAAGAAAACCTTGAAATCCATATTATCTAAATTGAAGTAATACGAGATTATATTTATATTTATTGATGCAGTTATTTGTAAGTACGTATTGTCACTTATATTTGAGCATGTCATGTACTCGTTTACGATACGATTGTACTTAAAAAAACCCCTTGAAATCCATAATATCTAAAATGAAGTAATACGAGATTATATTTATATTTATTGACGCAGTTATTTGTAAGTACGTATTGTCACTTATATTTGAGCATGTCATGTACTCGTTTACGATGCGATTGTACTTAAAAAAACCCTTGAAATCCATAATATCTAAAATGAAGTAATACGAGATTATATTTATATTTATTGATGCAGTTATTTGTAAGTACGTATTGTCACTTATATTTGAGCATGTCATGTACTCGTTTACGATGCGATTGTACTTAAAAAAAACCCTTGAAATCCATAATATCTAAAATGAAGTAATGCGAGATTATATTTATATTTATTGACGCAGTTATTTGTAAGTACGTATTGTCACTTATATTTTGGCATGTCATGTACTCGTTTACGACACGATTGTACTTAAAAAAAACACTTGAAATCCATAATATAGTGATGAAGCGACAATACATTATTTATGAGATTGGCACAAATAAATAAATAAGTTAACGATTGTACTTAAAGAAAACCTTGAAATCCATATTATCTAAATTGAAGTAATACGAGATTATATTTATATTTATTGACGCAGTTATTTGTAAGTACGTATTGTCACTTATATTTGAGCATGTCATGTACTCGTTTACGATACGATTGTACTAAAAAAAAAACCTTGAAATCCATAATATCTAAAATGAAGTAATACGAGATTATATTTATATTTGTTGACGCAGTTATTTGTAAGTACGTATTGTTACTTATATTTGAGCATGTCATGTACTCGTTTACGATGCGATTGTACTTAAAAAAACCCTTGAAATCCATAATATCTAAAATGAAGAAATACGAGATTATATTTATATTTATTGACGCAGTTATTTGTAAGTACGTATTGTCACTTATATTTGAGCATGTCAAGTACTCGTTTACGATGCGATTGTACTTAAAAAAAAACCTTGAAATCCATAATATCTAAAATGAAGTAATACGAGATTATATTTATATTTATTGACGCAGTTATTTGTAAGTACGTATTGTCACTTATATTTGAGCATGTCATGTACTCGTTTACGATGCGATTGTACTTAAAAAAACCCTTGAAATCCATAATATCTAAAATGAAGTAATACGAGATTATATTTATATTTATTGACGCAGTTATTTGTAAGTACGTATTGTCACTTATATTTGAGCATGTCATGTACTCGTTTACGACACGATTGTACTTAAAAAAACCCCTTGAAATCCATAATATAGTGATGAAGTGACAATACATTATTTATGAGATTGGCACAAATAAATAAATAAGTTAACGATTGTACTTTAAAAAAAACCTTGAAATCCATAATATCTAAAATGAAGTAATACGAGATTATATTTATATTTATTGACGCAGTTATTTGTAAGTACGTACGGTTACTTATATTTTAGCATGTCATGTACTCGTTTACGACACGATTGTACTTAAAAAAACCCTTGAAATCCATAATATAGTGATGAAGCGACAATACATTATTTATGAGATTGGCACAAATAAATAAATAAGTTAACGATTGTACTTAAACAAAACCTTGAAATCCATATTATCTAAATTGAAGTAATACGAGATTATATTTATATTTATTGACGCACTTATTTGTAAGTACGTATTGTCACTTATATTTGAGCATGTCATGTACTCGTTTACGATACGATTGTACTTAAAAAAAACCCTTGAAATCCATAATATCTAAAATGAAGTAATACGAGATTATATTTATATTTGTTGACGCAGTTATTTGTAAGTACGTATTGTTACTTATATTTGAGTATGTCATGTACTCGTTTACGATGCGATTGTACTTAAAAAAAAACCTTGAAATCCATAATATCTAAAATGAAGTAATACGAGATTATATTTATATTTATTGACGCAGTTATTTGTAAGTACGTATTGTCACTTATATTTGAGCATGTCATGTACTCGTTTACGATGCGATTGTACTTAAAAAAACCCTTGAAATCCATAATATCTAAAATGAAGAAATACGAGATTATATTTATATTTATTGACGCAGTTCTTTGTAAGTACGTATTGTCACTTATATTTGAGCATGTCATGTACTCGTTTACGATGCGATTGTACTTAAAAAAAACCTTGAAATCTATAATATTTAAAATGAAGTAATACGAGACTATATTTATATTTATTGACGCAGTTATTTGTAAGTACGTATTGTTACTTATATTTGAGCATGTCATGTACTCGTTTACGATGCGATTGTACTTAAAAAAAACCCTTGAAATCCATAATATCTAAAATGAAGTAATACGAGATTATATTTATATTTATTGACGCAGTTATTTGTAAGTACGTATTGTCACTTATATTTGAGCATGTCATGTTCTCGTTTACGATGCGATTGTACTTAAAAAAAACCCCTTGAAATCCATAATATCTAAAATGAAGTAATACGAGATTATATTTATATTTATTGACGCAGTTATTTGTAAGTACGTATGGTTAATTATATTTTAGCATGTCATGTACTCGTTTACGACACGATTGTACTTAAAAAAAACCTTGAAATCCATAATATAGTGATGAAGTGACAATACATTATTTATGAAATTGGCACAAATAAATAAGTAAGTTAACGATTGTACTTTAAAAAAAACCTTGAAATCCATAATATAGTGATGAAGCGACAATACATTATTTATGAGATTGACACAAATAAATAAATAAGTTAACGATTGTACTTAAAAAATACCCTTGAAATCCATAATATAGTGATGAAGCGACAATACATTATTTATGAGATTGCCACAAATAAATAAATAAGTTAACGATTGTACTTAAAAAATACCCTTGAAATCCATAATATAGTGATGAAGCGACAATACATTATTTATGAGATTGCCACAAATAAATAAATAAGTTAACGATTGTACTTAAAAAATACCCTTGAAATCCATAATATAGTGATGAAGCGACAATACATTATATATGAGATTGACACAAATAAATAAATAAGTTAACGATTGTACTTAAAAAATACCCTTGAAATCCATTATATAGTGATGAAGCGACAATACATTATTTATGAGATTGACACAAATAAATAAATAAGTTAACGATTGTACTTAAAAAATACCCTTGAAATCCATAATATAGTGATGAAGCGACAATACATTATTTATGAGATTGCCACAAATAAATAAATAAGTTAACGATTGTACTAAAAAAAACACTTGAAATCCATAGTATAGTGATGAAGCGACAATACATTATTTATGAGATTGACACAAATAAATAAATAAGTTAGCGATTGTACTTAAAGAAAACCTTGAAATCCATAATATCTAAATTGAAGTAATACGAGATTATATTTATATTTATTGACGCAGTTATTTGTAAGTACGTATTGTCACTTATATTTGAGCATGTCAAGTACTCGTTTACGATGCGATTGTACTTAAAAAAAACCTTGAAATCCATAATATCTGAAATGAAGTAATACGAGATTATATTTATATTTATTGACGCAGTTATTTGTAAGTACGTATTGTCACTTATATTTGAGCATGTCATGTACTCGTTTACGATGCGATTGTACTTAAAAAAAACCCTTGAAATCCATAATATCTAAAATGAAGTAATACGAGATTATATTTATATTTATTGACGCAGTTATTTGTAAGTACGTATTGTCACTTATATTTGAGCATGTCATGTACTCGTTTACGACACGATTGTACTTAAAAAAACCCCTTGAAATCCATAATATAGTGAAATGAAGTGACAATACATTATTTATGAGATTGGCACAAATAAATAAATAAGTTAACGATTGTACTTTAAAAAACCTTGAAATCCATAATATCTAAAATGAAGTAATACGAGATTATATTTATATTTATTGACGCAGTTATTTGTAAGTACGTACGGTTACTTATATTTTAGCATGTCATGTACTCGTTTACGACACGATTGTACTTAAAAAACCCTTGAAATCCATAATATAGTGAAATGAAGTAATACGAGATTACATTTATATTTATCGACGCAGTTATTTGTAAGTACGTATTGTCACTTATATTTGAGCATGTCATGTACTCGTTTACGACACGATTGTACTTAAACAAAACCTTGAAATCCATAATATCTAAAATGAAGAAATACGAGATTATATTTATATTTATCGACGCAGTTATTTGTAAGTACGTATTGTCACTTATATTTGAGCATGTCATGTACTCGTTTACGATGCGATTGTACTTAAAAAAAAACCTTGAAATCCATAATATCTAAAATGAAGAAATACGAGATTATATTTATATTTATCGACGCAGTTATTTGTAAGTACGTATTGTCACTTATATTTGAGCATGTCATGTACTCGTTTACGATGCGATTGTACTTAAAAAACACCCCTTGAAATCCATAATATCTAAAATGAAGTAATACGAGATTATATTTATATTTATCGACGCAGTTATTTGTAAGTACGTATTGTCACTTATATTTGAGCATGTCATGTACTCGTTTACGATGCGATTGTACTTAAAAAAACCCCTTGAAATCCATAATATCTAAAATGAAGTAATACGAGATTATATTTATATTTATTGACGCAGTTATTTGTAAGTACGTATGGTTACTTATATTTTAGCATGTCATGTACTCGTTTACGATGCGATTGTACTTAAAAAAAACCTTGAAATCCATAATATCTAAAATGAAGTAATACGAGATTATATTTATATTTATTGACGCAGTTATTTGTAAGTACGTATTGTCACTTATATTTGAGCATGTCATGTACTCGTTTACGATGCGATTGTACTTAAAAAAACCCTTGAAATCCATAATATCTAAAATGAAGAAATACGAGATTATATTTATATTTATTGACGCAGTTCTTTGTAAGTACGTATTGTCACTTATATTTGAGCATGTCATGTACTCGTTTACGATGCGATTGTACTTAAAAAAACCCTTGAAATCCATAATATCTAAAATGAAGTAATACGAGATTATATTTATATTTATTGACGCAGTTATTTGTAAGTACGTATTGTCACTTATATTTGAGCATGTCATGTACTCGTTTACGATGCGATTGTACTTAAAAAAACCCTTGAAATCTATAATATTTAAAATGAAGTAATACGAGATTATATTTATATTTATTGACGCAGTTATTTGTAAGTACGTATTGTTACTTATATTTGAGCATGTCATGTACTCGTTTACGATGCGATTGTACTTAAAAAAACCCTTGAAATCCATAATATCTAAAATGAAGTAATACGAGATTATATTTATATTTATTGACGCAGTTATTTGTAAGTACGTATTGTCACTTATATTTGAGCATGTCATGTTCTCGTTTACGATGCGATTGTACTTAAAAAAAACCCCTTGAAATCCATAATATCTAAAATGAAGTAATACGAGATTATATTTATATTTATTGACGCAGTTATTTGTAAGTACGTATGGTTAATTATATTTTAGCATGTCATGTACTCGTTTACGACACGATTGTACTTAAAAAAAAACCTTGAAATCCATAATATAGTGATGAAGTGACAATACATTATTTATGAAATTGGCACAAATAAATAAGTAAGTTAACGATTGTACTTTAAAAAAACCTTGAAATCCATAATATAGTGATGAAGCGATAATACATTATTTATGAGATTGGCACAAATAAATAAATAAGTTAACGATTGTACTTTAAAAAAACCTTGAAATCCATAATATAGTGATGAAGCGACAATACATTATTTATGAGATTGACACAAATAAATAAATAAGTTAACGATTGTACTTAAAAAATACCCTTGAAATCCATAATATAGTGATGAAGCGACAATACATTATTTATGAGATTGCCACAAATAAATAAATAAGTTAACGATTGTACTTAAAAAATACCCTTGAAATCCATAATATAGTGATGAAGCGACAATACATTATTTATGAGATTGCCACAAATAAATAAATAAGTTAACGATTGTACTTAAAAAATACCCTTGAAATCCATAATATAGTGATGAAGCGACAATACATTATATATGAGATTGACACAAATAAATAAATAAGTTAACGATTGTACTTAAAAAATACCCTTGAAATCCATTATATAGTGATGAAGCGACAATACATTATTTATGAGATTGACACAAATAAATAAATAAGTTAACGATTGTACTTAAAAAATACCCTTGAAATCCATAATATAGTGATGAAGCGACAATACATTATTTATGAGATTGCCACAAATAAATAAATAAGTTAACGATTGTACTAAAAAAACACTTGAAATCCATAGTATAGTGATGAAGCGACAATACATTATTTATGAGATTGACACAAATAAATAAATAAGTTAGCGATTGTACTTAAAGAAAACCTTGAAATCCATAATATCTAAATTGAAGTAATACGAGATTATATTTATATTTATTGACGCAGTTATTTGTAAGTACGTATTGTCACTTATATTTGAGCATGTCATGTACTCGTTTACGATACTATAACGAAGTGAATTTCTTCGTCATTTTTATCCGCGCCGGGGTTCGAACCCGGGTCCACTCATTCCGGAATAAGTCGCTCTACCAATTAAGCTACGCGGACATTTTGTTCTGATTCCTATCTGCCTTTATGTCGTGTGCGTCCTGCTGGCAGGTACGTCACATCTCCTCTCCTGGTACGTTACATCATCTCCCCCTTATTTTTCTTTTTTTCTTTCGAAGTGCTGCTCACATTTTTCCTATCTCGCGGTGTGGAAATAACATCACACCAATGCGAGATTTTGAACGGTCGGGTCATCCGGATAGTTCGGGCGCCATTATAACGAAGTGAATTTCTCCGTCATTTTTATCCGTGCCGGGGCTCGAACCCGGATCCCCTCATTCCGGAATAAGTTGCTCTACCAACTGAGCTACGCGGACATTTTATTCTGATTCCTATCTGCCTCTATGTCGTGTGCGTCCTTCTGGCAGGTACGTCACATCTCCTGGTACGTTACAATACGATTGTACTTAAAAAAAACCCCTTGAAATCCATAATATCTAAAATGAAGTAATACGAGATTATATTTATATTTATTGACGCAGTTATTTGTAAGTACGTATTGTCACTTATATTTGAGCATGTCATGTACTCGTTTACGATGCGATTGTACTTAAAAAAAAACCCTTGAAATCCATAATATCTAAAATGAAGTAATACGAGATTATATTTATATTTATCGACGCAGTTATTTGTAAGTACGTATTGTCACTTATATCTGAGCATGTCATGTACTCGTTTACGATGCGATTGTACTTAAAAAAACCCCTTGAAATCCATAATATCTAAAATGAAGTAATACGAGATTATATTTATATTTATCGACGCAGTTATTTGTAAGTACGTATTGTCACTTATATTTGAGCATGTCATGTACTCGTTTACGATGCGATTGTACTTAAAAAAACCCCTTGAAATCCATAATATCTAAAATGAAGTAATACGAGATTATATTTATATTTATCGACGCAGTTATTTGTAAGTACGTATTGTCACTTATATTTGAGCATGTCATGTACTCGTTTACGACACGATTGTACTTAAAAAAAAACCTTGAAATCCATAATATCTAAAATGAAGAAATACGAGATTATATTTATATTTATCGACGCAGTTATTTGTAAGTACGTATTGTCACTTATATTTGAGCATGTCATGTACTCGTTTACGATGCGATTGTACTTAAAAAAAAACCTTGAAATCCATAATATCTAAAATGAAGAAATACGAGATTATATTTATATTTATCGACGCAGTTATTTGTAAGTACGTATTGTCACTTATATTTGAGCATGTCATGTACTCGTTTACGATGCGATTGTACTTAAAAAACACCCCTTGAAATCCATAATATCTAAAATGAAGTAATACGAGATTATATTTATATTTATCGACGCAGTTATTTGTAAGTACGTATTGTCACTTATATTTGAGCATGTCATGTACTCGTTTACGATGCGATTGTACTTAAAAAAACCCCTTGAAATCCATAATATCTAAAATGAAGTAATACGAGATTATATTTATATTTATTGACGCAGTTATTTGTAAGTACGTATGGTTACTTATATTTTAGCATGTCATGTACTCGTTTACGACACGATTGTACTTAAAAAAAACCCTTGAAATCCATAATATAGTGATGAAGTGACAATACATTATTTATGAGATTGGCACAAATAAATAAATAAGTTAACGATTGTACTTTAAAAAAAACCTTGAAATCCATAATATAGTGATGAAGCGACAATACATTATTTATGAGATTGACACAAATAAATAAATAAGTTAACGATTGTACTTAAAAAATACCCTTGAAATCCATAATATAGTGATGAAGCGACAATACATTATTTATGAGATTGCCACAAATAAATAAATAAGTTAACGATTGTACTAAAAAAAGACACTTGAAATCCATAATATAGTGATGAAGCGACAATACATTATTTATGAGATTGACACAAATAAATAAATAAGTTAGCGATTGTACTTAAAGAAAACCTTGAAATCCATAATATCTAAATTGAAGTAATACGAGATTATATTTATATTTATTGACGCAGTTATTTGTAAGTACGTATTGTCACTTATATTTGAGCATGTCATGTACTCGTTTACGATACTATAACGAAGTGAATTTCTTCGTCATTTTTATCCGCGCCGGGGTTCGAACCCGGGTCCACTCATTCCGGAATAAGTCGCTCTACCAATTAAGCTACGCGGACATTTTGTTCTGATTCCTATCTGCCTTTATGTCGTGTGCGTCCTGCTGGCAGGTACGTCACATCTCCTCTCCTGGTACGTTACATCATCTCCCCCTTATTTTTCTTTTTTTTCTTTCGAAGTGCTGCTCACATTTTTCCTATCTCGCGGTGTGGAAATAACATCACACCAATGCGAGATTTTGAACGGTCGGGTCATCCGGATAGTTCGGGCGCCATTATAACGAAGTGAATTTCTCCGTCATTTTTATCCGTGCCGGGGCTCGAACCCGGATCCCCTCATTCCGGAATAAGTTGCTCTACCAACTGAGCTACGCGGACATTTTATTCTGATTCCTATCTGCCTCTATGTCGTGTGCGTCCTTCTGGCAGGTACGTCACATCTCCTGGTACGTTACAATACGATTGTACTTAAAAAAAACCCCTTGAAATCCATAATATCTAAAATGAAGTAATACGAGATTATATTTATATTTATTGACGCAGTTATTTGTAAGTACGTATTGTCACTTATATTTGAGCATGTCATGTACTCGTTTACGATGCGATTGTACTTAAAAAAAACCCCTTGAAATCCATAATATCTAAAATGAAGTAATACGAGATTATATTTATATTTATCGACGCAGTTATTTGTAAGTACGTATTGTCACTTATATCTGAGCATGTCATGTACTCGTTTACGATGCGATTGTACTTAAAAAAAACCCCTTGAAATCCATAATATCTAAAATGAAGTAATACGAGATTATATTTATATTTATCGACGCAGTTATTTGTAAGTACGTATTGTCACTTATATTTGAGCATGTCATGTACTCGTTTACGATGCGATTGTACTTAAAAAAACCCCTTGAAATCCATAATATCTAAAATGAAGTAATACGAGATTATATTTATATTTATCGACGCAGTTATTTGTAAGTACGTATTGTCACTTATATTTGAGCATGTCATGTACTCGTTTACGACACGATTGTACTTAAAAAAAAACCTTGAAATCCATAATATCTAAAATGAAGAAATACGAGATTATATTTATATTTATCGACGCAGTTATTTGTAAGTACGTATTGTCACTTATATTTGAGCATGTCATGTACTCGTTTACGATGCGATTGTACTTAAAAAAACCTTGAAATCCATAATATCTAAAATGAAGAAATACGAGATTATATTTATATTTATCGACGCAGTTATTTGTAAGTACGTATTGTCACTTATATTTGAGCATGTCATGTACTCGTTTACGATGCGATTGTACTTAAAAAAAAACCTTGAAATCCATAATATCTAAAATGAAGAAATACGAGATTATATTTATATTTATCGACGCAGTTATTTGTAAGTACGTATTGTCACTTATATTTGAGCATGTCATGTACTCGTTTACGATGCGATTGTACTTAAAAAACACCCCTTGAAATCCATAATATCTAAAATGAAGTAATACGAGATTATATTTATATTTATCGACGCAGTTATTTGTAAGTACGTATTGTCACTTATATTTGAGCATGTCATGTACTCGTTTACGATGCGATTGTACTTAAAAAAAACCCCTTGAAATCCATAATATCTAAAATGAAGTAATACGAGATTATATTTATATTTATTGACGCAGTTATTTGTAAGTACGTATGGTTACTTATATTTTAGCATGTCATGTACTCGTTTACGACACGATTGTACTTAAAAAAAACCCTTGAAATCCATAATATAGTGATGAAGTGACAATACATTATTTATGAGATTGGCACAAATAAATAAATAAGTTAACGATTGTACTTTAAAAAAAACCTTGAAATCCATAATATAGTGATGAAGCGACAATACATTATTTATGAGATTGACACAAATAAATAAATAAGTTAACGATTGTACTTAAAAAATACCCTTGAAATCCATAATATAGTGATGAAGCGACAATACATTATTTATGAGATTGCCACAAATAAATAAATAAGTTAACGATTGTACTAAAAAAAGACACTTGAAATCCATAATATAGTGATGAAGCGACAATACATTATTTATGAGATTGACACAAATAAATAAATAAGTTAGCGATTGTACTTAAAGAAAACCTTGAAATCCATAATATCTAAATTGAAGTAATACGAGATTATATTTATATTTATTGACGCAGTTATTTGTAAGTACGTATTGTCACTTATATTTGAGCATGTCATGTACTCGTTTACGATACTATAACGAAGTGAATTTCTTCGTCATTTTTATCCGCGCCGGGGTTCGAACCCGGGTCCACTCATTCCGGAATAAGTCGCTCTACCAATTAAGCTACGCGGACATTTTGTTCTGATTCCTATCTGCCTTTATGTCGTGTGCGTCCTGCTGGCAGGTACGTCACATCTCCTCTCCTGGTACGTTACATCATCTCCCCCTTATTTTTCTTTTTTTCTTTCGAAGTGCTGCTCACATTTTTCCTATCTCGCGGTGTGGAAATAACATCACACCAATGCGAGATTTTGAACGGTCGGGTCATCCGGATAGTTCGGGCGCCATTATAACGAAGTGAATTTCTC
Organism: Macrothele yani; assembly: GCA_039090855.1. NCBI lineage: Eukaryota > Metazoa > Arthropoda > Arachnida > Araneae > Macrothelidae > Macrothele > Macrothele yani. Next base: position 8,170,870 of record CM077034.1, read on the forward strand.
CGTCATTTTTATCCGTGCCGGGGCTCGAACCCGGATCCCCTCATTCCGGAATAAGTTGCTCTACCAACTGAGCTACGCGGACATTTTATTCTGATTCCTATCTGCCTCTATGTCGTGTGCGTCCTTCTGGCAGGTACGTCACATCTCCTGGTACGTTACAATACGATTGTACTTAAAAAAAAACCCTTGAAATCCATAATATCTAAAATGAAGTAATACGAGATTATATTTATATTTATTGACGCAGTTATTTGTAAGTACGTATTGTCACTTATATTTGAGCATGTCATGTACTCGTTTACGATGCGATTGTACTTAAAAAAACCCCTTGAAATCCATAATATCTAAAATGAAGTAATACGAGATTATATTTATATTTATCGACGCAGTTATTTGTAAGTACGTATTGTCACTTATATCTGAGCATGTCATGTACTCGTTTACGATGCGATTGTACTTAAAAAAAACCCCTTGAAATCCATAATATCTAAAATGAAGTAATACGAGATTATATTTATATTTATCGACGCAGTTATTTGTAAGTACGTATTGTCACTTATATTTGAGCATGTCATGTACTCGTTTACGATGCGATTGTACTTAAAAAAAACCCTTGAAATCCATAATATCTAAAATGAAGTAATACGAGATTATATTTATATTTATCGACGCAGTTATTTGTAAGTACGTATTGTCACTTATATTTGAGCATGTCATGTACTCGTTTACGACACGATTGTACTTAAAAAAAAACCTTGAAATCCATAATATCTAAAATGAAGAAATACGAGATTATATTTATATTTATCGACGCAGTTATTTGTAAGTACGTATTGTCACTTATATTTGAGCATGTCATGTACTCGTTTACGATGCGATTGTACTTAAAAAAAAACCTTGAAATCCATAATATCTAAAATGAAGAAATACGAGATTATATTTATATTTATCGACGCAGTTATTTGTAAGTACGTATTTTCACTTATATTTGAGCATGTCATGTACTCGTTTACGATGCGATTGTACTTAAAAAACACCCCTTGAAATCCATAATATCTAAAATGAAGTAATACGAGATTATATTTATATTTATCGACGCAGTTATTTGTAAGTACGTATTGTCACTTATATTTGAGCATGTCATGTACTCGTTTACGATGCGATTGTACTTAAAAAAAACCCCTTGAAATCCATAATATCTAAAATGAAGTAATACGAGATTATATTTATATTTATTGACGCAGTTATTTGTAAGTACGTATGGTTACTTATATTTTAGCATGTCATGTACTCGTTTACGACACGATTGTACTTAAAAAAAACCTTGAAATCCATAATATAGTGATGAAGTGACAATACATTATTTATGAGATTGGCACAAATAAATAAATAAGTTAACGATTGTACTTTAAAAAAAACCTTGAAATCCATAATATAGTGATGAAGCGACAATACGAGATTATATTTATATTTATTGACGCAGTTATTTGTAAGTACGTATGGTTACTTATATTTTAGCATGTCATGTACTCGTTTACGACACGATTGTACTTAAAAAATACCCTTGAAATCCATAATATAGTGATGAAGCGACAATACATTATTTATGAGATTGCCACAAATAAATAAATAAGTTAACGATTGTACTTTAAAAAAAACCTTGAAATCCATAATATAGTGATGAAGCGACAATACATTATTTATGAGATTGACACAAATAAATAAATAAGTTAACGATTGTACTTAAAAAATACCCTTGAAATCCATAATATAGTGATGAAGCGACAATACATTATTTATGAGATTGCCACAAATAAATAAATAAGTTAACGATTGTACTAAAAAAAGACACTTGAAATCCATAATATAGTGATGAAGCGACAATACATTATTTATGAGATTGACACAAATAAATAAATAAGTTAGCGATTGTACTTAAAGAAAACCTTGAAATCCATAATATCTAAATTGAAGTAATACGAGATTATATTTATATTTATTGACGCAGTTATTTGTAAGTACGTATTGTCACTTATATTTGAGCATGTCATGTACTCGTTTACGATACGATTGTACTTAAAAAAACCTTGAAATCCATAATATCTAAAATGAAGTAATACGAGATTATATTTATATTTATTGACGCAGTTATTTGTAAGTACGTATTGTCACTTATATTTGAGCATGTCATGTACTCGTTTACGATACGATTGTACTTAAAAAAACCCTTGAAATCCATAATATCTAAAATGAAGTAATACGAGATTATATTTATATTTATTGACGCAGTTATTTGTAAGTACGTATTGTCACTTATATTTGAGCATGTCATGTACTCGTTTACGATGCGATTGTACTTAAAAAAAACCCCTTGAAATCCATAATATCTAAAATGAAGTAATACGAGATTATATTTATATTTATTGACGCAGTTATTTGTAAGTACGTATGGTTACTTATATTTGAGCATGTCATGTACTCGTTTACGATGCGATTGTACTTAAAAAAAAATTAGTAGTTCGGGTTCTGATTTTTAAGTAGATTTATTTTAATAGTAAAGCAAAGTAGTTGATAGGAGTCAGTCTTTTTCAGGAATTTCCGTTTTTTAAGCTTTCCAACCGTAGGCTGAAGAAACGTATATGCTCCAGCTTTGTCCGACGTCCGTCCGCACGATAACTCGCGTAAAAATGGATCAATTTCGATGAAATTTTAGTATGTGGTAGAGGACCACCTGGGGACGAACCCTATTGAGAATGAGCGAAGTAGGGTCAAAGGTCAGGATATAGGAGCAGGATGCGTTCCATTGCCCTTATGCATCATAACTTGCGTAAAAATCGGTCGATTTTGATTAAAATTTGGTATGTGATAGGGGCCCACCTGGGGACAAATCCTACTGAACATAGACGAAATGGGGTCAAAGGTCAGGACATAGGAGCGGGAAGCATTCCATTAACCCTTATGCGTCATAACTTGCGTAGAAATGTGTCGATTTCGATGAAATTTTAGTATGTAGTAGGGGCCCATCTGGGGACGAACCCTATTGAAAATGGGTGAAATGGGGTCAAAGGTCAGGACATCGGAGTGGGATCCATTCCACCGTCCTTATGCGTCATAACTGGCGCAAAAATTCTTCGATTGAGACAACACTTTGTCATGTTGTTCCGGAAGTATACTTTACCGGTTCTTTTGAATATCATCGAAATGGGGTCAAAGGTCAGGTCATAGGAGCGATATTTATTCTACAGCCATTATCCTCATAACTTGAGTAATGATTTCTGTTATGTTGGAGAGCTATCATAATCAATGCATTGCATGATTTTACTAACTTGTTGAAAGTGCCCGTTTATTTTAGCTCCCGTATTTTGAGAGATTTCCCGTAGTCAGAAGTTCCGTTTATTTCAGAAAAGTCCATTTCAGGTTTTTTCCGTATATATAAACTAAATTCCGCAAAATCGACGACCCTGCGTTTTCCCCCAGGTTATCCATCCGCTGAAGTCAAGGTCGAACTCCCGTCGTTTTGGTTGGTTCAATCCGCTTCTCAGCTGATCCACTCTTTCCGTGCGAAATTCACTGTATGACTAAGAGTTACTTTTCACGTCGCATCTTTTAACATTGAGCATTCAGGAGGTTTTCGATTGATGTGCTAACATTCCGTTCCCTTGACATGACATGTCGAAATTAACTCCTTAATATGGATGGATTTAATATTAAGGAGGTTGAGAAAGGCGTCGAGGCCAACAAATACGTTCTTGTTGAAAACCACAAGGAGGAGAGTGAATGCTGGAAATGGTTTCGTCTCATTAAGGAACCGGTGAATAATTCTGTGTTGCTTGGTCTTGCTTGTTGTTCAAAATGTGGAAAGTGTATAATTACAAAAAAAAGATGTCGACGGTGTAATAAAAGATTATGTAACCAAAAATCTAACGGACCATATGAAAGTATGCGCACCTCCATCAGATCATGGAAAGAGTGAAAAATCTAAATACATTTGCGTAATCGTAAATAATTATTCCCATTTGTAATATACTCCCATAGTCACGGTCATAGTCAGCTATTACTTCTGGATTACGCAAAATAGTGGCACTAAAAATGACACTAAAATTCAGCAAGTAACCAAATTTTTTATTGAAAAAGGATTTCAGTTATTAAATATCAAGCAGTTATTGGGATGAATATATATATATTACGTTTATATGTATATATATATATATATATATATATATATGGGATGTAAGGTCAGGTGATACGTAACATCACAGCCTCTCCTTGACAAATGTCAACCCCGCCTTCTCGTGGTGCATCCTGTTCCCACTAAAGGGGCTCTGACGACCGCCAAGAGCGGTATAACTATACCATCGGGATTAGAGGAAATTCTATCCCACACTCACCAACCCGCTTGGCCAGCGTGGTGAGTTATGGCCAAACCCCTCCAAAATGATTCCACAACTTAAATCTTGGCCCTCAGTCTCCGGCAGCTGGAATGTACCTGGCCAAGGCAGCGGCCAGTGCGACATGAAGGCAGAGGGTGCTAAGAATCCCCGGAGGACCGGACTAGGCTGCCATCTGATGCTGACCTTGGCTACGTACAATGGACGCTCCCTATCTTCTGATTCAAGGCTTCTTGAATTGGAAGAGGAACTACAAAGGATCAAGTGGGACATCGTGGGGCTAAGTGAGGTAAGGAGAAAAGGAGAAGATCTCATCGAACTGAAAAGTGGACATCTCTTCTACTATCGTGGGACAGATACTGGCAGAACTAGTGGTGTTGGATTTATAATAAACAAGAAACTGAAGGATAAAGTTGTAGAAGTTGAAAGTTCCTCTGACAGAGCTGCACGGCTTGTTATCCAACTCTCGAAAAGATACCAGGCTCAGATTATTCAAACTTATGCACCCACCACAAGTCATCCTGAAGAAGAAATTGAAGAATTTTATGAGGAAATTTGTCATCTAAATAATAAAGGTAAGCAGCATTTGAAAATAATTATGGGAGATTTCAATACAAAAATAGGGCAACGGCAACAGAATGAAACTTCAGTAGGTAAATTCGGTCACGGCAACAGAAACCAGCGTGGAAATACTCTCGTTGAGTTTGCAGAGGCAGAAGGGTTTTTCATCTTGAACTCCTTCTTCAAGAAAAAGCCACACAGGAAATGGACATGGAGACATCCAAATGGGACGACAAGTGAAATTGATTTTATTATGTGTAACAAAAAATTCGTCATAGAAGACTGCAGTGTGCTAAACAAGTTCAACACAGGTAGTGACCATAGATTGGTGAGATGTAAGATGCACCTCAACACTAAACTTGAACGTGGCAAGCTCATAAGACAAACAAAATCTATTGACATAACCAACCTTAAAAAACACCATAATACCTTCAAGTTGGAACTGAAGAACAGGTTCTCTGCTTTAGAAGGCCTAACATCGGAAGAAGTGGACATCTCTGAAGTTAACAGAAAAGTAACCAAAGCTCTTATGGAAACAGCAACAAAATTAGCTGGGTCTAAGAACAAGTTGCATGTAAATAAATTATCAGTAAAAACGAAAATGTTGATGCAAAAAAGAAGAGAGATGAGGACAACTAAAGAAGATGTGACTTCCAAAGTGGAATATATAGAGCTATGCAAGACAGTAAGAAAAAGTATCACTGAAGACGTAAGAAAATTCAACTGTGAACTAGTGAGGAAAGCAATTGAAAACAACTAAAGCCTAAAGATAGCAAAGGGACATCTCACTAAGGGAAGAAAACAGATTATGGCACTGAGAAAAGAAGATGGTTCTGTAACAAGAAATAGAGGAGAAATTTTGACAAGAGTGAAAGATTTCTACTCCAAATTATATGAAAGGGATGATACATGCACTCCAGACATCATGAAAGATACCAGTACCAGAGTTCCTCCAGTCCTTCCAGCAGAAGTTGCACATGCAATCAAGAACATGAAGCGGGGAAAAGCTCCAGGAGAAGATGGAATTACTGTAGACATCATACAAGAAGCAAGTGGAGAAATCGAAACAGTACTCGCCCAAATTTTCACTCGATGCCTTAATGAAGGAAAGATTCCTGAGGATTGGAACACCGCTACAATGATCCTGCTACATACGAAAGGGGACATTGAGGATCTCCGAAACTACAGACCTATCAGCCTCCTATCAGTAGTTTATAAAATCTTCATTGAAGTTCTTTCACACCGCTTGAAGGTAACGCTGGACATGGCTCAACCGAGAGAACAAGCTGGATTCAGGAGTGGCTACAGCACAATAGATCATATCCACGTGCTGAGAGAACTAATTGAAAGAGCGAGGGAATATGAACTTCCATTGTGCATGGCTTTTATCGATTATGAAAAAGCCTTTGATTCGGTGAAACCATCAGCAGTTACAATGGCTCTGAAAACCTGCGGTATTGAAGATGCATACATTAATATTATTAATAACATCTATGAAAATGCAAGTGCAAAGATTAGGCTGTTTGAAAATACAACACACATAAAAATTGGAAAGGGAGTGAGACAAGGTGACACCATATCTCCGAAGCTCTTTAATGCCACATTGGAGGGCGTTTTTCAGTCGCTGAGCTGGGAAAACAAGGGGATAAAGATTAATGGAGATTATCTAACCCACCTTCGTTTTGCTGATCACGTAGTCATTTTTGCAACTACCCCATCAGAGCTGCAGAGTATGATCCAGGAACTTGCTGACAAGAGTAAAGAAGTGGGATTAAAAATGAACTTTCAGAAGACAAAACTGATGTTCAATGCTTTTACAAGAAATTAAGATTTATCGATTGATGGAGAAAAGCTAGAGATAACAGACACGTACGTTTATCTTGGACAGCAGATATCAAGTGAGGATCACATTGATGAAGAAATTAATCGGCGTACAAAACTTGCCTGGAGAGCTTTTGGAAGAAACAGCATAATTTTCAAGAGCAATATGCCATTATGTCTTAAAAGAAAAGTGTTTGATCAATGCATCCTTCCAGTGCTTACGTATGGTGCAGAGACGTGGACCTTAACTAAAAGAGACATACAAAGGCTGCAGACAACTCAAAGCAGCATGGAGAGGTGCATGCTTGGTGTAACCAGAAGAGATAAGAAGAGGAACTCGTGGATCCGAAAAATGACAAGAGTGGAAGACATCATGATCAGAGTTAAATCCCTGAAATGGCAATGGGCTGGACATACTGCCAGAAGGACAGATCATTGATGAACAGCCGAAATTTTAGATTGGATTCCAAGGGACAGGAAAAGACCCAGAAGAAGACCACATGGGAGATGGGTGGATGGAATTCGAAAGTATGCAGGGGTGACATGGAGGAGACTGGCACAAGACAGACCGTTGTTTAGGAAACTTGGGGAGACCTTCGTCCAGCAGTGGATTGATAATGGTTGACAATGATGATGATGATGATATATTGTGATGTGCCTGCTAAGCAGGACGTACACGACATAAAGGCAGATAGCAGCGATAAGGAACGTCCGCGTAGCTCAGTTGGTAGAACGACTTATTCCGGAATGGGGGACCCGGGTTCGAGTCCCGGCGTGGACAAAAATGACGGAGAAATTACTTCGTTATAATAAACTGCCGGACAATTGCTAAGGACGGATGACAATAGCAACGATAGCAACCATGAAATGGAAGGCAGGAAAATGTGGAAATTAGCACAACTGCGGGATACAGTAAGACGTGTTGTGCGTATGCAAATTTTGGATTGCCGAACTTGTTCGTGACGTCATAGCGCTGATAAGAGATATAAAGGACTTGACGCGTATTGACCGTTGTTGTTCAAACGCAAAGTTGAAAGGGAAAGAATCAATTGACGAACTTGCAATTTTCAGTATGTCTTCCCGACATCACCTTGATGATTTAACGCGTGGCCGTATTATTGGCAAGATTGATGAAGGGCGAAAAAATAACAGATGTTGCCAGGGAGTTCGACGTCAGCCACAGTGTTGTTTCAAGGCTTTGGAAATCATTTCAAACAAATGGAGAGTGTAGCAAACGTCACGGGGGAGGTCGTGTTCGCAGTACGACACCTGCAGAAGATCGGTACATAGTGCTATCAACAAAAAGACACCGGCGCAGCACAGCTAGTGAGGTAGCAAATCTGTTTATGGCTGCTACTGGCAAGCGGATCTCCCGAAAAACTGTCGCCAGACGTTTGCATGAAGGAGGACTATACGCCCGCCGTCCTGTTGTGTGCATCCCAATGTCCAGACGTCACCGTACCGCCCGTTTGCAATGGTGCCATCAACATCGCAATTGGACTGATAACGACTGGTCTGCTGTCCTCTTCTCAGCTGAGAGTAGATACAGTCTATCGTCTGATTGTCGACGACAACTGATCTGGCGTGATAGTGGTACTGCATATTGTCCAGCAAACGTACAGGAAAGGGACCGATATCCGACATGTAGTGTCATGGTATAGGCTGGCATCATGATCAATGGCCGTACGTCCCTCTATGTGCTTCCAACTGGGACTATGACTGGCCAACGATACATTAATGATGTTCTGCTACCTCATGTTCACATGTTCCTTGGTGCTGTCGGTGATAGATTCATTTTCATGGACGACAACGCAACATGTCATCGAACAGTCGCTGTCCAGGAGTGTCTTGAGAGCGAGGATATTCAACGCCTCGTATGGCCAGCACGTTCTCCAGATGTGAATCCCATTGAAAATGTGTGGGATGCTTTGGGGAGGAGTCTTGCTGGTCGCCAATGCCCTCCAATAAACAAGGACACCCTCATCCGTGCACTGACAGAGGAATGGGATAAATTACCCCAACAGCTGCTTGATAATGTTGTGCAAAGCATGACACGACGTGTGGAATCTTGCATCGCCCTCCATGGTGGCCATATCCCGTATTGACATCTTACGCCGGAACGCCTGCGGACGGTAATTGCATTTTTTTCACGTTTACGTATTCTGCACAAAATGGCCTGTTTGTCCCTTGAACACGTTCCAAAGCCTTCTGGATTTCAGAGCACAATAAATTGTCTTTCTTGTAATGTCCTGGCATTCTGACATTATTTTATTTCACTTGGCATCCAACCACACTTACTTTTTTATGCACTATATAGCCGTTTATGATCCGTCCTTAGCAATTGTCCAGCAGTGTATATATAAATTGAATTTCGAATTTATAGTTCAACGCAAATTTGTCCGGGTCAGTTATGGGTCCGGATCGGGTCGGGTCCGAGTCCGAAATTTTTGACCCGTTTCCAGCTCTGATGTCTTCTACATGCATGATAGATTCGGCATTCATCTGATCTTAACATCTATTCGGCTATCAAGGGAATTGTTAGGAACTTCAAATTTTCTGTGAACACAATGGAGGAATACCAGTATTGATTAGCAAAATTTAATAAAATCTACGTTATCTGTATTGGGCTAAATATTTTATGAACCACATTTTGTAGACTTCTCATCACATTTTGTCTCCAATTTTGTGACCAATTCTTGTACATTTTTGGGACCTTTTTTTTCACCAAATTAAAAAAAAAAGAAAAGAAAAAGAAACAGGTAAGTTCAGTTCTGATTGAGCCATCAGTTTGGAACGTAGGACTACGACTTGCAGATCACAGGGTTAAAGTTAACGAGTTCGAGATGGGTCGAGAATGGGTTCGATCGGTCTCTCGGATTTTTGTGAGGCGGCGGCTGCTTTTGGGCGTTCTCAATACTCACTAATTCGTTGTGCTGCAGTCTTTCTGAGCTTCTTCCTACATTCCTGCTCACTTGCTCTTGCCTTTCGTTTGGATTTTCTCCACTTTTGCTTGCGTTCATTCTGCCAATTCCCCGGTATTGTAGAAAATCTTAACCCGTTCACACGAAAATAATTTGTAGAAATTTTAGTTTAAACCACTGCGATATGTTCTTTACATATTTGAATAGATCTCGTCGAGAGCTTTAAAACGATACCACGCACAGTCGTTTTGCTCTCACGGTTGTCCAGATAAACCGTGATACTGTCAAAAGTGCTCAGTAGTTCACAAGAAAACAATTTTTAAAAATTTTAGTTTAAAGCACTGCTATATGTTCTTTAGACATTTGAATAGATCTCGTCGAGAGCTTAAAAACGATACCACGCACAGTCGTTTTGCTCTCACGGTTGTCCAAATAAACCGTGATACTGTCAAAAGTGCTCAGTAGTTCACAAGAAAATAATTTTTAAAAATTTTAGTTTAAACCACTGCTATATGTTCTTTACATATTTGAATAGATCTCGTCGAGAGCTTTAAAACGATACCACGCACAGTCGTTTTGCTCTCACGGTTGTCCAGATAAACCGTGATACTGTCAAAAGTGCTCAGTAGTTCACAAGAAAACAATTTTTAAAAATTTTAGTTTAAATCACTGCTATATGTTCTTTAGACATTTGAATAGATCTCGTCGATAGCTTTAAAACGATACATCGCACAGTCGTTTTGCTCTCACGGTTGTCCAGATAAACCGTGATACTGTCAAAAGTGCTCAGTAGTTCACAAGAAAACAATTTTTAAAAATTTTAGTTTAAACCACTGCTATATGTTCTTTACATATTTGAATAGATCTCGTCGAGAGCTTTAAAACGATACCACGCACAGTCGTTTTGCTCTCACGGTTGTCCAGATAAACCGTGATACTGTCAAAAGTGCTCACTAGTTCACAAGAAAACAATTTTTAAAAATTTTAGTTTAAACCACTGCTATATGTTCTTTACATATTTGAATAGATCTCGTCGAGAGCTTTAAAACGATACCACGCACAGTCGTTTTGCTCTCACGGTTGTCCAGATAAACCGTGATACTGTCAAAAGTGCTCACTAGTTCACAAGAAAACAATTTTTAAAAATTTTAGTTTAAATCACTGCTATATGTTCTTTAGACATTTGAATAGATCTCGTCGATAGCTTTAAAACGATACCACGCACAGTCGTTTTGCTCTCACGGTTGTCCAGATAAACCGTGATACTGTCAAAAGTGCTCACTAGTTCACAAGAAAACAATTTTTAAAAATTTTAGTTTAAACCACTGCTATATGTTCTTTACATATTTGAATAGATCTCGTCGAGAGCTTTAAAACGATACCACGCACAGTCGTTTTGCTCTCACGGTTGTCCAGATAAACCGTGATACTGTCAAAAGTGCTCACTAGTTCACAAGAAAACAATTTTTAAAAATTTTAGTTTAAACCACTGCTATATGTTCTTTACATATTTGAATAGATCTCGTCGAGAGCTTTAAAACGATACCACGCACAGTCGTTTTGCTCTCACGGTTGTCCAGATAAACCGTGATACTGTCAAAAGTGCTCAGTAGTTCACAAGAAAACAATTTTTAAAAATTTTAGTTTAAACCACTGCTATATGTTCTTTACATATTTGAATAGATCTCGTCGAGAGCTTTAAAACGATACCACGCACAGTCGTTTTGCTCTCACGGTTGTCCAGATAAACCGTGATACTGTCAAAAGTGCTCACTAGTTCACAAGAAAACAATTTTTAAAAATTTTAGTTTAAATCACTGCTATATGTTCTTTAGACATTTGAATAGATCTCGTCGAGAGCTTTAAAACGATACCACGCACAGTCGTTTTGCTCTCGCGGTTGTCCAGATAAACCGTGATACTGTCAAAAGTGCTCACTAGTTCACAAGAAAACAATTTTTAAAAATTTTAGTTTAAACCACTGCTATATGTTCTTTACATATTTGAATAGATCTCGTCGATAGCTTTAAAACGATACCACGCACAGTCGTTTTGCTCTCGCGGTTGTCCAGATAAACCGTGATACTGTCAAAAGTGCTCACTTGTTCACAACAAAACAATTTTTAAAAATTTTAGTTTAAATCACTGCTATATGTTCTTTAGACATTTGAATAGATCTCGTCGAGAGCTTTAAAACGATACCACGCACAGTCGTTTTGCTCTCGCGGTTGTCCAGATAAACCGTGATACTGTCAAAAGTGCTCACTAGTTCACAAGAAAACAATTTTTAAAAATTTTAGTTTAAATCACTGCTATATGTTCTTTAGACATTTGAATAGATCTCGTCGAGAGCTTTAAAACGATACCACGCACAGTCGTTTTGCTCTCGCGGTTGTCCAGATAAACCGTGATACTGTCAAAAGTGCTCACTAGTTCACAAGAAAACAATTTTTAAAAATTTTAGTTTAAATCACTGCTATATGTTCTTTAGACATTTGAATAGATCTCGTCGAGAGCTTTAAAACGATACCACGCACAGTCGTTTTGCTCTCGCGGTTGTCCAGATAAACCGTGATACTGTCAAAAGTGCTCACTAGTTCACAAGAAAACAATTTTTAAAAATTTTAGTTTAAACCACTGCTATATGTTCTTTACATATTTGAATAGATCTAGTCGAGAGCTTTAAAACGATACCACGCACAGTCGTTTTGCTCTCACGGTTGTCCAGATAAACCGTGATACTGTCAAAAGTGCTCACTTGTTCACAACAAAACAATTTTTAAAAATTTTAGTTTAAATCACTGCTATATGATCTTTAGACATTTGAATAGATCTCGTCGAGAGCTTTAAAACGATACCACGCACAGTCGTTTTGCTCTCGCGGTTGTCCAGATAAACCGTGATACTGTCAAAAGTGCTCACTAGTTCACAAGAAAACAATTTTTAAAAATTTTAGTTTAAACCACTGCTATATGTTCTTTACATATTTGAATAGATCTCGTCGAGAGCTTTAAAACGATACCACGCACAGTCGTTTTGCTCTCACGGTTGTCCAGATAAACCGTGATACTGTCAAAAGTGCTCACTTGTTCACAACAAAACAATTTTTAAAAATTTTAGTTTAAATCACTGCTATATGTTCTTTAGACATTTGAATAGATCTCGTCGAGAGCTTTAAAACGATACCACGCACAGTCGTTTTGCTCTCGCGGTTGTCCAGATAAACCGTGATACTGTCAAAAGTGCTCACTAGTTCACAAGAAAACAATTTTTAAAAATTTTAGTTTAAACCACTGCTATATGTTCTTTACATATTTGAATAGATCTCGTCGAGAGCTTTAAAACGATACCACGCACAGTCGTTTTGCTCTCGCGGTTGTCCAGATAAACCGTGATACTGTCAAAAGTGCTCACTAGTTCACAAGAAAACAATTTTTAAAAATTTTAGTTTAAACCACTGCTATATGTTCTTTACATATTTGAATAGATCTCGTCGAGAGCTTTAAAACGATACCACGCACAGTCGTTTTGCTCTCGCGGTTGTCCAGATAAACCGTGATACTGTCAAAAGTGCTCACTAGTTCACAAGAAAACAATTTTTAAAAATTTTAGTTTAAACCACTGCTATATGTTCTTTACATATTTGAATAGATCTCGTCGAGAGCTTTAAAACGATACCACGCACAGTCGTTTTGCTCTCGCGGTTGTCCAGATAAACCGTGATACTGTCAAAAGTGCTCACTAGTTCACAAGAAAACAATTTTTAAAAATTTTAGTTTAAACCACTGCTATATGTTCTTTACATATTTGAATAGATCTAGTCGAGAGCTTTAAAACGATACCACGCACAGTCGTTTTGCTCTCACGGTTGTCCAGATAAACCGTGATACTGTCAAAAGTGCTCACTTGTTCACAACAAAACAATTTTTAAAAATTTTAGTTTAAATCACTGCTATATGTTCTTTAGACATTTGAATAGATCTCGTCGAGAGCTTTAAAACGATACCACGCACAGTCGTTTTGCTCTCGCGGTTGTCCAGATAAACCGTGATACTGTCAAAAGTGCTCACTAGTTCACAAGAAAACAATTTTTAAAAATTTTAGTTTAAACCACTGCTATATGTTCTTTACATATTTGAATAGATCTCGTCGAGAGCTTTAAAACGATACCACGCACAGTCGTTTTGCTCTCGCGGTTGTCCAGATAAACCGTGATACTGTCAAAAGTGCTCACTAGTTCACAAGAAAACAATTTTTAAAAATTTTAGTTTAAACCACTGCTATATGTTCTTTACATATTTGAATAGATCTCGTCGAGAGCTTTAAAACGATACCACGCACAGTCGTTTTGCTCTCGCGGTTGTCCAGATAAACCGTGATACTGTCAAAAGTGCTCACTAGTTCACAAGAAAACAATTTTTAAAAATTTTAGTTTAAACCACTGCTATATGTTCTTTACATATTTGAATAGATCTCGTCGAGAGCTTTAAAACGATACCACGCACAGTCGTTTTGCTCTCGCGGTTGTCCAGATAAACCGTGATACTGTCAAAAGTGCTCACTAGTTCACAAGAAAACAATTTTTAAAAATTTTAGTTTAAACCACTGCTATATGTTCTTTACATATTTGAATAGATCTCGTCGAGAGCTTTAAAACGATACCACGCACAGTCGTTTTGCTCTCGCGGTTGTCCAGATAAACCGTGATACTGTCAAAAGTGCTCACTAGTTCACAAGAAAACAATTTTTAAAAATTTTAGTTTAAACCACTGCTATATGTTCTTTACATATTTGAATAGATCTCGTCGAGAGCTTTAAAACGATACCACGCACAGTCGTTTTGCTCTCGCGGTTGTCCAGATAAACCGTGATACTGTCAAAAGTGCTCACTAGTTCACAAGAAAACAATTTTTAAAAATTTTAGTTTAAACCACTGCTATGTGTTCTTTACATATTTGAATAGATCTCGTCGAGAGCTTTAAAACGATACTACGCACAGTCGTTTTGCTCTCGCGGTTGTCCAGATAAACCGTGATACTGTCAAAAGTGCTCACTAGTTCACAAGAAAACAATTTTTAAAAAATTTAGTTTAAACCACTGCTATGTGTTCTTTAGACATTTGAATAGATCTCGTCGATAGCTTTAAAACGATACCACGCACAGTCGTTTTGCTCTCGCGGTTGTCCAGATAAACCGTGATACTGTCAAAAGTGCTCACTAGTTCACAAGAAAACAATTTTTAAAAATTTTAGTTTAAACCACTGCTATGTGTTCTTTACATATTTGAATAGATCTCGTCGAGAGCTTTAAAACGATACTACGCACAGTCGTTTTGCTCTCGCGGTTGTCCAGATAAACCGTGATACTGTCAAAAGTGCTCACTAGTTCACAAGAAAACAATTTTTAAAAATTTTAGTTTAAACCACTGCTATGTGTTCTTTAGACATTTGAATAGATCTCGTCGATAGCTTTAAAACGATACCACGCACAGTCGTTTTGCTCTCGCGGTTGTCCAGATAAACCGTGATACTGTCAAAAGTGCTCAGTAGTTCACAAGAAAACAATTTTTAAAAATTTTAGTTTAAACCACTGCTATATGTTCTTTACATATTTGAATAGATCTCGTCGAGAGCTTTAAAACGATACCACGCACAGTCGTTTTGCTCTCACGGTTGTCCAGATAAACCGTGATACTGTCAAAAGTGCTCACTAGTTCACAAGAAAACAATTTTTAAAAATTTTAGTTTAAACCACTGCTATATGTTCTTTACATATTTGAATAGATCTCGTCGAGAGCTTTAAAACGATACCACGCACAGTCGTTTTGCTCTCACGGTTGTCCAGATAAACCGTGATACTGTCAAAAGTGCTCACTAGTTCACAAGAAAACAATTTTTAAAAATTTTAGTTTAAACCACTGCTATATGTTCTTTACATATTTGAATAGATCTCGTCGAGAGCTTTAAAACGATACCACGCACAGTCGTTTTGCTCTCGCGGTTGTCCAGATAAACCGTGATACTGTCAAAAGTGCTCACTAGTTCACAAGAAAACAATTTTTAAAAATTTTAGTTTAAACCACTGCTATATGTTCTTTACATATTTGAATAGATCTCGTCGATAGCTTTAAAACGATACCACGCACAGTCGTTTTGCTCTCGCGGTTGTCCAGATAAACCGTGATACTGTCAAAAGTGCTCACTTGTTCACAACAAAACAATTTTTAAAAATTTTAGTTTAAATCACTGCTATATGTTCTTTAGACATTTGAATAGATCTCGTCGAGAGCTTTAAAACGATACCACGCACAGTCGTTTTGCTCTCGCGGTTGTCCAGATAAACCGTGATACTGTCAAAAGTGCTCACTAGTTCACAAGAAAACAATTTTTAAAAATTTTAGTTTAAATCACTGCTATATGTTCTTTAGACATTTGAATAGATCTCGTCGAGAGCTTTAAAACGATACCACGCACAGTCGTTTTGCTCTCGCGGTTGTCCAGATAAACCGTGATACTGTCAAAAGTGCTCACTAGTTCACAAGAAAACAATTTTTAAAAATTTTAGTTTAAATCACTGCTATATGTTCTTTAGACATTTGAATAGATCTCGTCGAGAGCTTTAAAACGATACCACGCACAGTCGTTTTGCTCTCGCGGTTGTCCAGATAAACCGTGATACTGTCAAAAGTGCTCACTAGTTCACAAGAAAACAATTTTTAAAAATTTTAGTTTAAACCACTGCTATATGTTCTTTACATATTTGAATAGATCTAGTCGAGAGCTTTAAAACGATACCACGCACAGTCGTTTTGCTCTCACGGTTGTCCAGATAAACCGTGATACTGTCAAAAGTGCTCACTTGTTCACAACAAAACAATTTTTAAAAATTTTAGTTTAAATCACTGCTATATGATCTTTAGACATTTGAATAGATCTCGTCGAGAGCTTTAAAACGATACCACGCACAGTCGTTTTGCTCTCGCGGTTGTCCAGATAAACCGTGATACTGTCAAAAGTGCTCACTAGTTCACAAGAAAACAATTTTTAAAAATTTTAGTTTAAACCACTGCTATATGTTCTTTACATATTTGAATAGATCTCGTCGAGAGCTTTAAAACGATACCACGCACAGTCGTTTTGCTCTCACGGTTGTCCAGATAAACCGTGATACTGTCAAAAGTGCTCACTTGTTCACAACAAAACAATTTTTAAAAATTTTAGTTTAAATCACTGCTATATGTTCTTTAGACATTTGAATAGATCTCGTCGAGAGCTTTAAAACGATACCACGCACAGTCGTTTTGCTCTCGCGGTTGTCCAGATAAACCGTGATACTGTCAAAAGTGCTCACTAGTTCACAAGAAAACAATTTTTAAAAATTTTAGTTTAAACCACTGCTATATGTTCTTTACATATTTGAATAGATCTCGTCGAGAGCTTTAAAACGATACCACGCACAGTCGTTTTGCTCTCGCGGTTGTCCAGATAAACCGTGATACTGTCAAAAGTGCTCACTAGTTCACAAGAAAACAATTTTTAAAAATTTTAGTTTAAACCACTGCTATATGTTCTTTACATATTTGAATAGATCTCGTCGAGAGCTTTAAAACGATACCACGCACAGTCGTTTTGCTCTCGCGGTTGTCCAGATAAACCGTGATACTGTCAAAAGTGCTCACTAGTTCACAAGAAAACAATTTTTAAAAATTTTAGTTTAAACCACTGCTATATGTTCTTTACATATTTGAATAGATCTCGTCGAGAGCTTTAAAACGATACCACGCACAGTCGTTTTGCTCTCGCGGTTGTCCAGATAAACCGTGATACTGTCAAAAGTGCTCACTAGTTCACAAGAAAACAATTTTTAAAAATTTTAGTTTAAACCACTGCTATATGTTCTTTACATATTTGAATAGATCTAGTCGAGAGCTTTAAAACGATACCACGCACAGTCGTTTTGCTCTCACGGTTGTCCAGATAAACCGTGATACTGTCAAAAGTGCTCACTTGTTCACAACAAAACAATTTTTAAAAATTTTAGTTTAAATCACTGCTATATGTTCTTTAGACATTTGAATAGATCTCGTCGAGAGCTTTAAAACGATACCACGCACAGTCGTTTTGCTCTCGCGGTTGTCCAGATAAACCGTGATACTGTCAAAAGTGCTCACTAGTTCACAAGAAAACAATTTTTAAAAATTTTAGTTTAAACCACTGCTATATGTTCTTTACATATTTGAATAGATCTCGTCGAGAGCTTTAAAACGATACCACGCACAGTCGTTTTGCTCTCGCGGTTGTCCAGATAAACCGTGATACTGTCAAAAGTGCTCACTAGTTCACAAGAAAACAATTTTTAAAAATTTTAGTTTAAACCACTGCTATATGTTCTTTACATATTTGAATAGATCTCGTCGAGAGCTTTAAAACGATACCACGCACAGTCGTTTTGCTCTCGCGGTTGTCCAGATAAACCGTGATACTGTCAAAAGTGCTCACTAGTTCACAAGAAAACAATTTTTAAAAATTTTAGTTTAAACCACTGCTATATGTTCTTTACATATTTGAATAGATCTCGTCGAGAGCTTTAAAACGATACCACGCACAGTCGTTTTGCTCTCGCGGTTGTCCAGATAAACCGTGATACTGTCAAAAGTGCTCACTAGTTCACAAGAAAACAATTTTTAAAAATTTTAGTTTAAACCACTGCTATATGTTCTTTACATATTTGAATAGATCTCGTCGAGAGCTTTAAAACGATACCACGCACAGTCGTTTTGCTCTCGCGGTTGTCCAGATAAACCGTGATACTGTCAAAAGTGCTCACTAGTTCACAAGAAAACAATTTTTAAAAATTTTAGTTTAAACCACTGCTATATGTTCTTTACATATTTGAATAGATCTCGTCGAGAGCTTTAAAACGATACTACGCACAGTCGTTTTGCTCTCGCGGTTGTCCAGATAAACCGTGATACTGTCAAAAGTGCTCACTAGTTCACAAGAAAACAATTTTTAAAAATTTTAGTTTAAACCACTGCTATGTGTTCTTTAGACATTTGAATAGATCTCGTCGATAGCTTTAAAACGATACCACGCACAGTCGTTTTGCTCTCGCGGTTGTCCAGATAAACCGTGATACTGTCAAAAGTGCTCACTAGTTCACAAGAAAACAATTTTTAAAAATTTTAGTTTAAACCACTGCTATGTGTTCTTTACATATTTGAATAGATCTCGTCGAGAGCTTTAAAACGATACTACGCACAGTCGTTTTGCTCTCGCGGTTGTCCAGATAAACCGTGATACTGTCAAAAGTGCTCACTAGTTCACAAGAAAACAATTTTTAAAAAATTTTAGTTTAAACCACTGCTATGTGTTCTTTAGACATTTGAATAGATCTCGTCGATAGCTTTAAAACGATACCACGCACAGTCGTTTTGCTCTCGCGGTTGTCCAGATAAACCGTGATACTGTCAAAAGTGCTCACTAATTCACAAAAAAACAATTTTTAAAAATTTTAGTTTAAACCACTGCTATGTGTTCTTTACATATTTGAATAGATCTCGTCGAGAGCTTTAAAACGATACCACGCACAGTCGTTTTGCTCTCACGGTTGTCCAGATAAACCGTGATACTGACAAAAGTGCTGACTGGTTAACAAGAAAACAATTTTTAAAAAATTTTAGTTTAAACCACTGCTATATGTTCTTTACATATTTGAATAGATTTCGTCGATAGCTTTAAAACGATACCACGCACAGTCGTTTTGCTCTCGCGGTTGTCCAGATAAACCGTGATACTGTCAAAAGTGCTCACTAGTTCACAAGAAAACAATTTTAAAAATTTTAGTTTAAACCACTGCTATGTGTTCTTTAGACATTTGAATAGATCTCGTCGATAGCTTTAAAACGATACCACGCACAGTCGTTTTGCTCTCGCGGTTGTCCAGATAAACCGTGATACTGTCAAAAGTGCTCACTAGTTCACAAGAAAACAATTTTTAAAAATTTTAGTTTAAACCACTGCTATGTGTTCTTTAGACATTTGAATAGATCTCGTCGATAGCTTTAAAACGATACCACGCACAGTCGTTTTGCTCTCGCGGTTGTCCAGATAAACCGTGATACTGTCAAAAGTGCTCACTAGTTCACAAGAAAACAATTTTTAAAAATTTTAGTTTAAACCACTGCTATGTGTTCTTTAGACATTTGAATAGATCTCGTCGATAGCTTTAAAACGATACCACGCACAGTCGTTTTGCTCTCGCGGTTGTCCAGATAAACCGTGATACTGTCAAAAGTGCTCACTAGTTCACAAGAAAACAATTTTTAAAAATTTTAGTTTAAACCACTGCTATGTGTTCTTTAGACATTTGAATAGATCTCGTCGATAGCTTTAAAACGATACCACGCACAGTCGTTTTGCTCTCACGGTTGTCCAGATAAACCGTGATACTGACAAAAGTGCTGACTGGTTAACAAGAAAACAATTTTTAAAAAATTTTTAGTTTAAACCACTGCTATATGTTCTTTACATATTTGAATAGATTTCGTCGATAGCTTTAAAACGATACCACGCACAGTCGTTTTGCTCTCGCGGTTGTCCAGATAAACCGTGATACTGTCAAAAGTGCTCACTAGTTCACAAGAAAACAATTTTTAAAAATTTTAGTTTAAACCACTGCTATGTGTTCTTTAGACATTTGAATAGATCTCGTCGATAGCTTTAAAACGATACCACGCACAGTCGTTTTGCTCTCGCGGTTGTCCAGATAAACCGTGATACTGTCAAAAGTGCTCACTAGTTCACAAGAAAACAATTTTTAAAAATTTTAGTTTAAACCACTGCTATGTGTTCTTTAGACATTTGAATAGATCTCGTCGATAGCTTTAAAACGATACCACGCACAGTCGTTTTGCTCTCGCGGTTGTCCAGATAAACCGTGATACTGACAAAAGTGCTCACTAGTTCACAAGAAAACAATTTTTAAAAATTTTAGTTTAAACCACTGCTATATGTTCTTTAGACATATTTGAATAGATCTCGTCGATAGCTTTAAAACGATACCACGCACAGTCGTTTTGCTCTCGCGGTTGTCCAGATAAACCGTGATACTGTCAAAAGTGCTCACTAGTTCACAAGAAAACAATTTTTAAAAATTTTAGTTTAAACCACTGCTATGTGTTCTTTAGACATTTGAATAGATCTCGTCGATAGCTTTAAAACGATACCACGCACAGTCGTTTTGCTCTCGCGGTTGTCCAGATAAACCGTGATACTGTCAAAAGTGCTCACTAGTTCACAAGAAAACAATTTTTAAAAATTTTAGTTTAAACCACTGCTATGTGTTCTTTAGACATTTGAATAGATCTCGTCGATAGCTTTAAAACGATACCACGCACAGTCGTTTTGCTCTCGCGGTTGTCCAGATAAACCGTGATACTGTCAAAAGTGCTCACTAGTTCACAAGAAAACAATTTTTAAAAATTTTAGTTTAAACCACTGCTATGTGTTCTTTAGACATTTGAATAGATCTCGTCGATAGCTTTAAAACGATACCACGCACAGTCGTTTTGCTCTCGCGGTTGTCCAGATAAACCGTGATACTGTCAAAAGTGCTCACTAGTTCACAAGAAAACAATTTTTAAAAATTTTAGTTTAAACCACTGCTATGTGTTCTTTAGACATTTGAATAGATCTCGTCGATAGCTTTAAAACGATACCACGCACAGTCGTTTTGCTCTCGCGGTTGTCCAGATAAACCGTGATACTGTCAAAAGTGCTCACTAGTTCACAAGAAAACAATTTTTAAAAATTTTAGTTTAAACCACTGCTATGTGTTCTTTAGACATTTGAATAGATCTCGTCGATAGCTTTAAAACGATACCACGCACAGTCGTTTTGCTCTCGCGGTTGTCCAGATAAACCGTGATACTGTCAAAAGTGCTCACTAGTTCACAAGAAAACAATTTTTAAAAATTTTAGTTTAAACCACTGCTATGTGTTCTTTAGACATTTGAATAGATCTCGTCGATAGCTTTAAAACGATACCACGCACAGTCGTTTTGCTCTCGCGGTTGTCCAGATAAACCGTGATACTGTCAAAAGTGCTCACTAGTTCACAAGAAAACAATTTTTAAAAATTTTAGTTTAAACCACTGCTATGTGTTCTTTAGACATTTGAATAGATCTCGTCGATAGCTTTAAAACGATACCACGCACAGTCGTTTTGCTCTCGCGGTTGTCCAGATAAACCGTGATACTGTCAAAAGTGCTCACTAGTTCACAAGAAAACAATTTTTAAAAATTTTAGTTTAAACCACTGCTATGTGTTCTTTACATATTTGAATAGATCTCGTCGATAGCTTTAAAACGATACCACGCACAGTCGTTTTGCTCTCGCGGTTGTCCAGATAAACCGTGATACTGTCAAAAGTGCTCACTAGTTCACAAGAAAACAATTTTTAAAAAATTTTAGTTTAAACCACTGCTATGTGTTCTTTAGACATTTGAATAGATCTCGTCGATAGCTTTAAAACGATACCACGCACAGTCGTTTTGCTCTCGCGGTTGTCCAGATAAACCGTGATACTGTCAAAAGTGCTCACTAGTTCACAAGAAAACAATTTTTTAAAAATTTTAGTTTAAACCACTGCTATGTGTTCTTTAGACATTTGAATAGATCTCGTCGATAGCTTTAAAACGATACCACGCACAGTCGTTTTGCTCTCGCGGTTGTCCAGATAAACCGTGATACTGTCAAAAGTGCTCACTAGTTCACAAGAAAACAATTTTTAAAAATTTTAGTTTAAACCACTGCTATGTGTTCTTTAGACATTTGAATAGATCTCGTCGATAGCTTTAAAACGATACCACGCACAGTCGTTTTGCTCTCGCGGTTGTCCAGATAAACCGTGATACTGTCAAAAGTGCTCACTAGTTCACAAGAAAACAATTTTTAAAAATTTTAGTTTAAACCACTGCTATGTGTTCTTTACATATTTGAATAGATCTCGTCGATAGCTTTAAAACGATACCACGCACAGTCGTTTTGCTCTCGCGGTTGTCCAGATAAACCGTGATACTGTCAAAAGTGCTCACTAGTTCACAAGAAAACAATTTTTAAAAATTTTAGTTTAAACCACTGCTATGTGTTCTTTAGACATTTGAATAGATCTCGTCGATAGCTTTAAAACGATACCACGCACAGTCGTTTTGCTCTCGCGGTTGTCCAGATAAACCGTGATACTGTCAAAAGTGCTCACTAGTTCACAAGAAAACAATTTTTAAAAATTTTAGTTTAAACCACTGCTATGTGTTCTTTAGACATTTGAATAGATCTCGTCGATAGCTTTAAAACGATACCACGCACAGTCGTTTTGCTCTCGCGGTTGTCCAGATAAACCGTGATACTGTCAAAAGTGCTCACTAGTTCACAAGAAAACAATTTTTAAAAATTTTAGTTTAAACCACTGCTATATGTTCTTTAGACATTTGAATAGATCTCGTCGATAGCTTTAAAACGATACCACGCACAGTCGTTTTGCTCTCGCGGTTGTCCAGATAAACCGTGATACTGTCAAAAGTGCTCACTAGTTCACAAGAAAACAATTTTTAAAAATTTTAGTTTAAACCACTGCTATGTGTTCTTTAGACATTTGAATAGATCTCGTCGATAGCTTTAAAACGATACCACGCACAGTCGTTTTGCTCTCGCGGTTGTCCAGATAAACCGTGATACTGTCAAAAGTGCTCACTAGTTCACAAGAAAACAATTTTTAAAAATTTTAGTTTAAACCACTGCTATGTGTTCTTTACATATTTGAATAGATCTCGTCGAGAGCTTTAAAACGATACCACGCACAGTCGTTTTGCTCTCGCGGTTGTCCAGATAAACCGTGATACTGTCAAAAGTGCTCACTAGTTCACAAGAAAACAATTTTTAAAAATTTTAGTTTAAACCACTGCTATGTGTTCTTTAGACATTTGAATAGATCTCGTCGAGAGCTTTAAAACGATACCACGCACAGTCGTTTTGCTCTCGCGGTTGTCCAGATAAACCGTGATACTGTCAAAAGTGCTCACTAGTTCACAAGAAAACAATTTTTAAAAATTTTAGTTTAAACCACTGCTATGTGTTCTTTACATATTTGAATAGATCTCGTCGAGAGCTTTAAAACGATACCACGCACAGTCGTTTTGCTCTCACGGTTGTCCAGATAAACCGTGATACTGACAAAAGTGCTGACTGGTTAACAAGAAAACAATTTTTAAAAAATTTAGTTTAAACCACTGCTATATGTTCTTTACATATTTGAATAGATTTCGTCGATAGCTTTAAAACGATACCACGCACAGTCGTTTTGCTCTCGCGGTTGTCCAGATAAACCGTGATACTGTCAAAAGTGCTCACTAGTTCACAAGAAAACAATTTTTAAAAAATTTTAGTTTAAACCACTGCTATGTGTTCTTTACATATTTGAATAGATCTCGTCGATAGCTTTAAAACGATACCACGCACAGTCGTTTTGCTCTCGCGGTTGTCCAGATAAACCGTGATACTGTCAAAAGTGCTCACTAGTTCACAAGAAAACAATTTTTAAAAATTTTAGTTTAAACCACTGCTATGTGTTCTTTAGACATTTGAATAGATCTCGTCGATAGCTTTAAAACGATACCACGCACAGTCGTTTTGCTCTCGCGGTTGTCCAGATAAACCGTGATACTGTCAAAAGTGCTCACTAGTTCACAAGAAAACAATTTTTAAAAATTTTAGTTTAAACCACTGCTATGTGTTCTTTAGACATTTGAATAGATCTCGTCGATAGCTTTAAAACGATACCACGCACAGTCGTTTTGCTCTCGCGGTTGTCCAGATAAACCGTGATACTGTCAAAAGTGCTCACTAGTTCACAAGAAAACAATTTTTAAAAATTTTAGTTTAAACCACTGCTATGTGTTCTTTACATATTTGAATAGATCTCGTCGAGAGCTTTAAAACGATACTACGCACAGTCGTTTTGCTCTCACGGTTGTCCAGATAAACCGTGATACTGACAAAAGTGCTGACTGGTTAACAAGAAAACAATTTTTAAAAAATTTAGTTTAAACCACTGCTATATGTTCTTTACATATTTGAATAGATTTCGTCGATAGCTTTAAAACGATACCACGCACAGTCGTTTTGCTCTCGCGGTTGTCCAGATAAACCGTGATACTGTCAAAAGTGCTCACTAGTTCACAAGAAAACAATTTTTAAAAATTTTAGTTTAAACCACTGCTATGTGTTCTTTACATATTTGAATAGATCTCGTCGAGAGCTTTAAAACGATACCACGCACAGTCGTTTTGCTCTCACGGTTGTCCAGATAAACCGTGATACTGTCAAAAGTGCTCACTAGTTCACAAGAAAACAATTTTTAAAAATTTTAGTTTAAACCACTGCTATATGTTCTTTACATATTTGAATAGATCTCGTCGATAGCTTTAAAACGATACCACGCACAGTCGTTTTGCTCTCGCGGTTGTCCAGATAAACCGTGATACTGTCAAAAGTGCTCACTAGTTCACAAGAAAACAATTTTTAAAAATTTTAGTTTAAACCACTGCTATGTGTTCTTTAGACATTTGAATAGATCTCGTCGATAGCTTTAAAACGATACCACGCACAGTCGTTTTGCTCTCGCGGTTGTCCAGATAAACCGTGATACTGTCAAAAGTGCTCACTAGTTCACAAGAAAACAATTTTTAAAAATTTTAGTTTAAACCACTGCTATGTGTTCTTTAGACATTTGAATAGATCTCGTCGATAGCTTTAAAACGATACCACGCACAGTCGTTTTGCTCTCGCGGTTGTCCAGATAAACCGTGATACTGTCAAAAGTGCTCACTAGTTCACAAGAAAACAATTTTTAAAAATTTTAGTTTAAACCACTGCTATGTGTTCTTTACATACATTTGAATAGATCTCGTCGAGAGCTTTAAAACGATACCACGCACAGTCGTTTTGCTCTCGCGGTTGTCCAGATAAACCGTGATACTGTCAAAAGTGCTCACTAGTTCACAAGAAAACAATTTTTAAAAATTTTAGTTTAAACCACTGCTATGTGTTCTTTAGACATTTGAATAGATCTCGTCGATAGCTTTAAAACGATACCACGCACAGTCGTTTTGCTCTCGCGGTTGTCCAGATAAACCGTGATACTGTCAAAAGTGCTCACTAGTTCACAAGAAAACAATTTTTAAAAATTTTAGTTTAAACCACTGCTATGTGTTCTTTACATACATTTGAATAGATCTCGTCGATAGCTTTAAAACGATACCACGCACAGTCGTTTTGCTCTCGCGGTTGTCCAGATAAACCGTGATACTGTCAAAAGTGCTCACTAGTTCACAAGAAAACAATTTTTAAAAATTTTAGTTTAAACCACTGCTATGTGTTCTTTACATACATTTGAATAGATCTCGTCGAGAGCTTTAAAACGATACCACGCACAGTCGTTTTGCTCTCGCGGTTGTCCAGATAAACCGTGATACTGTCAAAAGTGCTCACTAGTTCACAAGAAAACAATTTTTAAAAATTTAGTTTAAACCACTGCTATGTGTTCTTTAGACATTTGAATAGATCTCGTCGATAGCTTTAAAACGATACCACGCACAGTCGTTTTGCTCTCGCGGTTGTCCAGATAAACCGTGATACTGTCAAAAGTGCTCACTAGTTCACAAGAAAACAATTTTTAAAAATTTTAGTTTAAACCACTGCTATGTGTTCTTTAGACATTTGAATAGATCTCGTCGATAGCTTTAAAACGATACCACGCACAGTCGTTTTGCTCTCGCGGTTGTCCAGATAAACCGTGATACTGTCAAAAGTGCTCACTAGTTCACAAGAAAACAATTTTTAAAAATTTTAGTTTAAACCACTGCTATGTGTTCTTTAGACATTTGAATAGATCTCGTCGATAGCTTTAAAACGATACCACGCACAGTCGTTTTGCTCTCGCGGTTGTCCAGATAAACCGTGATACTGTCAAAAGTGCTCACTAGTTCACAAGAAAACAATTTTTAAAAATTTTAGTTTAAACCACTGCTATGTGTTCTTTACATATTTGAATAGATCTCGTCGATAGCTTTAAAACGATACCACGCACAGTCGTTTTGCTCTCACGGTTGTCCAGATAAACCGTGATACTGACAAAAGTGCTGACTGGTTAACAAGAAAACAATTTTTAAAAAATTTTAGTTTAAACCACTGCTATATGTTCTTTACATATTTGAATAGATCTCGTCGATAGCTTTAAAACGATACCACGCACAGTCGTTTTGCTCTCGCGGTTGTCCAGATAAACCGTGATACTGTCAAAAGTGCTCACTAGTTCACAAGAAAACAATTTTTAAAAATTTTAGTTTAAACCACTGCTATGTGTTCTTTAGACATTTGAATAGATCTCGTCGAGAGCTTTAAAACGATACCACGCACAGTCGTTTTGCTCTCGCGGTTGTCCAGATAAACCGTGATACTGTCAAAAGTGCTCACTAGTTCACAAGAAAACAATTTTTAAAAATTTTAGTTTAAACCACTGCTATGTGTTCTTTAGACATTTGAATAGATCTCGTCGATAGCTTTAAAACGATACCACGCACAGTCGTTTTGCTCTCGCGGTTGTCCAGATAAACCGTGATACTGTCAAAAGTGCTCACTAGTTCACAAGAAAACAATTTTTAAAAATTTTAGTTTAAACCACTGCTATGTGTTCTTTAGACATTTGAATAGATCTCGTCGATAGCTTTAAAACGATACCACGCACAGTCGTTTTGCTCTCGCGGTTGTCCAGATAAACCGTGATACTGTCAAAAGTGCTCACTAGTTCACAAGAAAACAATTTTTAAAAATTTTAGTTTAAACCACTGCTATGTGTTCTTTAGACATTTGAATAGATCTCGTCGATAGCTTTAAAACGATACCACGCACAGTCGTTTTGCTCTCGCGGTTGTCCAGATAAACCGTGATACTGTCAAAAGTGCTCACTAGTTCACAAGAAAACAATTTTTAAAAATTTTAGTTTAAACCACTGCTATGTGTTCTTTAGACATTTGAATAGATCTCGTCGATAGCTTTAAAACGATACCACGCACAGTCGTTTTGCTCTCGCGGTTGTCCAGATAAACCGTGATACTGTCAAAAGTGCTCACTAGTTCACAAGAAAACAATTTTTAAAAATTTTAGTTTAAACCACTGCTATGTGTTCTTTAGACATTTGAATAGATCTCGTCGATAGCTTTAAAACGATACCACGCACAGTCGTTTTGCTCTCGCGGTTGTCCAGATAAACCGTGATACTGTCAAAAGTGCTCACTAGTTCACAAGAAAACAATTTTTAAAAATTTTAGTTTAAACCACTGCTATGTGTTCTTTAGACATTTGAATAGATCTCGTCGATAGCTTTAAAACGATACCACGCACAGTCGTTTTGCTCTCGCGGTTGTCCAGATAAACCGTGATACTGTCAAAAGTGCTCACTAGTTCACAAGAAAACAATTTTTAAAAATTTTAGTTTAAACCACTGCTATGTGTTCTTTAGACATTTGAATAGATCTCGTCGATAGCTTTAAAACGATACCACGCACAGTCGTTTTGCTCTCACGGTTGTCCAGATAAACCGTGATACTGACAAAAGTGCTGACTGGTTAACAAGAAAACAATTTTTAAAATTTTAGTTTAAACCACTGCTATATGTTCTTTACATATTTGAATAGATTTCGTCGATAGCTTTAAAACGATACCACGCACAGTCGTTTTGCTCTCGCGGTTGTCCAGATAAACCGTGATACTGTCAAAAGTGCTCACTAGTTCACAAGAAAACAATTTTTAAAAATTTTAGTTTAAACCACTGCTATGTGTTCTTTAGACATTTGAATAGATCTCGTCGATAGCTTTAAAACGATACCACGCACAGTCGTTTTGCTCTCGCGGTTGTCCAGATAAACCGTGATACTGTCAAAAGTGCTCACTAGTTCACAAGAAAACAATTTTTAAAAATTTTAGTTTAAACCACTGCTATGTGTTCTTTAGACATTTGAATAGATCTCGTCGATAGCTTTAAAACGATACCACGCACAGTCGTTTTGCTCTCGCGGTTGTCCAGATAAACCGTGATACTGTCAAAAGTGCTCACTAGTTCACAAGAAAACAATTTTTAAAAATTTTAGTTTAAACCACTGCTATGTGTTCTTTAGACATTTGAATAGATCTCGTCGATAGCTTTAAAACGATACCACGCACAGTCGTTTTGCTCTCACGGTTGTCCAGATAAACCGTGATACTGACAAAAGTGCTGACTGGTTAACAAGAAAACAATTTTTAAAAATTTAGTTTAAACCACTGCTATATGTTCTTTACATATTTGAATAGATCTCGTCGATAGCTTTAAAACGATACCACGCACAGTCGTTTTGCTCTCGCGGTTGTCCAGATAAACCGTGATACTGTCAAAAGTGCTCACTAGTTCACAAGAAAACAATTTTTAAAAATTTTAGTTTAAACCACTGCTATGTGTTCTTTAGACATTTGAATAGATCTCGTCGATAGCTTTAAAACGATACCACGCACAGTCGTTTTGCTCTCGCGGTTGTCCAGATAAACCGTGATACTGTCAAAAGTGCTCACTAGTTCACAAGAAAACAATTTTTAAAAATTTTAGTTTAAACCACTGCTATGTGTTCTTTAGACATTTGAATAGATCTCGTCGATAGCTTTAAAACGATACCACGCACAGTCGTTTTGCTCTCGCGGTTGTCCAGATAAACCGTGATACTGTCAAAAGTGCTCACTAGTTCACAAGAAAACAATTTTTAAAAATTTTAGTTTAAACCACTGCTATGTGTTCTTTAGACATTTGAATAGATCTCGTCGATAGCTTTAAAACGATACCACGCACAGTCGTTTTGCTCTCGCGGTTGTCCAGATAAACCGTGATACTGTCAAAAGTGCTCACTAGTTCACAAGAAAACAATTTTTAAAAATTTTAGTTTAAACCACTGCTATGTGTTCTTTAGACATTTGAATAGATCTCGTCGATAGCTTTAAAACGATACCACGCACAGTCGTTTTGCTCTCGCGGTTGTCCAGATAAACCGTGATACTGTCAAAAGTGCTCACTAGTTCACAAGAAAACAATTTTTAAAAATTTTAGTTTAAACCACTGCTATGTGTTCTTTAGACATTTGAATAGATCTCGTCGATAGCTTTAAAACGATACCACGCACAGTCGTTTTGCTCTCGCGGTTGTCCAGATAAACCGTGATACTGTCAAAAGTGCTCACTAGTTCACAAGAAAACAATTTTTAAAAATTTTAGTTTAAACCACTGCTATGTGTTCTTTAGACATTTGAATAGATCTCGTCGATAGCTTTAAAACGATACCACGCACAGTCGTTTTGCTCTCGCGGTTGTCCAGATAAACCGTGATACTGTCAAAAGTGCTCACTAGTTCACAAGAAAACAATTTTTAAAAATTTTAGTTTAAACCACTGCTATGTGTTCTTTAGACATTTGAATAGATCTCGTCGATAGCTTTAAAACGATACCACGCACAGTCGTTTTGCTCTCGCGGTTGTCCAGATAAACCGTGATACTGTCAAAAGTGCTCACTAGTTCACAAGAAAACAATTTTTAAAAAATTTTAGTTTAAACCACTGCTATGTGTTCTTTAGACATTTGAATAGATCTCGTCGATAGCTTTAAAACGATACCACGCACAGTCGTTTTGCTCTCGCGGTTGTCCAGATAAACCGTGATACTGTCAAAAGTGCTCACTAGTTCACAAGAAAACAATTTTTAAAAATTTTAGTTTAAACCACTGCTATGTGTTCTTTAGACATTTGAATAGATCTCGTCGATAGCTTTAAAACGATACCACGCACAGTCGTTTTGCTCTCGCGGTTGTCCAGATAAACCGTGATACTGTCAAAAGTGCTCACTAGTTCACAAGAAAACAATTTTTAAAAATTTTAGTTTAAACCACTGCTATGTGTTCTTTAGACATTTGAATAGATCTCGTCGATAGCTTTAAAACGATACCACGCACAGTCGTTTTGCTCTCGCGGTTGTCCAGATAAACCGTGATACTGTCAAAAGTGCTCACTAGTTCACAAGAAAACCACTGCTATGTGTTAAAAATTTTAGCTTTAAACCACTGATATGTGTTCTTTAGTTTAAACCACTTTGAACATTTGAATAGATCTCGTCGATAGCTTTAAAACGATACCACGCACAGTCGTTTTGCTCTCGCGGTTGTCCAGATAAACCGTGATACTGTCAAAAGTAACAATTTTTAAAAATTTTAGTTTAAACGCTATGTGTTCTTTAGACATTTGAATAGATCTCGTCGATGATTCGTTTTGCTCTCGCGGTTGTCCAGACAATTGTGCTCACTAGTTCACAAGAAAACAATTTTGTTTAAACCACTGCTATGTGTTCTTTAGACATTTGAATAGATCTCGTCGATAGCTTTAAACGATACCACGCACAGTCGTTTTGCTCTCGCGGTTGTCCAGATAAACCGTGATACTGTCAAAAGTGCTCACTGATTCACAAGAAAACAATTTTTAAAAATTTTAGTTTAAACCACTGCTATGTGTTCTTTAGACATTTGAATAGATCTCGTCGATAGCTTTAAAACGATACCACGCACAGTCGTTTTGCTCTCGCGGTTGTCCAGAATAAACCGTGATACTGTCAAAAGTGCTCACTAGTTCACAAGAAAACAATTTTTAAAAATTTTAGTTTAAACCACTGCTATGTGTTCTTTAGACATTTGAATAGATCTCGTCGATAGCTTTAAAACGATACCACGCACAGTCGTTTTGCTCTCGCGGTTGTCCAGATAAACCGTGATACTGTCAAAGTGCTCACTAGTTCACAAGAAAACAATTTTTAAAAATTTTAGTTTAAACCACTGCTATGTGTTCTTTAGACATTTTGAATAGATCTCGTCGATAGCTTTAAAACGATACCACGCACAGTCGTTTTGCTCTCGCGGTTGTCCAAAGATAAACCGTGATACTGTCAAAAGTGCTCACTAGTTCACAAGAAAACAATTTTTAAAATTTTAGTTTAAACCACTGCTATGTGTTCTTTAGACATATTTGAATAGATCTCGTCGATAGCTTTAAAACGATACCACGCACAGTCGTTTTGCTCTCGCGGTTGTCCAGATAAACCGTGATACTGTCAAAAGTGCTCACTAGTTCACAAGAAAACAATTTTTAAAAATTTTAGTTTAAACCACTGCTATGTGTTCTTTAGACATTTGAATAGATCTCGTCGATAGCTTTAAAACGATACCACGCACAGTCGTTTTGCTCGCGGTTGTCCAGATAAACCGTGATACTGTCAAAAGTGCTCACTAGTTCACAAGAAAACAATTTTTAAAAATTTTAGTTTAAACCACTGCTATGTGTTCTTTAGACATTTGAATAGATCTCGTCGATAGCTTTAAAACGATACCACGCACAGTCGTTTTGCTCTCGCGGTTGTCCAGATAAACCGTGATACTGTCAAAAGTGCTCACTAGTTCACAAGAAAACAATTTTTAAAATTTTTAGTTTAAACCACTGCTATGTGTTCTTTAGACATTTGAATAGATCTCGTCGATAGCTTTAAAACGATACCACGCACAGTCGTTTTGCTCTCGCGGTTGTCCAGATAAACCGTGATACTGTCAAAAGTGCTCACTAGTTCACAAGAAAACAATTTTTAAAAATTTTAGTTTAAACCACTGCTATGTGTTCTTTAGACATTTGAATAGATCTCGTCGATAGCTTTAAAACGATACCACGCACAGTCGTTTTGCTCTCGCGGTTGTCCAGATAAACCGTGATACTGTCAAAAGTGCTCACTAGTTCACAAGAAAACAATTTTTAAAAATTTTAGTTTAAACCACTGCTATGTGTTCTTTAGACATTTGAATAGATCTCGTCGATAGCTTTAAAACGATACCACGCACAGTCGTTTTGCTCTCGCGGTTGTCCAGATAAACCGTGATACTGTCAAAAGTGCTCACTAGTTCACAAGAAAACAATTTTTAAAAATTTTAGTTTAAACCACTGCTATGTGTTCTTTAGACATTTGAATAGATCTCGTCGATAGCTTTAAAACGATACCACGCACAGTCGTTTTGCTCTCGCGGTTGTCCAGATAAACCGTGATACTGTCAAAAGTGCTCACTAGTTCACAAGAAAACAATTTTTAAAAATTTTAGTTTAAACCACTGCTATGTGTTCTTTAGACATTTGAATAGATCTCGTCGATAGCTTTAAAACGATACCACGCACAGTCGTTTTGCTCTCGCGGTTGTCCAGATAAACCGTGATACTGTCAAAAGTGCTCACTAGTTCACAAGAAAACAATTTTTAAAAATTTTAGTTTAAACCACTGCTATGTGTTCTTTAGACATTTGAATAGATCTCGTCGATAGCTTTAAAACGATACCACGCACAGTCGTTTTGCTCTCGCGGTTGTCCAGATAAACCGTGATACTGTCAAAAGTGCTCACTAGTTCACAAGAAAACAATTTTTAAAAATTTTAGTTTAAACCACTGCTATGTGTTCTTTAGACATTTGAATAGATCTCGTCGATAGCTTTAAAACGATACCACGCACAGTCGTTTTGCTCTCGCGGTTGTCCAGATAAACCGTGATACTGTCAAAAGTGCTCACTAGTTCACAAGAAAACAATTTTTAAAAATTTTAGTTTAAACCACTGCTATGTGTTCTTTAGACATTTGAATAGATCTCGTCGATAGCTTTAAAACGATACCACGCACAGTCGTTTTGCTCTCGCGGTTGTCCAGATAAACCGTGATACTGTCAAAAGTGCTCACTAGTTCACAAGAAAACAATTTTTAAAAATTTTAGTTTAAACCACTGCTATGTGTTCTTTAGACATTTGAATAGATCTCGTCGATAGCTTTAAAACGATACCACGCACAGTCGTTTTGCTCTCGCGGTTGTCCAGATAAACCGTGATACTGTCAAAAGTGCTCACTAGTTCACAAGAAAACAATTTTTAAAAATTTTAGTTTAAACCACTGCTATGTGTTCTTTAGACATTTGAATAGATCTCGTCGATAGCTTTAAAACGATACCACGCACAGTCGTTTTGCTCTCGCGGTTGTCCAGATAAACCGTGATACTGTCAAAAGTGCTCACTAGTTCACAAGAAAACAATTTTTAAAAATTTTAGTTTAAACCACTGCTATGTGTTCTTTAGACATTTGAATAGATCTCGTCGATAGCTTTAAAACGATACCACGCACAGTCGTTTTGCTCTCGCGGTTGTCCAGATAAACCGTGATACTGTCAAAAGTGCTCACTAGTTCACAAGAAAACAATTTTTAAAAATTTTAGTTTAAACCACTGCTATGTGTTCTTTAGACATTTGAATAGATCTCGTCGATAGCTTTAAAACGATACCACGCACAGTCGTTTTGCTCTCGCGGTTGTCCAGATAAACCGTGATACTGTCAAAAGTGCTCACTAGTTCACAAGAAAACAATTTTTAAAAATTTTAGTTTAAACCACTGCTATGTGTTCTTTAGACATTTGAATAGATCTCGTCGATAGCTTTAAAACGATACCACGCACAGTCGTTTTGCTCTCGCGGTTGTCCAGATAAACCGTGATACTGTCAAAAGTGCTCACTAGTTCACAAGAAAACAATTTTTAAAAATTTTAGTTTAAACCACTGCTATGTGTTCTTTAGACATTTGAATAGATCTCGTCGATAGCTTTAAAACGATACCACGCACAGTCGTTTTGCTCTCGCGGTTGTCCAGATAAACCGTGATACTGTCAAAAGTGCTCACTAGTTCACAAGAAAACAATTTTTAAAAATTTTAGTTTAAACCACTGCTATGTGTTCTTTAGACATTTGAATAGATCTCGTCGATAGCTTTAAAACGATACCACGCACAGTCGTTTTGCTCTCGCGGTTGTCCAGATAAACCGTGATACTGTCAAAAGTGCTCACTAGTTCACAAGAAAACAATTTTTAAAAATTTTAGTTTAAACCACTGCTATGTGTTCTTTAGACATTTGAATAGATCTCGTCGATAGCTTTAAAACGATACCACGCACAGTCGTTTTGCTCTCGCGGTTGTCCAGATAAACCGTGATACTGTCAAAAGTGCTCACTAGTTCACAAGAAAACAATTTTTAAAAATTTTAGTTTAAACCACTGCTATGTGTTCTTTAGACATTTGAATAGATCTCGTCGATAGCTTTAAAACGATACCACGCACAGTCGTTTTGCTCTCGCGGTTGTCCAGATAAACCGTGATACTGTCAAAAGTGCTCACTAGTTCACAAGAAAACAATTTTTAAAAATTTTAGTTTAAACCACTGCTATGTGTTCTTTAGACATTTGAATAGATCTCGTCGATAGCTTTAAAACGATACCACGCACAGTCGTTTTGCTCTCGCGGTTGTCCAGATAAACCGTGATACTGTCAAAAGTGCTCACTAGTTCACAAGAAAACAATTTTTAAAAATTTTAGTTTAAACCACTGCTATGTGTTCTTTAGACATTTGAATAGATCTCGTCGATAGCTTTAAAACGATACCACGCACAGTCGTTTTGCTCTCGCGGTTGTCCAGATAAACCGTGATACTGTCAAAAGTGCTCACTAGTTCACAAGAAAACAATTTTTAAAAATTTTAGTTTAAACCACTGCTATGTGTTCTTTAGACATATTTGAATAGATCTCGTCGATAGCTTTAAAACGATACCACGCACAGTCGTTTTGCTCTCGCGGTTGTCCAGATAAACCGTGATACTGTCAAAAGTGCTCACTAGTTCACAAGAAAACAATTTTTAAAAATTTTAGTTTAAACCACTGCTATGTGTTCTTTAGACATTTGAATAGATCTCGTCGATAGCTTTAAAACGATACCACGCACAGTCGTTTTGCTCTCGCGGTTGTCCAGATAAACCGTGATACTGTCAAAAGTGCTCACTAGTTCACAAGAAAACAATTTTTAAAAATTTTAGTTTAAACCACTGCTATGTGTTCTTTAGACATTTGAATAGATCTCGTCGATAGCTTTAAAACGATACCACGCACAGTCGTTTTGCTCTCGCGGTTGTCCAGATAAACCGTGATACTGTCAAAAGTGCTCACTAGTTCACAAGAAAACAATTTTTAAAAATTTTAGTTTAAACCACTGCTATGTGTTCTTTACATATTTGAATAGATCTCGTCGATAGCTTTAAAACGATACCACGCACAGTCGTTTTGCTCTCGCGGTTGTCCAGATAAACCGTGATACTGTCAAAAGTGCTCACTAGTTCACAAGAAAACAATTTTTAAAAATTTTAGTTTAAACCACTGCTATGTGTTCTTTAGACATTTGAATAGATCTCGTCGATAGCTTTAAAACGATACCACGCACAGTCGTTTTGCTCTCGCGGTTGTCCAGATAAACCGTGATACTGTCAAAAGTGCTCACTAGTTCACAAGAAAACAATTTTTAAAAATTTTAGTTTAAACCACTGCTATGTGTTCTTTAGACATTTGAATAGATCTCGTCGATAGCTTTAAAACGATACCACGCACAGTCGTTTTGCTCTCGCGGTTGTCCAGATAAACCGTGATACTGTCAAAAGTGCTCACTAGTTCACAAGAAAACAATTTTTAAAAATTTTAGTTTAAACCACTGCTATGTGTTCTTTAGACATTTGAATAGATCTCGTCGATAGCTTTAAAACGATACCACGCACAGTCGTTTTGCTCTCGCGGTTGTCCAGATAAACCGTGATACTGTCAAAAGTGCTCACTAGTTCACAAGAAAACAATTTTTAAAAATTTTAGTTTAAACCACTGCTATGTGTTCTTTAGACATTTGAATAGATCTCGTCGATAGCTTTAAAACGATACCACGCACAGTCGTTTTGCTCTCGCGGTTGTCCAGATAAACCGTGATACTGTCAAAAGTGCTCACTAGTTCACAAGAAAACAATTTTTAAAAATTTTAGTTTAAACCACTGCTATGTGTTCTTTAGACATTTGAATAGATCTCGTCGATAGCTTTAAAACGATACCACGCACAGTCGTTTTGCTCTCGCGGTTGTCCAGATAAACCGTGATACTGTCAAAAGTGCTCACTAGTTCACAAGAAAACAATTTTTAAAAATTTTAGTTTAAACCACTGCTATGTGTTCTTTACATATTTGAATAGATCTCGTCGAGAGCTTTAAAACGATACTACGCACAGTCGTTTTGCTCTCGCGGTTGTCCAGATAAACCGTGATACTGTCAAAAGTGCTCACTAGTTCACAAGAAAACAATTTTTAAAAATTTTAGTTTAAACCACTGCTATGTGTTCTTTAGACATTTGAATAGATCTCGTCGATAGCTTTAAAACGATACCACGCACAGTCGTTTTGCTCTCGCGGTTGTCCAGATAAACCGTGATACTGTCAAAAGTGCTCACTAGTTCACAAGAAAACAATTTTTAAAAATTTTAGTTTAAACCACTGCTATGTGTTCTTTAGACATTTGAATAGATCTCGTCGATAGCTTTAAAACGATACCACGCACAGTCGTTTTGCTCTCGCGGTTGTCCAGATAAACCGTGATACTGTCAAAAGTGCTCACTAGTTCACAAGAAAACAATTTTTAAAAATTTTAGTTTAAACCACTGCTATGTGTTCTTTAGACATATTTGAATAGATCTCGTCGATAGCTTTAAAACGATACCACGCACAGTCGTTTTGCTCTCGCGGTTGTCCAGATAAACCGTGATACTGTCAAAAGTGCTCACTAGTTCACAAGAAAACAATTTTTAAAAATTTTAGTTTAAACCACTGCTATGTGTTCTTTAGACATTTGAATAGATCTCGTCGATAGCTTTAAAACGATACCACGCACAGTCGTTTTGCTCTCGCGGTTGTCCAGATAAACCGTGATACTGTCA
The DNA here is from genome assembly GCA_039090855.1 of Macrothele yani. Classification (NCBI taxonomy): domain Eukaryota; kingdom Metazoa; phylum Arthropoda; class Arachnida; order Araneae; family Macrothelidae; genus Macrothele; species Macrothele yani. Next base: position 8,208,533 of record CM077034.1, read on the forward strand.
AAAGTGCTCACTAGTTCACAAGAAAACAATTTTTAAAAATTTTAGTTTAAACCACTGCTATGTGTTCTTTAGACATTTGAATAGATCTCGTCGATAGCTTTAAAACGATACCACGCACAGTCGTTTTGCTCTCGCGGTTGTCCAGATAAACCGTGATACTGTCAAAAGTGCTCACTAGTTCACAAGAAAACAATTTTTAAAAATTTTAGTTTAAACCACTGCTATGTGTTCTTTAGACATTTGAATAGATCTCGTCGATAGCTTTAAAACGATACCACGCACAGTCGTTTTGCTCTCGCGGTTGTCCAGATAAACCGTGATACTGTCAAAAGTGCTCACTAGTTCACAAGAAAACAATTTTTAAAAATTTTAGTTTAAACCACTGCTATGTGTTCTTTAGACATTTGAATAGATCTCGTCGATAGCTTTAAAACGATACCACGCACAGTCGTTTTGCTCTCGCGGTTGTCCAGATAAACCGTGATACTGTCAAAAGTGCTCACTAGTTCACAAGAAAACAATTTTTAAAAATTTTAGTTTAAACCACTGCTATGTGTTCTTTAGACATTTGAATAGATCTCGTCGATAGCTTTAAAACGATACCACGCACAGTCGTTTTGCTCTCGCGGTTGTCCAGATAAACCGTGATACTGTCAAAAGTGCTCACTAGTTCACAAGAAAACAATTTTTAAAAATTTTAGTTTAAACCACTGCTATGTGTTCTTTAGACATTTGAATAGATCTCGTCGATAGCTTTAAAACGATACCACGCACAGTCGTTTTGCTCTCGCGGTTGTCCAGATAAACCGTGATACTGTCAAAAGTGCTCACTAGTTCACAAGAAAACAATTTTTAAAAATTTTAGTTTAAACCACTGCTATGTGTTCTTTAGACATTTGAATAGATCTCGTCGATAGCTTTAAAACGATACCACGCACAGTCGTTTTGCTCTCGCGGTTGTCCAGATAAACCGTGATACTGTCAAAAGTGCTCACTAGTTCACAAGAAAACAATTTTTAAAAATTTTAGTTTAAACCACTGCTATGTGTTCTTTAGACATTTGAATAGATCTCGTCGATAGCTTTAAAACGATACCACGCACAGTCGTTTTGCTCTCGCGGTTGTCCAGATAAACCGTGATACTGTCAAAAGTGCTCACTAGTTCACAAGAAAACAATTTTTAAAAATTTTAGTTTAAACCACTGCTATGTGTTCTTTAGACATTTGAATAGATCTCGTCGATAGCTTTAAAACGATACCACGCACAGTCGTTTTGCTCTCGCGGTTGTCCAGATAAACCGTGATACTGTCAAAAGTGCTCACTAGTTCACAAGAAAACAATTTTTAAAAATTTTAGTTTAAACCACTGCTATGTGTTCTTTAGACATTTGAATAGATCTCGTCGATAGCTTTAAAACGATACCACGCACAGTCGTTTTGCTCTCGCGGTTGTCCAGATAAACCGTGATACTGTCAAAAGTGCTCACTAGTTCACAAGAAAACAATTTTTAAAAATTTTAGTTTAAACCACTGCTATGTGTTCTTTAGACATTTGAATAGATCTCGTCGATAGCTTTAAAACGATACCACGCACAGTCGTTTTGCTCTCGCGGTTGTCCAGATAAACCGTGATACTGTCAAAAGTGCTCACTAGTTCACAAGAAAACAATTTTTAAAAATTTTAGTTTAAACCACTGCTATGTGTTCTTTAGACATTTGAATAGATCTCGTCGATAGCTTTAAAACGATACCACGCACAGTCGTTTTGCTCTCGCGGTTGTCCAGATAAACCGTGATACTGTCAAAAGTGCTCACTAGTTCACAAGAAAACAATTTTTAAAAATTTTAGTTTAAACCACTGCTATGTGTTCTTTAGACATTTGAATAGATCTCGTCGATAGCTTTAAAACGATACCACGCACAGTCGTTTTGCTCTCGCGGTTGTCCAGATAAACCGTGATACTGTCAAAAGTGCTCACTAGTTCACAAGAAAACAATTTTTAAAAATTTTAGTTTAAACCACTGCTATGTGTTCTTTAGACATTTGAATAGATCTCGTCGATAGCTTTAAAACGATACCACGCACAGTCGTTTTGCTCTCGCGGTTGTCCAGATAAACCGTGATACTGTCAAAAGTGCTCACTAGTTCACAAGAAAACAATTTTTAAAAATTTTAGTTTAAACCACTGCTATGTGTTCTTTACATATTTGAATAGATCTCGTCGATAGCTTTAAAACGATACCACGCACAGTCGTTTTGCTCTCGCGGTTGTCCAGATAAACCGTGATACTGTCAAAAGTGCTCACTAGTTCACAAGAAAACAATTTTTAAAAATTTTAGTTTAAACCACTGCTATGTGTTCTTTAGACATTTGAATAGATCTCGTCGATAGCTTTAAAACGATACCACGCACAGTCGTTTTGCTCTCGCGGTTGTCCAGATAAACCGTGATACTGTCAAAAGTGCTCACTAGTTCACAAGAAAACAATTTTTAAAAATTTTAGTTTAAACCACTGCTATGTGTTCTTTAGACATTTGAATAGATCTCGTCGATAGCTTTAAAACGATACCACGCACAGTCGTTTTGCTCTCGCGGTTGTCCAGATAAACCGTGATACTGTCAAAAGTGCTCACTAGTTCACAAGAAAACAATTTTTAAAAATTTTAGTTTAAACCACTGCTATGTGTTCTTTAGACATTTGAATAGATCTCGTCGATAGCTTTAAAACGATACCACGCACAGTCGTTTTGCTCTCGCGGTTGTCCAGATAAACCGTGATACTGTCAAAAGTGCTCACTAGTTCACAAGAAAACAATTTTTTAAAAATTTTAGTTTAAACCACTGCTATGTGTTCTTTAGACATTTGAATAGATCTCGTCGATAGCTTTAAAACGATACCACGCACAGTCGTTTTGCTCTCGCGGTTGTCCAGATAAACCGTGATACTGTCAAAAGTGCTCACTAGTTCACAAGAAAACAATTTTTAAAAATTTTAGTTTAAACCACTGCTATGTGTTCTTTAGACATTTGAATAGATCTCGTCGATAGCTTTAAAACGATACCACGCACAGTCGTTTTGCTCTCGCGGTTGTCCAGATAAACCGTGATACTGTCAAAAGTGCTCACTAGTTCACAAGAAAACAATTTTTAAAAAATTTTAGTTTAAACCACTGCTATGTGTTCTTTACATATTTGAATAGATCTCGTCGATAGCTTTAAAACGATACCACGCACAGTCGTTTTGCTCTCGCGGTTGTCCAGATAAACCGTGATACTGTCAAAAGTGCTCACTAGTTCACAAGAAAACAATTTTTAAAAATTTTAGTTTAAACCACTGCTATGTGTTCTTTAGACATTTGAATAGATCTCGTCGATAGCTTTAAAACGATACCACGCACAGTCGTTTTGCTCTCGCGGTTGTCCAGATAAACCGTGATACTGTCAAAAGTGCTCACTAGTTCACAAGAAAACAATTTTTAAAAATTTTAGTTTAAACCACTGCTATGTGTTCTTTACATATTTGAATAGATCTCGTCGAGAGCTTTAAAACGATACCACGCACAGTCGTTTTGCTCTCGCGGTTGTCCAGATAAACCGTGATACTGTCAAAAGTGCTCACTAGTTCACAAGAAAACAATTTTTAAAAATTTTAGTTTAAACCACTGCTATATGTTCTTTACATATTTGAATAGATCTCGTCGAGAGCTTTAAAACGATACCACGCACAGTCGTTTTGCTCTCGCGGTTGTCCAGATAAACCGTGATACTGTCAAAAGTGCTCACTAGTTCACAAGAAAACAATTTTTAAAAATTTTAGTTTAAACCACTGCTATATGTTCTTTACATATTTGAATAGATCTCGTCGATAGCTTTAAAACGATACCACGCACAGTCGTTTTGCTCTCGCGGTTGTCCAGATAAACCGTGATACTGTCAAAAGTGCTCACTAGTTCACAAGAAAACAATTTTTAAAAATTTTAGTTTAAACCACTGCTATATGTTCTTTACATATTTGAATAGATCTCGTCGATAGCTTTAAAACGATACCACGCACAGTCGTTTTGCTCTCGCGGTTGTCCAGATAAACCGTGATACTGTCAAAAGTGCTCACTAGTTCACAAGAAAACAATTTTTAAAAATTTTAGTTTAAACCACTGCTATGTGTTCTTTACATATTTGAATAGATCTCGTCGATAGCTTTAAAACGATACCACGCACAGTCGTTTTGCTCTCGCGGTTGTCCAGATAAACCGTGATACTGTCAAAAGTGCTCACTAGTTCACAAGAAAACAATTTTTAAAAATTTTAGTTTAAACCACTGCTATGTGTTCTTTACATATTTGAATAGATCTCGTCGATAGCTTTAAAACGATACCACGCACAGTCGTTTTGCTCTCGCGGTTGTCCAGATAAACCGTGATACTGTCAAAAGTGCTCACTAGTTCACAAGAAAACAATTTTTAAAAATTTTAGTTTAAACCACTGCTATGTGTTCTTTACATATTTGAATAGATCTCGTCGAGAGCTTTAAAACGATACCACGCACAGTCGTTTTGCTCTCGCGGTTGTCCAGATAAACCGTGATACTGTCAAAAGTGCTCACTAGTTCACAAGAAAACAATTTTTAAAAATTTTAGTTTAAACCACTGCTATATGTTCTTTACATATTTGAATAGATCTCGTCGAGAGCTTTAAAACGATACCACGCACAGTCGTTTTGCTCTCGCGGTTGTCCAGATAAACCGTGATACTGTCAAAAGTGCTCACTGGTTCACAAGAAAACAATTTTTAAAAATTTTAGTTTAAACCACTGCTATGTGTTCTTTACATATTTGAATAGATCTCGTCGATAGCTTTAAAACGATACCACGCACAGTCGTTTTGCTCTCGCGGTTGTCCAGATAAACCGTGATACTGTCAAAAGTGCTCACTAGTTCACAAGAAAACAATTTTTAAAAATTTTAGTTTAAACCACTGCTATGTGTTCTTTACATATTTGAATAGATCTCGTCGAGAGCTTTAAAACGATACCACGCACAGTCGTTTTGCTCTCGCGGTTGTCCAGATAAACCGTGATACTGTCAAAAGTGCTCACTGGTTCACAAGAAAACAATTTTTAAAAATTTTAGTTTAAACCACTGCTATATGTTCTTTACATATTTGAATAGATCTCGTCGATAGCTTTAAAACGATACCACGCACAGTCGTTTTGCTCTCGCGGTTGTCCAGATAAACCGTGATACTGTCAAAAGTGCTCACTAGTTCACAAGAAAACAATTTTTAAAAATTTTAGTTTAAACCACTGCTATGTGTTCTTTACATATTTGAATAGATCTCGTCGAGAGCTTTAAAACGATACCACGCACAGTCGTTTTGCTCTCGCGGTTGTCCAGATAAACCGTGATACTGTCAAAAGTGCTCACTGGTTCACAAGAAAACAATTTTTAAAAATTTTAGTTTAAACCACTGCTATATGTTCTTTACATATTTGAATAGATCTCGTCGATAGCTTTAAAACGATACCACGCACAGTCGTTTTGCTCTCGCGGTTGTCCAGATAAACCGTGATACTGTCAAAAGTGCTCACTAGTTCACAAGAAAACAATTTTTAAAAATTTTAGTTTAAACCACTGCTATGTGTTCTTTACATATTTGAATAGATCTCGTCGAGAGCTTTAAAACGATACCACGCACAGTCGTTTTGCTCTCGCGGTTGTCCAGATAAACCGTGATACTGTCAAAAGTGCTCACTAGTTCACAAGAAAACAATTTTTAAAAATTTTAGTTTAAACCACTGCTATGTGTTCTTTACATATTTGAATAGATCTCGTCGATAGCTTTAAAACGATACCACGCACAGTCGTTTTGCTCTCGCGGTTGTCCAGATAAACCGTGATACTGTCAAAAGTGCTCACTAGTTCACAAGAAAACAATTTTTAAAAATTTTAGTTTAAACCACTGCTATGTGTTCTTTAGACATTTGAATAGATCTCGTCGATAGCTTTAAAACGATACCACGCACAGTCGTTTTGCTCTCGCGGTTGTCCAGATAAACCGTGATACTGTCAAAAGTGCTCACTAGTTCACAAGAAAACAATTTTTAAAAATTTTAGTTTAAACCACTGCTATGTGTTCTTTACATATTTGAATAGATCTCGTCGAGAGCTTTAAAACGATACCACGCACAGTCGTTTTGCTCTCGCGGTTGTCCAGATAAACCGTGATACTGTCAAAAGTGCTCACTAGTTCACAAGAAAACAATTTTTAAAAATTTTAGTTTAAACCACTGCTATATGTTCTTTACATATTTGAATAGATCTCGTCGAGAGCTTTAAAACGATACCACGCACAGTCGTTTTGCTCTCGCGGTTGTCCAGATAAACCGTGATACTGTCAAAAGTGCTCACTAGTTCACAAGAAAACAATTTTTAAAAATTTTAGTTTAAACCACTGCTATGTGTTCTTTAGACATTTGAATAGATCTCGTCGAGAGCTTTAAAACGATACCACGCACAGTCGTTTTGCTCTCGCGGTTGTCCAGATAAACCGTGATACTGTCAAAAGTGCTCACTAGTTCACAAGAAAACAATTTTTAAAAATTTTAGTTTAAACCACTGCTATGTGTTCTTTAGACATTTGAATAGATCTCGTCGATAGCTTTAAAACGATACCACGCACAGTCGTTTTGCTCTCGCGGTTGTCCAGATAAACCGTGATACTGTCAAAAGTGCTCACTAGTTCACAAGAAAACAATTTTTAAAAATTTTAGTTTAAACCACTGCTATGTGTTCTTTAGACATTTGAATAGATCTCGTCGATAGCTTTAAAACGATACCACGCACAGTCGTTTTGCTCTCGCGGTTGTCCAGATAAACCGTGATACTGTCAAAAGTGCTCACTAGTTCACAAGAAAACAATTTTTAAAAATTTTAGTTTAAACCACTGCTATGTGTTCTTTACATATTTGAATAGATCTCGTCGAGAGCTTTAAAACGATACCACGCACAGTCGTTTTGCTCTCGCGGTTGTCCAGATAAACCGTGATACTGTCAAAAGTGCTCACTAGTTCACAAGAAAACAATTTTTAAAAATTTTAGTTTAAACCACTGCTATGTGTTCTTTAGACATTTGAATAGATCTCGTCGATAGCTTTAAAACGATACCACGCACAGTCGTTTTGCTCTCGCGGTTGTCCAGATAAACCGTGATACTGTCAAAAGTGCTCACTAGTTCACAAGAAAACAATTTTTAAAAATTTTAGTTTAAACCACTGCTATGTGTTCTTTACATATTTGAATAGATCTCGTCGAGAGCTTTAAAACGATACCACGCACAGTCGTTTTGCTCTCGCGGTTGTCCAGATAAACCGTGATACTGTCAAAAGTGCTCACTAGTTCACAAGAAAACAATTTTTAAAAAATTTTAGTTTAAACCACTGCTATGTGTTCTTTACATATTTGAATAGATCTCGTCGAGAGCTTTAAAACGATACCACGCACAGTCGTTTTGCTCTCGCGGTTGTCCAGATAAACCGTGATACTGTCAAAAGTGCTCACTAGTTCACAAGAAAACAATTTTTAAAAATTTTAGTTTAAACCACTGCAATATGTGTTCTTTACATATTTGAATAGATCTCGTCGAGAGCTTTAAAACGATACCACGCACAGTCGTTTTGCTCTCGCGGTTGTCCAGATAAACCGTGATACTGTCAAAAGTGCTCACTAGTTCACAAGAAAACAATTTTTAAAAATTTTAGTTTAAACCACTGCTATATGTTCTTTACATATTTGAATAGATCTCGTCGAGAGCTTTAAAACGATACCACGCACAGTCGTTTTGCTCTCACGGTTGTCCAGATAAACCGTGATACTGTCAAAAGTGCTCACTAGTTCACAAGAAAACAATTTTTAAAAAATTTAGTTTAAACCACTGCTATATGTTCTTTACATATTTGAATAGATCTCGTCGATAGCTTTAAAACGATACCACGCACAGTCGTTTTGCTCTCGCGGTTGTCCAGATAAACCGTGATACTGTCAAAAGTGCTCACTAGTTCACAAGAAAACAATTTTTAAAAATTTTAGTTTAAACCACTGCTATATGTTCTTTAGACATTTGAATAGATCTCGTCGAGAGCTTTAAAACGATACCACGCACAGTCGTTTTGCTCTCGCGGTTGTCCAGATAAACCGTGATACTGTCAAAAGTGCTCACTAGTTCACAAGAAAACAATTTTTAAAAATTTTAGTTTAAACCACTGCTATATGTTCTTTACATATTTGAATAGATCTCGTCGATAGCTTTAAAACGATACCACGCACAGTCGTTTTGCTCTCGCGGTTGTCCAGATAAACCGTGATACTGTCAAAAGTGCTCACTGGTTCACAAGAAAACAATTTTTAAAAAATTTTAGTTTAAACCACTGCTATATGTTCTTTACATATTTGAATAGATCTCGTCGATAGCTTTAAAACGATACCACGCACAGTCGTTTTGCTCTCACGGTTGTCCAGATAAACCGTGATACTGTCAAAAGTGCTCACTTGTTCACAAGAAAACAATTTTTAAAAATTTTAGTTTAAACCACTGCTATATGTTCTTTACATATTTGAATAGATCTCGTCGATAGCTTTAAAACGATACCACGCACAGTCGTTTTGCTCTCGCGGTTGTCCAGATAAACCGTGATACTGTCAAAAGTGCTCACTAGTTCACAAGAAAACAATTTTTAAAAATTTTAGTTTAAACCACTGCTATGTGTTCTTTACATATTTGAATAGATCTCGTCGAGAGCTTTAAAACGATACTACGCACAGTCGTTTTGCTCTCACGGTTGTCCAGATAAACCGTGATACTGTCAAAAGTGCTCACTAGTTCACAAGAAAACAATTTTTAAAAAATTTAGTTTAAACCACTGCTATGTGTTCTTTACATATTTGAATAGATCTCGTCGATAGCTTTAAAACGATACCACGCACAGTCGTTTTGCTCTCGCGGTTGTCCAGATAAACCGTGATACTGTCAAAAGTGCTCACTAGTTCACAAGAAAACAATTTTTAAAAAATTTTAGTTTAAACCACTGCTATGTGTTCTTTACATATTTGAATAGATCTCGTCGAGAGCTTTAAAACGATACCACGCACAGTCGTTTTGCTCTCACGGTTGTCCAGATAAACCGTGATACTGTCAAAAGTGCTCACTGGTTAACAAGAAAACAATTTTTAAAAAATTTAGTTTAAACCACTGCTATATGTTCTTTACATATTTGAATAGATCTCGTCGATAGCTTTAAAACGATACCACGCACAGTCGTTTTGCTCTCGCGGTTGTCCAGATAAACCGTGATACTGTCAAAAGTGCTCACTAGTTCACAAGAAAACAATTTTTAAAAATTTTAGTTTAAACCACTGCTATGTGTTCTTTAGACATTTGAATAGATCTCGTCGAGAGCTTTAAAACGATACCACGCACAGTCGTTTTGCTCTCACGGTTGTCCAGATAAACCGTGATACTGTCAAAAGTGCTCACTGGTTCACAAGAAAACAATTTTTAAAAATTTTAGTTTAAACCACTGCTATATGTTCTTTAGACATATTTGAATAGATCTCGTCGATAGCTTTAAAACGATACCACGCACAGTCGTTTTGCTCTCGCGGTTGTCCAGATAAACCGTGATACTGTCAAAAGTGCTCACTAGTTCACAAGAAAACAATTTTTAAAAATTTTAGTTTAAACCACTGCTATATGTTCTTTAGACATATTTGAATAGATCTCGTCGAGAGCTTTAAAACGATACCACGCACAGTCGTTTTGCTCTCGCGGTTGTCCAGATAAACCGTGATACTGTCAAAAGTGCTCACTAGTTCACAAGAAAACAATTTTTAAAAATTTTAGTTTAAACCACTGCTATGTGTTCTTTAGACATTTGAATAGATCTCGTCGAGAGCTTTAAAACGATACCACGCACAGTCGTTTTGCTCTCGCGGTTGTCCAGATAAACCGTGATACTGTCAAAAGTGCTCACTAGTTCACAAGAAAACAATTTTTAAAAATTTTAGTTTAAACCACTGCTATGTGTTCTTTAGACATTTGAATAGATCTCGTCGAGAGCTTTAAAACGATACCACGCACAGTCGTTTTGCTCTCGCGGTTGTCCAGATAAACCGTGATACTGTCAAAAGTGCTCACTAGTTCACAAGAAAACAATTTTTAAAAATTTTAGTTTAAACCACTGCTATGTGTTCTTTAGACATTTGAATAGATCTCGTCGAGAGCTTTAAAACGATACCACGCACAGTCGTTTTGCTCTCGCGGTTGTCCAGATAAACCGTGATACTGTCAAAAGTGCTCACTAGTTCACAAGAAAACAATTTTTAAAAATTTTAGTTTAAACCACTGCTATGTGTTCTTTACATATTTGAATAGATCTCGTCGAGAGCTTTAAAACGATACCACGCACAGTCGTTTTGCTCTCGCGGTTGTCCAGATAAACCGTGATACTGTCAAAAGTGCTCACTAGTTCACAAGAAAACAATTTTTAAAAATTTTAGTTTAAACCACTGCTATATGTTCTTTAGACATTTGAATAGATCTCGTCGAGAGCTTTAAAACGATACCACGCACAGTCGTTTTGCTCTCACGGTTGTCCAGATAAACCGTGATACTGTCAAAAGTGCTCACTAGTTCACAAGAAAACAATTTTTAAAAATTTTAGTTTAAACCACTGCTATGTGTTCTTTACATATTTGAATAGATCTCGTCGAGAGCTTTAAAACGATACCACGCACAGTCGTTTTGCTCTCACGGTTGTCCAGATAAACCGTGATACTGTCAAAAGTGCTCACTAGTTCACAAGAAAACAATTTTTAAAAATTTTAGTTTAAACCACTGCTATATGTTCTTTAGACATATTTGAATAGATCTCGTCGAGAGCTTTAAAACGATACCACGCACAGTCGTTTTGCTCTCACGGTTGTCCAGATAAACCGTGATACTGTCAAAAGTGCTCACTAGTTCACAAGAAAACAATTTTTAAAAATTTTAGTTTAAACCACTGCTATGTGTTCTTTAGACATTTGAATAGATCTCGTCGAGAGCTTTAAAACGATACCACGCACAGTCGTTTTGCTCTCACGGTTGTCCAGATAAACCGTGATACTGTCAAAAGTGCTCACTAGTTCACAAGAAAACAATTTTTAAAAATTTTAGTTTAAACCACTGCTATATGTTCTTTAGACATATTTGAATAGATCTCGTCGAGAGCTTTAAAACGATACCACGCACAGTCGTTTTGCTCTCACGGTTGTCCAGATAAACCGTGATACTGTCAAAAGTGCTCACTGGTTCACAAGAAAACAATTTTTAAAAATTTTAGTTTAAACCACTGCTATATGTTCTTTACATATTTGAATAGATCTCGTCGAGAGCTTTAAAACGATACCACGCACAGTCGTTTTGCTCTCACGGTTGTCCAGATAAACCGTGATACTGTCAAAAGTGCTCACTAGTTCACAAGAAAACAATTTTTAAAAATTTTAGTTTAAACCACTGCTATATGTTCTTTACATATTTGAATAGATCTCGTCGAGAGCTTTAAAACGATACCACGCACAGTCGTTTTGCTCTCACGGTTGTCCAGATAAACCGTGATACTGTCAAAAGTGCTCACTAGTTCACAAGAAAACAATTTTTAAAAATTTTAGTTTAAACCACTGCTATATGTTCTTTACATATTTGAATAGATCTCGTCGAGAGCTTTAAAACGATACCACGCACAGTCGTTTTGCTCTCACGGTTGTCCAGATAAACCGTGATACTGTCAAAAGTGCTCACTAGTTCACAAGAAAACAATTTTTAAAAATTTTAGTTTAAACCACTGCTATATGTTCTTTACATATTTGAATAGATCTCGTCGAGAGCTTTAAAACGATACCACGCACAGTCGTTTTGCTCTCACGGTTGTCCAGATAAACCGTGATACTGTCAAAAGTGCTCACTAGTTCACAAGAAAACAATTTTTAAAAATTTTAGTTTAAACCACTGCTATATGTTCTTTACATATTTGAATAGATCTCGTCGAGAGCTTTAAAACGATACCACGCACAGTCGTTTTGCTCTCACGGTTGTCCAGATAAACCGTGATACTGTCAAAAGTGCTCACTAGTTCACAAGAAAACAATTTTTAAAAATTTTAGTTTAAACCACTGCTATATGTTCTTTACATATTTGAATAGATCTCGTCGAGAGCTTTAAAACGATACCACGCACAGTCGTTTTGCTCTCACGGTTGTCCAGATAAACCGTGATACTGTCAAAAGTGCTCACTAGTTCACAAGAAAACAATTTTTAAAAATTTTAGTTTAAACCACTGCTATATGTTCTTTACATATTTGAATAGATCTCGTCGAGAGCTTTAAAACGATACCACGCACAGTCGTTTTGCTCTCACGGTTGTCCAGATAAACCGTGATACTGTCAAAAGTGCTCACTAGTTCACAAGAAAACAATTTTTAAAAATTTTAGTTTAAACCACTGCTATATGTTCTTTACATATTTGAATAGATCTCGTCGAGAGCTTTAAAACGATACCACGCACAGTCGTTTTGCTCTCACGGTTGTCCAGATAAACCGTGATACTGTCAAAAGTGCTCACTAGTTCACAAGAAAACAATTTTTAAAAATTTTAGTTTAAACCACTGCTATATGTTCTTTACATATTTGAATAGATCTCGTCGAGAGCTTTAAAACGATACCACGCACAGTCGTTTTGCTCTCACGGTTGTCCAGATAAACCGTGATACTGTCAAAAGTGCTCACTAGTTCACAAGAAAACAATTTTTAAAAATTTTAGTTTAAACCACTGCTATATGTTCTTTACATATTTGAATAGATCTCGTCGAGAGCTTTAAAACGATACCACGCACAGTCGTTTTGCTCTCGCGGTTGTCCAGATAAACCGTGATACTGTCAAAAGTGCTCACTAGTTCACAAGAAAACAATTTTTAAAAATTTTAGTTTAAACCACTGCTATATGTTCTTTACATATTTGAATAGATCTCGTCGATAGCTTTAAAACGATACCACGCACAGTCGTTTTGCTCTCGCGGTTGTCCAGATAAACCGTGATACTGTCAAAAGTGCTCACTAGTTCACAAGAAAACAATTTTTAAAAATTTTAGTTTAAACCACTGCTATATGTTCTTTACATATTTGAATAGATCTCGTCGAGAGCTTTAAAACGATACCACGCACAGTCGTTTTGCTCTCGCGGTTGTCCAGATAAACCGTGATACTGTCAAAAGTGCTCACTAGTTCACAAGAAAACAATTTTTAAAAATTTTAGTTTAAACCACTGCTATATGTTCTTTACATATTTGAATAGATCTCGTCGATAGCTTTAAAACGATACCACGCACAGTCGTTTTGCTCTCGCGGTTGTCCAGATAAACCGTGATACTGTCAAAAGTGCTCACTAGTTCACAAGAAAACAATTTTTAAAAATTTTAGTTTAAACCACTGCTATATGTTCTTTACATATTTGAATAGATCTCGTCGAGAGCTTTAAAACGATACCACGCACAGTCGTTTTGCTCTCGCGGTTGTCCAGATAAACCGTGATACTGTCAAAAGTGCTCACTAGTTCACAAGAAAACAATTTTTAAAAATTTTAGTTTAAACCACTGCTATATGTTCTTTACATATTTGAATAGATCTCGTCGAGAGCTTTAAAACGATACCACGCACAGTCGTTTTGCTCTCGCGGTTGTCCAGATAAACCGTGATACTGTCAAAAGTGCTCACTAGTTCACAAGAAAACAATTTTTAAAAATTTTAGTTTAAACCACTGCTATATGTTCTTTACATATTTGAATAGATCTCGTCGAGAGCTTTAAAACGATACCACGCACAGTCGTTTTGCTCTCACGGTTGTCCAGATAAACCGTGATACTGTCAAAAGTGCTCACTAGTTCACAAGAAAACAATTTTTAAAAATTTTAGTTTAAACCACTGCTATATGTTCTTTAGACATTTGAATAGATCTCGTCGAGAGCTTTAAAACGATACCACGCACAGTCGTTTTGCTCTCGCGGTTGTCCAGATAAACCGTGATACTGTCAAAAGTGCTCACTAGTTCACAAGAAAACAATTTTTAAAAATTTTAGTTTAAACCACTGCTATATGTTCTTTACATATTTGAATAGATCTCGTCGAGAGCTTTAAAACGATACCACGCACAGTCGTTTTGCTCTCGCGGTTGTCCAGATAAACCGTGATACTGTCAAAAGTGCTCACTAGTTCACAAGAAAACAATTTTTAAAAATTTTAGTTTAAACCACTGCTATATGTTCTTTACATATTTGAATAGATCTCGTCGAGAGCTTTAAAACGATACCACGCACAGTCGTTTTGCTCTCGCGGTTGTCCAGATAAACCGTGATACTGTCAAAAGTGCTCACTAGTTCACAAGAAAACAATTTTTAAAAATTTTAGTTTAAACCACTGCTATATGTTCTTTACATATTTGAATAGATCTCGTCGATAGCTTTAAAACGATACCACGCACAGTCGTTTTGCTCTCACGGTTGTCCAGATAAACCGTGATACTGTCAAAAGTGCTCACTAGTTCACAAGAAAACAATTTTTAAAAATTTTAGTTTAAACCACTGCTATATGTTCTTTACATATTTGAATAGATCTCGTCGAGAGCTTTAAAACGATACCACGCACAGTCGTTTTGCTCTCACGGTTGTCCAGATAAACCGTGATACTGTCAAAAGTGCTCACTAGTTCACAAGAAAACAATTTTTAAAAATTTTAGTTTAAACCACTGCTATATGTTCTTTACATATTTGAATAGATCTCGTCGAGAGCTTTAAAACGATACCACGCACAGTCGTTTTGCTCTCGCGGTTGTCCAGATAAACCGTGATACTGTCAAAAGTGCTCACTAGTTCACAAGAAAACAATTTTTAAAAATTTTAGTTTAAACCACTGCTATATGTTCTTTACATATTTGAATAGATCTCGTCGAGAGCTTTAAAACGATACCACGCACAGTCGTTTTGCTCTCGCGGTTGTCCAGATAAACCGTGATACTGTCAAAAGTGCTCACTAGTTCACAAGAAAACAATTTTTAAAAATTTTAGTTTAAACCACTGCTATATGTTCTTTAGACATTTGAATAGATCTCGTCGAGAGCTTTAAAACGATACCACGCACAGTCGTTTTGCTCTCGCGGTTGTCCAGATAAACCGTGATACTGTCAAAAGTGCTCACTAGTTCACAAGAAAACAATTTTTAAAAATTTTAGTTTAAACCACTGCTATATGTTCTTTAGACATATTTGAATAGATCTCGTCGAGAGCTTTAAAACGATACCACGCACAGTCGTTTTGCTCTCGCGGTTGTCCAGATAAACCGTGATACTGTCAAAAGTGCTCACTAGTTCACAAGAAAACAATTTTTAAAAATTTTAGTTTAAATCACTGCTATATGTTCTTTAGACATTTGAATAGATCTCGTCGAGAGCTTTAAAACGATACCACGCACAGTCGTTTTGCTCTCGCGGTTGTCCAGATAAACCGTGATACTGTCAAAAGTGCTCACTAGTTCACAAGAAAACAATTTTTAAAAATTTTAGTTTAAACCACTGCTATATGTTCTTTACATATTTGAATAGATCTCGTCGAGAGCTTTAAAACGATACCACGCACAGTCGTTTTGCTCTCACGGTTGTCCAGATAAACCGTGATACTGTCAAAAGTGCTCACTAGTTCACAAGAAAACAATTTTTAAAAATTTTAGTTTAAACCACTGCTATATGTTCTTTACATATTTGAATAGATCTCGTCGAGAGCTTTAAAACGATACCACGCACAGTCGTTTTGCTCTCACGGTTGTCCAGATAAACCGTGATACTGTCAAAAGTGCTCACTAGTTCACAAGAAAACAATTTTTAAAAATTTTAGTTTAAACCACTGCTATATGTTCTTTACATATTTGAATAGATCTCGTCGAGAGCTTTAAAACGATACCACGCACAGTCGTTTTGCTCTCGCGGTTGTCCAGATAAACCGTGATACTGTCAAAAGTGCTCACTAGTTCACAAGAAAACAATTTTTAAAAATTTTAGTTTAAACCACTGCTATATGTTCTTTACATATTTGAATAGATCTCGTCGAGAGCTTTAAAACGATACCACGCACAGTCGTTTTGCTCTCACGGTTGTCCAGATAAACCGTGATACTGTCAAAAGTGCTCACTAGTTCACAAGAAAACAATTTTTAAAAATTTTAGTTTAAACCACTGCTATATGTTCTTTACATATTTGAATAGATCTCGTCGAGAGCTTTAAAACGATACCACGCACAGTCGTTTTGCTCTCACGGTTGTCCAGATAAACCGTGATACTGTCAAAAGTGCTCACTAGTTCACAAGAAAACAATTTTTAAAAATTTTAGTTTAAACCACTGCTATATGTTCTTTACATATTTGAATAGATCTCGTCGATAGCTTTAAAACGATACCACGCACAGTCGTTTTGCTCTCACGGTTGTCCAGATAAACCGTGATACTGTCAAAAGTGCTCACTAGTTCACAAGAAAACAATTTTTAAAAATTTTAGTTTAAACCACTGCTATATGTTCTTTACATATTTGAATAGATCTCGTCGATAGCTTTAAAACGATACCACGCACAGTCGTTTTGCTCTCACGGTTGTCCAGATAAACCGTGATACTGTCAAAAGTGCTCACTAGTTCACAAGAAAACAATTTTTAAAAATTTTAGTTTAAACCACTGCTATATGTTCTTTACATATTTGAATAGATCTCGTCGAGAGCTTTAAAACGATACCACGCACAGTCGTTTTGCTCTCGCGGTTGTCCAGATAAACCGTGATACTGTCAAAAGTGCTCACTAGTTCACAAGAAAACAATTTTTAAAAATTTTAGTTTAAACCACTGCTATATGTTCTTTACATATTTGAATAGATCTCGTCGAGAGCTTTAAAACGATACCACGCACAGTCGTTTTGCTCTCGCGGTTGTCCAGATAAACCGTGATACTGTCAAAAGTGCTCACTAGTTCACAAGAAAACAATTTTTAAAAATTTTAGTTTAAACCACTGCTATATGTTCTTTACATATTTGAATAGATCTCGTCGAGAGCTTTAAAACGATACCACGCACAGTCGTTTTGCTCTCGCGGTTGTCCAGATAAACCGTGATACTGTCAAAAGTGCTCACTAGTTCACAAGAAAACAATTTTTAAAAATTTTAGTTTAAACCACTGCTATATGTTCTTTACATATTTGAATAGATCTCGTCGAGAGCTTTAAAACGATACCACGCACAGTCGTTTTGCTCTCGCGGTTGTCCAGATAAACCGTGATACTGTCAAAAGTGCTCACTAGTTCACAAGAAAACAATTTTTAAAAATTTTAGTTTAAACCACTGCTATATGTTCTTTAGACATATTTGAATAGATCTCGTCGAGAGCTTTAAAACGATACCACGCACAGTCGTTTTGCTCTCGCGGTTGTCCAGATAAACCGTGATACTGTCAAAAGTGCTCACTAGTTCACAAGAAAACAATTTTTAAAAATTTTAGTTTAAACCACTGCTATATGTTCTTTACATATTTGAATAGATCTCGTCGAGAGCTTTAAAACGATACCACGCACAGTCGTTTTGCTCTCGCGGTTGTCCAGATAAACCGTGATACTGTCAAAAGTGCTCACTAGTTCACAAGAAAACAATTTTTAAAAATTTTAGTTTAAACCACTGCTATATGTTCTTTACATATTTGAATAGATCTCGTCGAGAGCTTTAAAACGATACCACGCACAGTCGTTTTGCTCTCGCGGTTGTCCAGATAAACCGTGATACTGTCAAAAGTGCTCACTAGTTCACAAGAAAACAATTTTTAAAAATTTTAGTTTAAATCACTGCTATATGTTCTTTAGACATTTGAATAGATCTCGTCGATAGCTTTAAAACGATACCACGCACAGTCGTTTTGCTCTCGCGGTTGTCCAGATAAACCGTGATACTGTCAAAAGTGCTCACTAGTTCACAAGAAAACAATTTTTAAAAATTTTAGTTTAAATCACTGCTATATGTTCTTTAGACATTTGAATAGATCTCGTCGATAGCTTTAAAACGATACCACGCACAGTCGTTTTGCTCTCACGGTTGTCCAGATAAACCGTGATACTGTCAAAAGTGCTCACTAGTTCACAAGAAAACAATTTTTAAAAATTTTAGTTTAAATCACTGCTATATGTTCTTTAGACATTTGAATAGATCTCGTCGATAGCTTTAAAACGATACCACGCACAGTCGTTTTGCTCTCACGGTTGTCCAGATAAACCGTGATACTGTCAAAAGTGCTCACTAGTTCACAAGAAAACAATTTTTAAAAATTTTAGTTTAAACCACTGCTATATGTTCTTTACATATTTGAATAGATCTCGTCGATAGCTTTAAAACGATACCACGCACAGTCGTTTTGCTCTCACGGTTGTCCAGATAAACCGTGATACTGTCAAAAGTGCTCACTAGTTCACAAGAAAACAATTTTTAAAAATTTTAGTTTAAACCACTGCTATATGTTCTTTAGACATATTTGAATAGATCTCGTCGAGAGCTTTAAAACGATACCACGCACAGTCGTTTTGCTCTCGCGGTTGTCCAGATAAACCGTGATACTGTCAAAAGTGCTCACTAGTTCACAAGAAAACAATTTTTAAAAATTTTAGTTTAAATCACTGCTATATGTTCTTTAGACATATTTGAATAGATCTCGTCGAGAGCTTTAAAACGATACCACGCACAGTCGTTTTGCTCTCGCGGTTGTCCAGATAAACCGTGATACTGTCAAAAGTGCTCACTAGTTCACAAGAAAACAATTTTTAAAAATTTTAGTTTAAACCACTGCTATGTGTTCTTTACATATTTGAATAGATCTCGTCGAGAGCTTTAAAACGATACCACGCACAGTCGTTTTGCTCTCGCGGTTGTCCAGATAAACCGTGATACTGTCAAAAGTGCTCACTAGTTCACAAGAAAACAATTTTTAAAAATTTTAGTTTAAACCACTGCTATATGTTCTTTACATATTTGAATAGATCTCGTCGAGAGCTTTAAAACGATACCACGCACAGTCGTTTTGCTCTCGCGGTTGTCCAGATAAACCGTGATACTGTCAAAAGTGCTCACTAGTTCACAAGAAAACAATTTTTAAAAATTTTAGTTTAAACCACTGCTATATGTTCTTTACATATTTGAATAGATCTCGTCGATAGCTTTAAAACGATACCACGCACAGTCGTTTTGCTCTCACGGTTGTCCAGATAAACCGTGATACTGTCAAAAGTGCTCACTAGTTCACAAGAAAACAATTTTTAAAAATTTTAGTTTAAACCACTGCTATATGTTCTTTACATATTTGAATAGATCTCGTCGATAGCTTTAAAACGATACCACGCACAGTCGTTTTGCTCTCACGGTTGTCCAGATAAACCGTGATACTGTCAAAAGTGCTCACTAGTTCACAAGAAAACAATTTTTAAAAATTTTAGTTTAAACCACTGCTATATGTTCTTTACATATTTGAATAGATCTCGTCGATAGCTTTAAAACGATACCACGCACAGTCGTTTTGCTCTCGCGGTTGTCCAGATAAACCGTGATACTGTCAAAAGTGCTCACTAGTTCACAAGAAAACAATTTTTAAAAATTTTAGTTTAAACCACTGCTATATGTTCTTTACATATTTGAATAGATCTCGTCGAGAGCTTTAAAACGATACCACGCACAGTCGTTTTGCTCTCACGGTTGTCCAGATAAACCGTGATACTGTCAAAAGTGCTCACTAGTTCACAAGAAAACAATTTTTAAAAATTTTAGTTTAAACCACTGCGATATGTTCTTTACATATTTGAATAGATCTCGTCGATAGCTTTAAAACGATACCACGCACAGTCGTTTTGCTCTCGCGGTTGTCCAGATAAACCGTGATACTGTCAAAAGTGCTCACTAGTTCACAAGAAAACAATTTTTAAAAATTTTAGTTTAAATCACTGCTATATGTTCTTTAGACATTTGAATAGATCTCGTCGATAGCTTTAAAACGATACCACGCACAGTCGTTTTGCTCTCGCGGTTGTCCAGATAAACCGTGATACTGTCAAAAGTGCTCACTAGTTCACAAGAAAACAATTTTTAAAAATTTTAGTTTAAACCACTGCTATATGTTCTTTACATATTTGAATAGATCTCGTCGAGAGCTTTAAAACGATACCACGCACAGTCGTTTTGCTCTCACGGTTGTCCAGATAAACCGTGATACTGTCAAAAGTGCTCACTAGTTCACAAGAAAACAATTTTTAAAAATTTTAGTTTAAACCACTGCTATATGTTCTTTACATATTTGAATAGATCTCGTCGAGAGCTTTAAAACGATACCACGCACAGTCGTTTTGCTCTCGCGGTTGTCCAGATAAACCGTGATACTGTCAAAAGTGCTCACTAGTTCACAAGAAAACAATTTTTAAAAATTTTAGTTTAAACCACTGCTATATGTTCTTTACATATTTGAATAGATCTCGTCGAGAGCTTTAAAACGATACCACGCACAGTCGTTTTGCTCTCACGGTTGTCCAGATAAACCGTGATACTGTCAAAAGTGCTCACTAGTTCACAAGAAAACAATTTTTAAAAATTTTAGTTTAAACCACTGCTATATGTTCTTTACATATTTGAATAGATCTCGTCGAGAGCTTTAAAACGATACCACGCACAGTCGTTTTGCTCTCGCGGTTGTCCAGATAAACCGTGATACTGTCAAAAGTGCTCACTAGTTCACAAGAAAACAATTTTTAAAAATTTTAGTTTAAACCACTGCGATATATGTTCTTTACATATTTGAATAGATCTCGTCGATAGCTTTAAAACGATACCACGCACAGTCGTTTTGCTCTCGCGGTTGTCCAGATAAACCGTGATACTGTCAAAAGTGCTCACTAGTTCACAAGAAAACAATTTTTAAAAATTTTAGTTTAAACCACTGCTATATGTTCTTTACATATTTGAATAGATCTCGTCGAGAGCTTTAAAACGATACCACGCACAGTCGTTTTGCTCTCACGGTTGTCCAGATAAACCGTGATACTGTCAAAAGTGCTCACTAGTTCACAAGAAAACAATTTTTAAAAATTTTAGTTTAAACCACTGCTATATGTTCTTTACATATTTGAATAGATCTCGTCGAGAGCTTTAAAACGATACCACGCACAGTCGTTTTGCTCTCACGGTTGTCCAGATAAACCGTGATACTGTCAAAAGTGCTCACTAGTTCACAAGAAAACAATTTTTAAAAATTTTAGTTTAAACCACTGCGATATGTTCTTTACATATTTGAATAGATCTCGTCGAGAGCTTTAAAACGATACCACGCACAGTCGTTTTGCTCTCGCGGTTGTCCAGATAAACCGTGATACTGTCAAAAGTGCTCACTAGTTCACAAGAAAACAATTTTTAAAAATTTTAGTTTAAACCACTGCTATATGTTCTTTACATATTTGAATAGATCTCGTCGAGAGCTTTAAAACGATACCACGCACAGTCGTTTTGCTCTCACGGTTGTCCAGATAAACCGTGATACTGTCAAAAGTGCTCACTAGTTCACAAGAAAACAATTTTTAAAAATTTTAGTTTAAACCACTGCTATATGTTCTTTACATATTTGAATAGATCTCGTCGAGAGCTTTAAAACGATACCACGCACAGTCGTTTTGCTCTCACGGTTGTCCAGATAAACCGTGATACTGTCAAAAGTGCTCACTAGTTCACAAGAAAACAATTTTTAAAAATTTTAGTTTAAATCACTGCTATATGTTCTTTAGACATTTGAATAGATCTCGTCGAGAGCTTTAAAACGATACCACGCACAGTCGTTTTGCTCTCGCGGTTGTCCAGATAAACCGTGATACTGTCAAAAGTGCTCACTAGTTCACAAGAAAACAATTTTTAAAAATTTTAGTTTAAACCACTGCTATATGTTCTTTACATATTTGAATAGATCTCGTCGAGAGCTTTAAAACGATACCACGCACAGTCGTTTTGCTCTCGCGGTTGTCCAGATAAACCGTGATACTGTCAAAAGTGCTCACTAGTTCACAAGAAAACAATTTTTAAAAATTTTAGTTTAAATCACTGCTATATGTTCTTTAGACATTTGAATAGATCTCGTCGAGAGCTTTAAAACGATACCACGCACAGTCGTTTTGCTCTCACGGTTGTCCAGATAAACCGTGATAC
This sequence comes from Macrothele yani, assembly GCA_039090855.1. NCBI lineage: Eukaryota > Metazoa > Arthropoda > Arachnida > Araneae > Macrothelidae > Macrothele > Macrothele yani. Next base: position 8,230,857 of record CM077034.1, read on the forward strand.
TGTCAAAAGTGCTCACTAGTTCACAAGAAAACAATTTTTAAAAATTTTAGTTTAAACCACTGCTATATGTTCTTTAGACATTTGAATAGATCTCGTCGATAGCTTTAAAACGATACCACGCACAGTCGTTTTGCTCTCGCGGTTGTCCAGATAAACCGTGATACTGTCAAAAGTGCTCACTAGTTCACAAGAAAACAATTTTTAAAAATTTTAGTTTAAACCACTGCTATATGTTCTTTAGACATTTGAATAGATCTCGTCGAGAGCTTTAAAACGATACCACGCACAGTCGTTTTGCTCTCGCGGTTGTCCAGATAAACCGTGATACTGTCAAAAGTGCTCACTAGTTCACAAGAAAACAATTTTTAAAAATTTTAGTTTAAACCACTGCTATATGTTCTTTACATATTTGAATAGATCTCGTCGAGAGCTTTAAAACGATACCACGCACAGTCGTTTTGCTCTCGCGGTTGTCCAGATAAACCGTGATACTGTCAAAAGTGCTCACTAGTTCACAAGAAAACAATTTTTAAAAATTTTAGTTTAAACCACTGCTATATGTTCTTTACATATTTGAATAGATCTCGTCGAGAGCTTTAAAACGATACCACGCACAGTCGTTTTGCTCTCACGGTTGTCCAGATAAACCGTGATACTGTCAAAAGTGCTCACTAGTTCACAAGAAAACAATTTTTAAAAATTTTAGTTTAAACCACTGCTATATGTTCTTTAGACATTTGAATAGATCTCGTCGATAGCTTTAAAACGATACCACGCACAGTCGTTTTGCTCTCACGGTTGTCCAGATAAACCGTGATACTGTCAAAAGTGCTCACTAGTTCACAAGAAAACAATTTTTAAAAATTTTAGTTTAAATCACTGCTATATGTTCTTTAGACATTTGAATAGATCTCGTCGAGAGCTTTAAAACGATACCACGCACAGTCGTTTTGCTCTCACGGTTGTCCAGATAAACCGTGATACTGTCAAAAGTGCTCACTAGTTCACAAGAAAACAATTTTTAAAAATTTTAGTTTAAACCACTGCTATATGTTCTTTAGACATTTGAATAGATCTCGTCGAGAGCTTTAAAACGATACCACGCACAGTCGTTTTGCTCTCACGGTTGTCCAGATAAACCGTGATACTGTCAAAAGTGCTCACTAGTTCACAAGAAAACAATTTTTAAAAATTTTAGTTTAAACCACTGCTATATGTTCTTTAGACATTTGAATAGATCTCGTCGATAGCTTTAAAACGATACCACGCACAGTCGTTTTGCTCTCACGGTTGTCCAGATAAACCGTGATACTGTCAAAAGTGCTCACTAGTTCACAAGAAAACAATTTTTAAAAATTTTAGTTTAAACCACTGCTATATGTTCTTTACATATTTGAATAGATCTCGTCGAGAGCTTTAAAACGATACCACGCACAGTCGTTTTGCTCTCACGGTTGTCCAGATAAACCGTGATACTGTCAAAAGTGCTCACTAGTTCACAAGAAAACAATTTTTAAAAATTTTAGTTTAAATCACTGCTATATGTTCTTTAGACATTTGAATAGATCTCGTCGAGAGCTTTAAAACGATACCACGCACAGTCGTTTTGCTCTCGCGGTTGTCCAGATAAACCGTGATACTGTCAAAAGTGCTCACTAGTTCACAAGAAAACAATTTTTAAAAATTTTAGTTTAAATCACTGCTATATGTTCTTTAGACATTTGAATAGATCTCGTCGATAGCTTTAAAACGATACCACGCACAGTCGTTTTGCTCTCACGGTTGTCCAGATAAACCGTGATACTGTCAAAAGTGCTCACTAGTTCACAAGAAAACAATTTTTAAAAATTTTAGTTTAAACCACTGCTATATGTTCTTTACATATTTGAATAGATCTCGTCGAGAGCTTTAAAACGATACCACGCACAGTCGTTTTGCTCTCACGGTTGTCCAGATAAACCGTGATACTGTCAAAAGTGCTCACTAGTTCACAAGAAAACAATTTTTAAAAATTTTAGTTTAAACCACTGCTATATGTTCTTTAGACATATTTGAATAGATCTCGTCGAGAGCTTTAAAACGATACCACGCACAGTCGTTTTGCTCTCACGGTTGTCCAGATAAACCGTGATACTGTCAAAAGTGCTCACTAGTTCACAAGAAAACAATTTTTAAAAATTTTAGTTTAAACCACTGCTATATGTTCTTTAGACATTTGAATAGATCTCGTCGAGAGCTTTAAAACGATACCACGCACAGTCGTTTTGCTCTCACGGTTGTCCAGATAAACCGTGATACTGTCAAAAGTGCTCACTAGTTCACAAGAAAACAATTTTTAAAAATTTTAGTTTAAACCACTGCTATATGTTCTTTAGACATTTGAATAGATCTCGTCGATAGCTTTAAAACGATACCACGCACAGTCGTTTTGCTCTCACGGTTGTCCAGATAAACCGTGATACTGTCAAAAGTGCTCACTAGTTCACAAGAAAACAATTTTTAAAAATTTTAGTTTAAACCACTGCTATATGTTCTTTAGACATTTGAATAGATCTCGTCGAGAGCTTTAAAACGATACCACGCACAGTCGTTTTGCTCTCACGGTTGTCCAGATAAACCGTGATACTGTCAAAAGTGCTCACTAGTTCACAACAAAACAATTTTTAAAAATTTTAGTTTAAACCACTGCTATATGTTCTTTACATATTTGAATAGATCTCGTCGAGAGCTTTAAAACGATACCACGCACAGTCGTTTTGCACACACGGCTTTCCAGATAAACCGCGATATTTTCAAAAGTGTTCACTGGTTCACAAGTAAACAATTTTTTAAAAGTACAGCTCAAACCACTGCGTAATGTTCTTCGTATATTTGAATAGATCTCGTCGAGAACTTTAAAATGATACCGCGCCCAGTCGTGTTGCGCTGAGAGATAGACTGAGTCAAACGAGGCGGCACACCAAGAAACATTGCATTATCTGCCCCGCGCACAGAGAGCAAGGGGAGCGTCGTGCGACTAACAAACTGCGCAGTAGGCGAATTGGACTCCATGCTGTTTACGAACATGCTAACACGATTAATGTGCCACACGTATTTTTAACGCTATAATTATTTCAATTGGGACCTATTTCCGTCACAGACGTCGGCCGTAAGTCGCCCCATACTATCGGCGGAGTTAGACGTAGGCCTACGTCAAAAAAATAACAAGTTAGTAAAATCATGCAATGCATTGATTATGATACGCTTTCCAACATACCAGAAATCATTACTCAAGTTGTGAGGATAATGGCTGTGGAATAAATCTCGCTGCTGTGTCCTGACCTTTGACCCCATTTCGATGATATTCAACAGAATTAGTTCAGTAAGCATTCGGAACAACATACCAAAGTTTTGTCGCAATAGAAGCATTTTTAGTCAAGTTATGAGGATAATGGCCGTGGAATAAATCTCGCTCCTGTGCCCTGACCTTTGACCCAATTTCGATTGTATTAAACAGAATTGGTTCAGTATTCCTCTGGAACAACATATTAAAGTTTTGTCGCAATAGAATCGTTTTTCGTCAAGTTATGAAGATGATTGCGGCGGAAAAAATCTCGCTCCTTTGACCGACCCCATTTCGATGATACTCAACAGGACCAGTTCAGTATACCTACGAAACAACATGGTAAAGTTTTGCCGCAATAGCAGCATTTTTAGTCAAGTTATGAGGATAATGACTGTGGAATAAATCTCTCTCCTGTGCCCTGACCTTTGACCCCATTTCGATTATATTAAACAGAATTAGTTCAGTATTCCTCCGGAACAACATATTAAAATTTTGTCGCAATAGAAGCATTTTTAGTCAAGTTATGAAGATAATGGCTGTGGAATAAATCTCGCTCCTGTGCCCTGACCTTTGACCCCATTTCGATTATATTAAACAGAATTAGTTCAGAATACCTCCGGAACAACACTGATTTGTCGCAATAGAAGAATTTTTAGTCAAGTTATGATTCTAATGGCTTTGGAAATAATCTCGCCCCTTTGACTGACCCCATTTCGATTATATTAAACAGAATTGGTTCAGTATTCCTCCGGAACAACATATTAAAGTTTTGTCGCAATAGAAGCATTTTTAGTCAAGTTATGAAGATAATGGCTGTGGAATAAATCTCGCTCCTGTGCCCTGACCTTTGACCCCATTTCGATTATATTAAACAGAATTAGTTCAGAATACCTCCGGAACAACACTGATTTGTCGCAATAGAAGCATTTTTAGTCAAGATATGATTCTAATGGCTTTGGAAATAATCTCGCTCCTTTGACTGACCCCATTTCGATTATATTAAACAGAATTGGTTCAGTATTAATCCGGAACAACATATTAAAGTTTTGTCGCAATAGAAGCATTTTTAGTCAAGTTATGAGGATAATGGTTGTGGAATAAATCTCTCTCCTGTGCCCTGACCTTTGACCCCATTTCGATTATATTAAACAGAATTAGTTCAGTATTCCTCCGGAACAACATATTAAAGTTTTGTCGCAATAGAAGCATTTTTAGTCAAGTTATGAAGATAATGGCTGTGGAATAAATCTCGCTCCTGTGCCCTGACCTTTGACCCCATTTCGATTATATTAAACAGAATTAGTTCAGTATTCCTCCGGAACAACATATTAAAATTTTGTCGCAATAGAAGCATTTTTAGTCAAGTTATGAAGATAATGGCTGTGGAATAAATCTCGCTCCTGTGCCCTGACCTTTGACCCCATTTCGATTATATTAAACAGAATTAGTTCAGTATTCCTCCGGAACAACATATTAAAATTTTGTCGCAATAGAAGCATTTTTAGTCAAGTTATGAAGATAATGGCTGTGGAATAAATCTCGCTCCTGTGCCCTGACCTTTGACCCCATTTCGATTATATTAAACAGAATTAGTTCAGAATACCTCCGGAACAACACTGATTTGTCGCAATAGAAGAATTTTTAGTCAAGTTATGATTCTAATGGCTTTGGAAATAATCTCGCTCCTTTGACTGACCCCATTTCGATTATATTAAACAGAATTGGTTCAGTATTCCTCCGGAACAACATATTAAAGTTTTGTCGCAATAGAAGCATTTTTAGTCAAGTTATGAGGATAATGGTTGTGGAATAAATCTCTCTCCTGTGCCCTGACCTTTGACCCCATTTCGATTATATTAAACAGAATTAGTTCAGAATACCTCCGGAACAACACTGATTTGTCGCAATAGAAGCATTTTTAGTCAAGATATGATTCTAATGGCTTTGGAAATAATCTCGCTCCTTTGACTGACCCCATTTCGATTATATTAAACAGAATTGGTTCAGTATTCCTCCGGAACAACATATTAAAGTTTTGTCGCAATAGAAGCATTTTTAGTCAAGTTATGAGGATAATGGTTGTGGAATAAATCTCTCTCCTGTGCCCTGACCTTTGACCCCATTTCGATTATATTAAACAGAATTAGTTCAGTATTCCTCCGGAACAACATATTAAAGTTTTGTCGCAATAGAAGCATTTTTAGTCAAGTTATGAAGATAATGGCTGTGGAATAAATCTCGCTCCTGTGCCCTGACCTTTGACCCCATTTCGATTATATTAAACAGAATTAGTTCAGAATACCTCCGGAACAACACTGATTTGTCGCAATAGAAGAATTTTTAGTCAAGTTATGATTCTAATGGCTTTGGAAATAATCTCGCCCCTTTGACTGACCCCATTTCGATTATATTAAACAGAATTAGTTTAGTATTCCTCCGGAACAACATATTAAAGTTTTGTCGCAATAGAAGCATTTTTAGTCAAGTTATGAAGATAATGGCTGTGGAATAAATCTCGCTCCTGTGCCCTGACCTTTGACCCCATTTCGATTATATTAAACAGAATTAGTTCAGAATACCTCCGGAACAACACTGATTTGTCGCAATAGAAGAATTTTTAGTCAAGTTATGATTCTAATGGCTTTGGAAATAATCTCGCCCCTTTGACTGACCCCATTTCGATTATATTAAACAGAATTGGTTCAGTATTCCTCCGGAACAACATATTAAAGTTTTGTCGCAATAGAAGCATTTTTAGTCAAGTTATGAGGATAATGGTTGTGGAATAAATCTCTCTCCTGTGCCCTGACCTTTGACCCCATTTCGATTATATTAAACAGAATTAGTTCAGAATACCTCCGGAACAACACTGATTTGTCGCAATAGAAGCATTTTTAGTCAAGTTATGATTCTAATGGCTTTGGAAATAATCTCGCTCCTTTGACTGACCCCATTTCGATTATATTAAACAGAATTGGTTCAGTATTCCTCCGGAACAACATATTAAAGTTTTGTCGCAATAGAAGCATTTTTAGTCAAGTTATGAGGATAATGGTTGTTTAATAAATCTCTCTCCTGTGCCCTGACCTTTGACCCCATTTCGATTATATTAAACAGAATTAGTTCAGAATACCTCCGGAACAACACTGATTTGTCGCAATAGAAGCATTTTTAGTCAAGTTATGATTCTAATGGCTTTGGAAATAATCTCGCCCCTTTGACTGACCCCATTTCGATTATATTAAACAGAATTGGTTCAGTATTCCTCCGGAACAACATATTAAAGTTTTGTCGCAATAGAAGCATTTTTAGTCAAGTTATGAGGATAATGGTTGTGGAATAAATTTCTCTCCTGTGCCCTGACCTTTGACCCCATTTCGATTATATTAAACAGAATTAGTTCAGTATACCTCCGGAACAACACTGTTTTGTCGCAATAGAAGCATTTTTAGTCAAGTTATGAGGATAATGGCTGTGGAATAAATCTCGCTCCTTTGACCGACCCCATTTCGATTATATTAAACACAATTGGTTCAGTATTCCTCCGGAACAACATATTAAAGTTTTGTCGCAATAGAAGCATTTTTAGTCAAGTTATGAGGATAATGGCTTTGGAAATAATCTCGCCCCTTTGACTGACCCCATTTCGATTATATTAAACAGAATTAGTTCAGTATTCCTCCGGAACAACATATTAAAGTTTTGTCGCAATAGAAGCATTTTTAGTCAAGTTATGAAGATAATGGCTGTGGAATAAATCTCGCTCCTGTGCCCTGACCTTTGACCCCATTTCGATTATATTAAACAGAATTAGTTCAGAATACCTCCGGAACAACACTGATTTGTCGCAATAGAAGAATTTTTAGTCAAGTTATGATTCTAATGGCTTTGGAAATAATCTCGCCCCTTTGACTGACCCCATTTCGATTATATTAAACAGAATTGGTTCAGTATTCCTCCGGAACAACATATTAAAGTTTTGTCGCAATAGAAGCATTTTTAGTCAAGTTATGAGGATAATGGTTGTGGAATAAATCTCTCTCCTGTGCCCTGACCTTTGACCCCATTTCGATTATATTAAACAGAATTAGTTCAGAATACCTCCGGAACAACACTGATTTGTCGCAATAGAAGAATTTTTAGTCAAGTTATGATTCTAATGGCTTTGGAAATAATCTCGCTCCTTTGACTGACCCCATTTCGATTATATTAAACAGAATTGGTTCAGTATTCCTCCGGAACAACATATTAAAGTTTTGTCGCAATAGAAGCATTTTTAGTCAAGTTATGAGGATAATGGTTGTTTAATAAATCTCTCTCCTGTGCCCTGACCTTTGACCCCATTTCGATTATATTAAACAGAATTAGTTCAGAATACCTCCGGAACAACACTGATTTGTCGCAATAGAAGCATTTTTAGTCAAGTTATGATTCTAATGGCTTTGGAAATAATCTCGCCCCTTTGACTGACCCCATTTCGATTATATTAAACAGAATTGGTTCAGTATTCCTCCGGAACAACATATTAAAGTTTTGTCGCAATAGAAGCATTTTTAGTCAAGTTATGAGGATAATGGTTGTGGAATAAATTTCTCTCCTGTGCCCTGACCTTTGACCCCATTTCGATTATATTAAACAGAATTAGTTCAGTATACCTCCGGAACAACACTGTTTTGTCGCAATAGAAGCATTTTTAGTCAAGTTATGAGGATAATGGCTGTGGAATAAATCTCGCTCCTTTGACCGACCCCATTTCGATTATTTTTTTTTTTTTTTTTTGATTGGAGGTTTAACGACCACCGTGAGCAACTCAATGGGCTATAAGCAGTCGCCCGTCCCTAATTTAGGGTCACTGGTTCCAGGGAAGGGAGAGAGCCAGTGCCGTAAGACAAACACAACATCCATGCCTGACCGGGATTCGAACCCGGACCCCTTACGGACGAATGATCAGAGGCCAACGCCTTAGACCACTGCGCCACCGGGGCGGCATTTCGATTATATTAAACACAATTGGTTCAGTATTCCTCCGGAACAACATATTAAAGTTTTGTCGCAATAGAAGCATTTTTAGTCAAGTTATGAGGATAATGGTTGTGGAATAAATCTCGCTCCTGTGCCCTGACCTTTGTCCCCATTTCGATTATATTAAACAGAATTGGTTCACTATACCTCCGGAACAACACTGTTTTGTCGCAATAGAAGCATTTTTAGTCAAGTTATGATTCTAATGGCTTTGGAATAAATCTCGCTCCTTTGACCGACCCCATTTCGATTATATTAAACACAATTGGTTCAGTATTCCTCCGGAACAACATATTAAAGTTTTGTCGCAATAGAAGCATTTTTAGTCAAGTTATGAGGATAATGGTTGTTTAATAAATCTCTCTCCTGTGCCCTGACCTTTGACCCCATTTCGATTATATTAAACAGAATTAGTTCAGAATACCTCCGGAACAACACTGATTTGTCGCAATAGAAGCATTTTTAGTCAAGTTATGATTCTAATGGCTTTGGAAATAATCTCGCCCCTTTGACTGACCCCATTTCGATTATATTAAACAGAATTGGTTCAGTATTCCTCCGGAACAACATATTAAAGTTTTGTCGCAATAGAAGCATTTTTAGTCAAGTTATGAGGATAATGGTTGTGGAATAAATTTCTCTCCTGTGCCCTGACCTTTGACCCCATTTCGATTATATTAAACAGAATTAGTTCAGTATACCTCCGGAACAACACTGTTTTGTCGCAATAGAAGCATTTTTAGTCAAGTTATGAGGATAATGGCTGTGGAATAAATCTCGCTCCTTTGACCGACCCCATTTCGATTATTTTTTTTTTTTTTTTTTTTTTTTTTTGATTGGAGGTTTAACGACCACCGTGAGCAACTCAATGGGCTATAAGCAGTCGCCCGTCCCTAATTTAGGGTCACTGGTTCCAGGGAAGGGAGAGAGCCAGTGCCGTAAGACAAACACAACATCCATGCCTGACCGGGATTCGAACCCGGACCCCTTACGGACGAATGATCAGAGGCCAACGCCTTAGACCACTGCGCCACCGGGGCGGCATTTCGATTATATTAAACACAATTGGTTCAGTATTCCTCCGGAACAACATATTAAAGTTTTGTCGCAATAGAAGCATTTTTAGTCAAGTTATGAGGATAATGGTTGTGGAATAAATCTCGCTCCTGTGCCCTGACCTTTGTCCCCATTTCGATTATATTAAACAGAATTGGTTCACTATACCTCCGGAACAACACTGTTTTGTCGCAATAGAAGCATTTTTAGTCAAGTTATGATTCTAATGGCTTTGGAATAAATCTCGCTCCTTTGACCGACCCCATTTCGATTATATTAAACACAATTGGTTCAGTATTCCTCCGGAACAACATATTAAAGTTTTGTCGCAATAGAAGCATTTTTAGTCAAGTTATGAGGATAATGGTTGTGGAATAAATCTCGCTCCTGTGCCCTGACCTTTGTCCCCATTTCGATTATATTAAACAGAATTGGTTCACTATACCTCCGGAACAACACTGTTTTGTCGCAATAGAAGCATTTTTAGTCAAGTTATGATTCTAATGGCTTTGGAATAAATCTCACTCCTTTGATCGACCCCATTTCGATGATACTCAACAGGACCAGTTCAGTATACCTGCGGAACAACATGATAAAGTTTTTTTCGCAATCGAAGCATTTTTTGTCAAGTTATGAGGGTAATGGCTTTGGAATAAATCTCGCTCCTGTTCCCTGACCTTTGACCCCATTTCGATCATATTAAACAGAATTAGTTCAGTATACCTCCGGAACAACACTGTTTTGTCGCAATAGAAGCATTTTTAGTCAAGTTATGATTCTAATGGCTTTGGAATAAATCTCGCTCTTTTAACCGACCCAATTTCGATTATATTAAACAGAATTGGTTTAGTATTCCTCCGGAACATCATATTAAAGTTTTGTCGCAATGGAATCATTTTTGGTCAAGTTATGATTAGAATGGCTTTGGATTAAATCTCGCTCCTTTGACCGATCCTATTTCGATTATATTCAACAGGACCGGTTCAGTCTACCTCCGGAACAACATGAAAATGTCTTGTTGCAATCGAAGCATTTTTACCTAAGTTATGACGCATAAGGGCAATGAAATGCATCCCGCTCCTATGTCCTGACCTTTGACCCCATTTCGCCGATTTTCAATAGGATTCGTCCTCAGGTGGTCCTCTACCACATTGAAAAATTACATCGAAATCGAACCAATTTTACGCAAGTTATCGTGCTGACGGGCAGACAGACAAAGCTGGGGCATATACGCTTCTTGAACCTACAGTTGGAAAGCGTTAATAAAAGAGAGAGAGGGAGAGAGAGAATGCGACGATAATAACTTCCCCAAGAAGAATGAAGTGCTAAAGTGTGCTATTGCTTTGGGAATGGTTGGTAGATTTTTATAAAGAAATTTACTGCCGCTTTTATAAAATTTATTGTGACAGATATCAGATTGAAACCTTCGTGCTGTAAAATTGCAGTTTCGACACTTCGGTTACATGTTTAAACAAAATAACAGTCGTAACACTAATTGCAACTTTTTTTTTTGCCCGTTTCCGTTTTTACACGTGACCCAATTTCAAAGAAAGGTTCGTGTTCCCTCTTAGCAAACAAATTTAACGAACAAACGGCAAAAGGAATTTTTTGTGCTTTTTTGTCACGTCGTTAGGCATAATTAGTTGTTAAAGTAAAACCAACTAAGATGGGAGCAAACGAAAGTATGGCGACTTCCTGTAAAGCTCGATTATTTAAAAGCAGAATAAAAACTAAAAAAAAAAAAAAAAGGGGGGGGAGACAAAAAGAAAAAAGCCCAGATATATTGGTTCATCTTTGCTCGTATTTAATGTGTTTTTTTTTTTGACATACTGAAGCTTTTGTCGAGAACCTAATTAGGGAAATCGCAATTTGCATAATAATTTTGCAATTAAGACAAATTAAATTGGGTATAAAACGTGGGAAAGTTTGTGCCTCCAATAAAAAAAAAGGTAAAATAGTGTTGGAAGCGTTTGGAAAAACTTACAATCATGATATATTTTTCAAGCGTACAGAAGAGATAAAACGAAAATATACAGCAATAAATCTTCTCTTTCTAAAACGTGTATATATATATATATTTTTTTTTTTTAAATTTTATACCATTTTTATTTTGTTTCGCTAGCAGCGGCATATCGCGACAGATGGAAAATATCGTCGCATCTGAAAAACGAAATTTGCGAAAAATTCTTTTACTTGTAACAGAAAATAAAAAAGAAAAAAATAATCAATGGAATAACAAGGAAATCCTGTGAGTGAAAGAAGAAATAAAGAACAAATTATAAAATGGATATTAATGGGGTTTAAAAGCAAAAGCAGTCTCATGCTTTGAGAATTGCTGGCTCAAACAAGAAAGATGACACCGAATTTTCACTTTTAATGAACATTGATCAAGCATGTCTTTTAGAATCTGTTCTGTTGGCGCAGAACAGATAAGCGGATGGCTTCTGATATCGTTCACATGTTTTGTGTTTCCATGAGGTCCTTTGGAACTGTATTGACAGCATTCTTGCAAAAATACATTGTTTGACGTTTCATTCCTTTCCTTTAACCTTTATAACAAAGTGAATTTCTCCGTCATTTTTATCCGCGCCGGGGTTCGAACCCGAGTCCACTCATTCCGGAATAAGTTGCTCTACCAATTAAGCTACGCGGACATTGATTCTGATTGCTATCTGCCTTTATGTCGTGTGCGTCCTTCTGGCAGGTACGTCACATCTCCTGGTACGTTACACCTTGCTTTGTATATTGTTGTGGTTTTAAATTCCTTCTTTATTTACTTAATTCCTCATAGTGCTGGTATGTCAAAAGTACCCACAGGTATTGGTTTTAATGTTTTATTGTTATACACTGGCGGAAAGTGAAATAAGAACACCAAGAAGGAGATGTCTGACACCAACGAAATTTATACAGCATAATAACGGAATACAGAGGATGACGTGATCAAAACATTATGGTAAAATACTTGCTGGTAAACTGAAAAATAACAATTCCATGTAACATACTTAGTACGAGGTTGAACCGCCATGAACTGCGTCACACTGTGCAATTCTGGCATGGAGTCTGTCGTACAGATGTTGGATGTAAGTTTGGGGTATTGAGTTCCAAGCATCCTCAACCTGGACGCCTAAATCGGGGATGGTCGTGGCTGGAAAGTGAAAAAAGAACACCAAGAAGGAGACGTCTGATACCAACGAAATTTATACATAACGGAATACAGAGGATAACGTGATCAAAACATTATGGCAAAATACAGCTGTATTTGCTGGTAAACTGAAAAATAACATTTCCATGTAACATGGTTAGTACGAGGTTGAACCGCCATGAACTGCGTCACACTGTGCAATTCTGGCATGGAGTCTGTCGTACAGATGTTGGATGTAAGTTTGGGGTATTGAGTTCCAAGCATCCTCAACCTGGACGCCTCAATCGGGGATGGTCGTGGCTGGAAAGTGAAAAAAGAACACCAAGAAGGAGACGTCTGATACCAACGAAATTTATACATAACGGAATACAGAGGATAACGTGATCAAAACATTATGGCAAAATACAGCTGTATTTGCTGGTAAACTGAAAAATAACATTTCCATGTAACATGGTTAGTACGAGGTTGAACCGCCATGAACTGCGTCACACTGTGCAATTCTGGCATGGAGTCTGTCGTACAGATGTTGGATGTAAGTTTGGGGTATTGAGTTCCAAGCATCCTCAACCTGGACGCCTCAATCGGGGATGGTCGTGGCTGGAAAGTGAAAAAAGAACACCAAGAAGGAGACGTCTGATACCAACGAAATTTATACATAACGGAATACAGAGGATAACGTGATCAAAACATTATGGCAAAATACAGCTGTATTTGCTGGTAAACTGAAAAATAACATTTCCATGTAACATGGTTAGTACGAGGTTGAACCGCCATGAACTGCGTCACACTGTGCAATTCTGGCATGGAGTCTGTCGTACAGATGTTGGATGTAAGTTTGGAGTATTGTGTTCCAAGCATCCTCAACCTGGACGCGTAAATCGGAGATGGTCGTGGCTGGAAAGTGAAAAAAGAACACCAAGAAGGAGACGTCTGATACCAACGAAATTTATACATAACGGAATACAGAGGATAACGTGATCAAAACATTATGGCAAAATACAGCTGTATTTGCTGGTAAACTGAAAAATAACATTTCCATGTAACATGGTTAGTACGAGGTTGAACCGCCATGAACTGCGTCACACTGTGCAATTCTGGCATGGAGTCTGTCGTACAGATGTTGGATGTAAGTTTGGGGTATTGAGTTCCAAGCATCCTCAACCTGGACGCCTCAATCGGGGATGGTCGTGGCTGGAAAGTGAAAAAAGAACACCAAGAAGGAGACGTCTGATACCAACGAAATTTATACATAACGGAATACAGAGGATAACGTGATCAAAACATTATGGCAAAATACAGCTGTATTTGCTGGTAAACTGAAAAATAACATTTCCATGTAACATGGTTAGTACGAGGTTGAACCGCCATGAACTGCGTCACACTGTGCAATTCTGGCATGGAGTCTGTCGTACAGATGTTGGATGTAAGTTTGGAGTATTGTGTTCCAAGCATCCTCAACCTGGACGCGTAAATCGGAGATGGTCGTGGCTGGAAAGTGAAAAAAGAACACCAAGAAGGAGACGTCTGATACCAACGAAATTTATACATAACGGAATACAGAGGATAACGTGATCAAAACATTATGGCAAAATACAGCTGTATTTGCTGGTAAACTGAAAAATAACATTTCCATGTAACATGGTTAGTACGAGGTTGAACCGCCATGAACTGCGTCACACTGTGCAATTCTGGCATGGAGTCTGTCGTACAGATGTTGGATGTAAGTTTGGGGTATTGAGTTCCAAGCATCCTCAACCTGGACGCCTCAATCGGGGATGGTCGTGGCTGGAAAGTGAAAAAAGAACACCAAGAAGGAGACGTCTGATACCAACGAAATTTATACATAACGGAATACAGAGGATAACGTGATCAAAACATTATGGCAAAATACAGCTGTATTTGCTGGTAAACTGAAAAATAACATTTCCATGTAACATGGTTAGTACGAGGTTGAACCGCCATGAACTGCGTCACACTGTGCAATTCTGGCATGGAGTCTGTCGTACAGATGTTGGATGTAAGTTTGGAGTATTGTGTTCCAAGCATCCTCAACCTGGACGCGTAAATCGGAGATGGTCGTGGCTGGAAAGTGAAAAAAGAACACCAAGAAGGAGACGTCTGATACCAACGAAATTTATACATAACGGAATACAGAGGATAACGTGATCAAAACATTATGGCAAAATACAGCTGTATTTGCTGGTAAACTGAAAAATAACATTTCCATGTAACATGGTTAGTACGAGGTTGAACCGCCATGAACTGCGTCACACTGTGCAATTCTGGCATGGAGTCTGTCGTACAGATGTTGGATGTAAGTTTGGGGTATTGAGTTCCAAGCATCCTCAACCTGGACGCGTAAATCGGAGATGGTCGTGGCTGGAAAGTGAAAAAAGAACACCAAGAAGGAGACGTCTGATACCAACGAAATTTATACATAACGGAATACAGAGGATAACGTGATCAAAACATTATGGCAAAATACAGCTGTATTTGCTGGTAAACTGAAAAATAACATTTCCATGTAACATGGTTAGTACGAGGTTGAACCGCCATGAACTGCGTCACACTGTGCAATTCTGGCATGGAGTCTGTCGTACAGATGTTGGATGTAAGTTTGGGGTATTGAGTTCCAAGCATCCTCAACCTGGACGCGTAAATCGGGGATGGTCGTGGCTGGCCGTGGAGACCGGATAAGTCGTTGTCCCATAAAATCCCACACGTGCTCAATGGGGGGCAAATCCGGTGGCCATGGAAGTTGTCTCACAGCATGAAGTGCATGTTGCATTGCACGTGCCGTGTGTGGGCGTGCGTTATCTTGCTGGAAAACACCACGATGGACCGACCTTACAAATGACACAACAACGGGCTGAATGATATTGTTGATGTAGGAGGTGCTGTTTAACGTACTCGGTACAAACACTAGTTGTGTACGGGTGTAATAGCTGATCGCTCCCCACACCAGGAGACCAGGTGTAGGCCCTGTGTGTCGCTGGCGGATGCAAGAAGGGTGGAGATGCTTCCCTCTGAGTCTGCGAACACGCATACGGTCATCAGATGCTCCCAAGCAGAATTGCTTTCATCACTGAACACGTCAGATCGCCATTGCGTTCTCCAGTGCAGACGTTGGCGAAACCACTGCAGCCGTTCCTGACGGTGGGCTGGAGTCAGAGGTACACATGCCACAGGCACACGTGCACGTAGTCCTGCATCCAGTAGACGGTTGCGGATTGTTCGCACAGTCACCTCAGGTGCAACGGCAGCTTGGATTTGCGTCGCAGTGGATGTTCTTCTTGACAACGCCGCTCTTCTTATGCTTCGATCGGTCCGCTCATCAGTCCGTCTGTGACTCCCGGTTCCACGTCTTCTCGTGTGGGAATGTTCCTCAGACCATCTACGACACAACCGATACTTCCCGTCCAATTCGCTCCGCAATACGACGATACGACCACCCGGTCTCGCGGAGTCCGACTAGACGACCTCGCTCAAAGTCCGATAACTGCTGAAATCGTACACGTCTTCCAAGTCCAGGCATTGCAGCTTCTTCAGGGTCGCCGACGACTGATTACATTCACTTCGCCGTACTCCTTAAATACCACCGACGATAATTTGCATATTATGCCGTGCTGTGGCGTAAGTGCTCACGGGTTGGTCCCGAAATTAACATCACACCTACGTAAACTCGACCCCATTAACATATGTAAATTTCATGATCGTCCGCCAATTCCTTCTTGGTGTTCTTTTTTCACTTTCCGGTAGTGTACTTATTGTTCATTGTGACGTCGGAGGTATGTTTTTCCCGGTGGTTTTACTTGTTGTATGTTTTTTTTACCAGCAATAAAGATCTGATTTCTGATCATTCGTCCGAAATATGTCCGGATTCGAATCCCGGTGAGGCATGGATGTTGTGTTTGTCTTACGGCCCCTGGCTCTCTCCCTTCCCTGGAACCAGTGACTCAAAATTAGGGACGGGCGACTGCTTATAGCCCATTGAGTAGCTCACGGTTGTCGTTAAACCTCCAATTAAAAGAAAAAAAAGAATCCTTTCTAGCATGTGCTCCTGCAGGAAATTTTTCAAGGGGGTCAAGTGTAATTAATTAAGGTTCAAGTGTAATTAATTAAGGTTTGGCTAATATGTAGAAAACAGTAATTCGTGAAAATGAAATATTAATACTATTACTACACTGCCGGACAATTGCCAAGGACGGATGACAATAGCAACGATAGCAACCATAAAATGGAAGGCAGGAAAATGTGGAAATTAGCATAAGTGCGGGATACAGTAAGACGTGTTGTGCGTATGCAAATTTTGGATTGCCGAACTTGTTCGTGACGTCATAGCGCTGATAAGAGATATAAAGGATTTGACGCGTATTGACCGTTGTTGTTCAAACGCAAAGTTGAAAGGGAAAGAATCAATTGACGAACTTGCAATTTTCAGTATGTCTTCCCGACATCACCTAGATGATTTAACGCGTGGCCGTATTATTGGCAAGATTGAAGAAGGGCGAAAAATAACAGATGTTGCCAGGGAGTTCGACGTCAGCCACAGTGTTGTTTCAAGGCTTTGGAAATCATTTCAAACAAATGGAGAGTGTAGCAAACGTCACGGGGGAGGTCGTGTTCGCAGTACGACACCTGCAGAAGATCGGTACATAGTGCTATCAACAAAAAGACACCGGCGCAGCACAGCTAGTGAGGTAGCAAATCAGTTTATGGCTGCTACTGGCAAGCGGATCTCCCGAAAAACTGTCGCCAGACGTTTGCATGAAGGAGGACGATACGCCCCGTCCTGTTGTGTGCATCCCATTGTCCAGACGTCACCGTACCGCCCGTTTGCAATGGTGCCATCAACATCGCAATTGGACTGATAACGACTGGTCTGCTGTCCTCTTCTCAGATGAGAGTAGATACAGTCTATCGTCTGATTGTCGACGACAACTGATCTGGCGTGATAGTGGTATTGCATATTGTCCAGCAAACATACAGGAAAGGGACCGATATCCGACATGTAGTGTCATGGTATGGGCTGGCATCATGATCAATGGCCGTACGTCCCTCTATGTGCTTTCAACTGGGACTATGACTGGCCAACGATACATTAATGATGTTCTGCTACCTCATTTTCGCATGTTCCGTGGTGCTGTCGGTGATAGATTCATTTTCACGGACGACAACGCAACATGTCATCGAACAGTCGCTGTCCAGGAGTGTCTTGAGAGCGAGGATATTCAACGCCTCGTATGGCCAGCACGTTCTCCAGATCTGAATCCCATTGAAAATGTGTGGGATGCTTTGGGGAGGAGTCTTGCTGGTCGCCAATGCCCTCCAATAAACAAGGACACCCTCATCCGTGCACTGACAGAGGAATGGGATAAATTACCCCAACAGCTGCTTGATAATGTTGTGCAAAGCATGACACGACGTGTGGAATCTTGCATCGCCCTCCATGGTGGCCATATCCCGTATTGACATCTTACGCCGGAACGCCTGCTGACGGTAATTGCATTTTTTCACGTTTACGTATTCTGCACAAAATGGCCTGTTTGTCCCTTGAACACGTTCCAAAGCCTTCTGGATTTCAGAGCACAATAAATTGTCTTTCTTGTAATGTCCTGGCATTCTGACATTATTTTATTTCACTTGGCATCCAACCACACTTACTTTTTTATGCGCTATATAGCCGTTTATGATCCGTCCTTAGCAATTGTCCAGCAGTGTACTACAGTAAAGCACCGTTTATACGTTTTTCAGCTATACGTCTTTTACATTTATATACGTCGTTTCCGGTCGGTCCCGATTAACTCCTATTCATTTTAATAATAAAGCATTTCGTTTATACGACGTCGTTTTCCCTCATTAGGTAGTCGAAGATCACCACTGAGGTCAAATATTTCTTATCTGAGTCATTCTTTGACACCCTTATCGAAAACATTCTCGAGGCCTGTTTCTTCAGCAGAGACAGAAGAACCGTATACTGACCAGTGGGGGCTACGGAGATTGGGGGTATACACGAAGGTGCGGGGAGCTTCACTCTTCCGTCAGAAGACCTGGAATGAAGGGGATCAGATTGCTTCCCTGTTCCGTCGAAGGAGGCTTTCCAATCTCGAAAGCATATCGAGAATGTTTGTTCAACCGAAAGCGACGAAGAAATTGTGATTACGGGTTAATAAGGATTGGAAACTCCTGAGAGCAGACATTAGAAGTGTGCACGGGACGGGTCGGGCCTTTGCTCATTTCTAAGTCGGGGAAACGGGCAAAGCCTTCAAAATTTAATGTAAAAAAAAAAAAAAAAAAAAACTAGCTGATGACCATTAACCTGTACCGTCCAATTGCGGACTCCACAGGGTTGAACAAACATTCTCGATATTAAAAGTGACGTCGTTGCGAGTAATCCTGCCAAGAGCCGCTTTGTGGTTAGCGAGTTAGACTATCGATGCAAGGTCCTCAGGTTCGAACCTGGGCTGATCATTCAGAGATGGTGTGATTTACTAACAATCGCTGAATATCGGACGAGCACGTTAAGTGACGGCCCCCAGGCTGGACCCACTGGTTAAATGGGTATCCTTTCCTATGCTCCCCCTGAAATTATCTCACCCCTCTGTGTACAACATCGTACTTGTACGGTGACGCCATCTACTGTGCTCTAATCTCGCTACAAACTGTTCTGTCAAAGTCACTACACTTGCTCTCATTGCTTCCGTTTCTGTGTCCTGCTCAAAAGGCGATCTCGCTGTAGGTGGCTGGGACCTGAACTCTACTCACTGTGGACGGAAGTCCTACAAGAAGACGGTGGCGCCCCTCTACTGTACTCTAATCTCACTACAAACTGTTCTGTCAAAGTCGCTAAACTTGCTATCATTCCTTCCGTTTCTGTGTCCTGCCCAAAAGGCGATCTCGATGTAGGTGGCTGCGACCTAAACTCTACTCACTGTGGACGGAAGTCCTACAAGAAGACGGTGGCGCCATCTACGGCCCCCAGGCGGGACCCACTGGTTAAATGGGTATCCTTTCCTATGCTCCCCCTGAAATTCTCTCACCCCTCTGTGTACAACATCGTACTTGTACGGTGGAGCCATCTACTGTACTCTAATCTCACTACAAACTGTTCTGTCAAAGTCGCTAGACTTGCTCTCATTCCTTCCGTTTCTGTGTCCTGCCCAAAAGGCGATCTCACTGTAGGTGGCTGGAACCTAAACTCTACTCACTGTGGACGGAAGTCCTACAAGAAGACGGTGGCGCCATCTACTGTACTCTAATCTCACTACAAACTGTTCCGTCAAAGTCGCTAGACTTGCTCTCATTCCTTCCGTTTCTGTGTCCTGCCCAAAAGGCGATCTCAGTGTAGGTGGCTGGAACCTAAACTCTACTCACTGTGGACGGAAGTCCTACAAGAAGACGGTGGCGCCATCTACTGTACTCTAATCTCACTACAAACTGTTCTGTCAAAGTCGCTAGACTTGCTCTCATTCCTTCCGTTTCTGTGTCCTGCCCAATAGGCGATCTCGCTGCAAGTGGCTGGGACCTAAACTCTACTCACTGTGGACGGAAGTCCTACAAGAAGACGGTGGCGCCATCTACGGCCCCCAGGCTGGACCCACTGGTTAAATGGGTATCCTTTCCTATGCTCCCCCTGAAATTCTCTCACCCCTCTGTGTACAACATCGTACTTGTACGGTGGCGCCATCTCCTGTACTCTAATCTCGCTACAAACTGTTCTGCCAAAGTCACTAGACTTGCTGTCATTGCTTCCGTTTCTGTGTCCTGCCCAAAAAGCGATCTCGCTGTAGGTGGCTGGGACCTAAACTCTAGTCACTGTGGACGGAAGTCCTACAAGAAGACGGTGGCGCCCTCTACTGTACTCTAATCTCATTACAAACTGTTCTGTCAAAGTCGCTAGTCTTACTCTCATTCCTTCCGTTTCTGTGTCCTGCCCAAAAGGCGATCTCGCTGTAGGTGGCTGCGACCTAAACTCTACTCACTGTGGACGGAAGTCCTACAAGAAGACGGTGGCGCCCTCTACTGTACTCTAATCTCATTACAAACTGTTCTGTCAAAGTCGCTAGTCTTACTCTCATTCCTTCCGTTTCTGTGTCCTGCCCAAAAGGCGATCTCGCTGTAGGTGGCTGGGACCTAAACTCTACTCACTGTGGACGGAAGTCCTACAAGAAGACGGTGGCGCCCTCTACTGTACTCTAATCTCATTACAAACTGTTCTGTCAAAGTCGCTAGTCTTACTCTCATTCCTTCCGTTTCTGTGTCCTGCCCAAAAGGCGATCTCGCTGTAGGTGGCTGGGACCTAAACTCTACTCACTGTAGACGGAAGTCCTACAAGAAAATGACAAATACCTCCTGTACTAAGTAGTAATCCTGCCAGGATCCGACATTCCCCCATCCGGACAGAATCGGTCCGTAGACCGGCAGCTTGCTGCTACCCCCGTGGGTCGGCACTTGTCACCTCTCCGTCATGACCCGTGTGTGCGTGTCATTTGGGCAGGGGTTAGAAAATGGTTCTATCCCTGTGTGGGAGAATCGATTGCTGGCGCGAATTGTTTGGGGCGACCGCCCTTTATTCAAACTAAATACGTACATGCACATATATACATTGAGGAACTCATCTTTACGTGGGAGGTTAATCCTTTGCTCAATGAGCCCTCTGACACTGGAAAACATTGAAAAAATATTTACATTGGAACTTATTCAGCCACATGACTAGGGCCAGGTCTGTGGTGATGACTCTGGGCTCGAGTCATCAGTTCCTCTTCTCCGTCGTCATCCTTCTTCTTTCTTCTTTCTTTCTGCGGTCACCCCTCATTCTTTTGCTTTGAAAAATCGTGATGAAAAAAAATACATAATTTGGAATAAGACCTCCTACAGAAATAATAAAATCATTGCAAACGTATTAAAAAAAATAACGAGGTCTAATAAAAATCAAGTTACTAAAATCATACAATGCATTGATTATGATACGCTTTCCAACATACCAGAAATCATTACTCAAAATGTGAGGATAATGGCTGTGGAATAAATCTCGCTCCTGTGTCCTAACCTTTGACCCCATTTGGATTATATTAAACAGAATTGGTTCTGTATACCTCCGGAACAACATATTAAAGTTTTGTCGCAATAGAAGCACTTTTAGTCAAGTTATGAGGATAATGGCTGTGAAATAAATCTCGCTACTATGTCCTAACCTTTAACCCCATTTGGATTATATTAAACAAAATTGGTTCAGTATACCTCCGGAACAACATATTAAAGTTTTGTCGCAATAGAAGCACTTTTAGTCAAGTTATGAGGATATTGGCTGTGGAATAAATCTCCCTTCTGTGTCCTAACCTTTGACCCCATTTGGATTATATTAAACAGAATTGGTTCTGTATACCTCCGGAACAACATATTAAAGTTTTGTCGCAATGGAAGCACTTTTAGTCAAGTTATGAGGATAATGCCTGTGGAATAAATCTCGCTACTATGTCCTAACCTTTGACCCCATTTGGATTATATTAAACAGAATTGGTTCAGTATACTCCGGAACAACATATTAAAATTTTGTCGCAATAGAAGCATTTTTAGTCAAGTTATGAGGATAATAGCGGTGGAATAAATCTCGCTTCTGTGTCCTAACCTTTGACTCCATTTGGATTATATTAAAAAGAATTGGTTCTGTATAACTCCGGAACAACATATTAAAGTTTTGTCGCAATAGAAGCATTTTTAGTCAAGTTATGAGGATAATGGCTGTGGAATAAATCTCACTTCTGTGTCCTAACCTTTGACACCATTTGGATTATATTAAACAGAATTGGTTCAGTATACCTCCGGAACAACATATTAAAGTTTTGTCACAATAGAAGCATTTTTAGTCAAGTTATGAGGATAATGGTTGTGGAATAAATCTCGCTCCTGTGTCCTAACCTTAAACCCCATTTGGATTATATTTAACAGAATTGGTTCAGTATACTCCGGAACAACATATTAAAATTTTGTCGCAATAGAAGCATTTTTAGTCAAGTTATGAGGATAATAGCGGTGGAATAAATCTCGCTTCTGTGTCCTAACCTTTGACTCCATTTGGATTATATTAAAAAGAATTGGTTCTGTATAACTCCGGAACAACATATTAAAGTTTTGTCGCAATAGAAGCATTTTTAGTCAAGTTATGAGGATAATGGCTGTGGAATAAATCTCACTTCTGTGTCCTAACCTTTGACCCCATTTGGATTATATTAAACAGAATTGGTTCTGTATACCTCCGGAACAACATATTAAAGTTTTGTCACAATAGAAGCATTTTTAGTCAAGTTATGAGGATAATGGTTGTGGAATAAATCTCGCTCCTGTGTCCTAACCTTAAACCCCAT
The DNA here is from genome assembly GCA_039090855.1 of Macrothele yani. Lineage (NCBI taxonomy): Eukaryota > Metazoa > Arthropoda > Arachnida > Araneae > Macrothelidae > Macrothele > Macrothele yani. The sequence goes on from CM077034.1 coordinate 8,253,766, forward strand.
TTGGATTATATTTAACAGAATTGGTTCAGTATACTCCGGAACAACATATTAAAATTTTGTCGCAATAGAAGCATTTTTAGTCAAGTTATGAGGATAATAGCGGTGGAATAAATCTCGCTTCTGTGTCCTAACCTTTGACTCCATTTGGATTATATTAAAAGAATTGGTTCTGTATAACTCCGGAACAACATATTAAAGTTTTGTCACAATAGAAGCATTTTTAGTCAAGTTATGAGGATAATGGCTGTGGAATAAATCTCACTTCTGTGTCCTAACCTTTGACCCCATTTGGATTATATTAAACAGAATTGGTTCTGTATACCTCCGGAACAACATATTAAAGTTTTGTCGCAATAGAAGCATTTTTAGTCAAGTTATGAGGATAATGGCTGTGGAATAAATCTCACTTCTGTGTTATAACCTTTGACCCCATTTGGATTATATTAAACAGAATTGGTTCTGTATACCTCCGGAACAACATATTAAAGTTTTGTCGCAATAGAAGCATTTTTAGTCAAGTTATGAGAATAATGGCTGTGGAATAAATCTCGCTTCTGTGTCCTAACCTTTGACCCCATTTGGATTATATTAAACAGAATTGGTTCTGTATACCTCCGGAACAACATATTAAAGTTTTGTCGCAATAGAAGCACTTTTAGTCAAGTTATGAGGATAATGGCTGTGAAATAAATCTCGCTACTATGTCCTAACCTTTGACCCCATTTGGATTATATTAAACAGAATTGGTTCTGTATACCTCCGGAACAACATATTAAAGTTTTGTCGCAATAGAAGCACTTTTAGTCAAGTTATGAGGATAATGGCTGTGAAATAAATCTCGCTACTATGTCCTAACCTTTGACCCCATTTGGATTATATTAAACAAAATTGGTTCAGTATACCTCCGGAACAACATATTAAAGTTTTGTCGCAATAGAAGCACTTTTAGTCAAGTTATGAGGATAATGGCTGTGGAATAAATCTCCCTTCTGTGTCCTAACCTTTGACCCCATTTGGATTATATTAAACAGAACTGGTTCTGTATACCTCCGGAACAACATATTAAAGTTTTGTCGCAATAGAAGCACTTTTAGTCAAGTTATGAGGATAATGGCTGTGGAATAAATCTCGCTTCTGTGTCCTAACCTTTGACTCCATTTGGATTATATTAAAAAGAATTGGTTCTGTATAACTCCGGAACAACATATTAAAGTTTTGTCGCAATAGAAGCATTTTTAGTCAAGTTATGAGGATAATGGCTGTGGAATAAATCTCACTTCTGTGTCCTAACCTTTGACCCCATTTGGATTATATTAAACAGAATTGGTTCTGTATACCTCCGGAACAACATATTAAAGTTTTGTCGCAATCGAAGCATTTTTAGTCAAGTTATGAGGATAATGGCTGTGGAATAAATCTCACTTCTGTGTCCTAACCTTTGACCCCATTTGGATTATATTAAACAGAATTGGTTCTGTATACCTCCGGAACAACATATTAAAGTTTTGTCGCAATAGAAGCACTTTTAGTCAAGTTATGAGGATAATGGCTGTGGAATAAATCTCGCTTCTGTGTCCTAACCTTTGACTCCATTTGGATTATATTAAACAGAACTGGTTCTGTGTACCTCCGGAACAACATATTAAGGTTTTGTCGCAATAGAAGCACTTTTAGTCAAGTTATGAGGATAATGGCTGTGGAATAAATCTCACTTCTGTGTCCTAACCTTTGACCCCATTTGGATTATATTAAACAGAATTGGTTCTGTATACCTCCGGAACAACATATTAAAGTTTTGTCGCAATCGAAGCATTTTTAGTCAAGTTATGAGGATAATGGCTGTGGAATAAATCTCACTTCTGTGTCCTAACCTTTGACCCCATTTGGATTATATTAAACAGAATTGGTTCTGTATACCTCCGGAACAACATATTAAAGTTTTGTCGCAATAGAAGCATTTTAGTCAAGTTTTGAGGATAATGGCTGTGCAATAAATCTCGCTCCTGACCTTTGACCCCATTTGGAATATATTAAACAGAATTGGTTCAGTATACCTCCGAAACAACATATTAAAGTTTTGTCGCAATAGAAGCACTTTTAGTCAAGTTATGAGGATAATGGATGTGGAATAAATCTCGCTCCTGACCTTTGACCCCATTTCGATGATATTAAATCGAATTGGTTCAGTATACCTCCGGAACAACATATTGAAGTTTTGTCGCAATAGAAGCACTTTTAGTCAAGTTATGAGGTTAATGGCTGTGGAATAAATCTCGCTTCTGTGTCCTAACCGTTGACTCCATTTGGATTATATTAGACAGAATTGGTTCTGTATACCTCCGGAACAACATATTAAAGTTTTGTCGCAATAGAAGCATTTTTAGTCAAGTTATGAGGAAAATGGCTGTGGAATAAATCTCGCTTCTGTGTCCTAACCTTAAACCCCATTTGGACTATATTAAACGGAAATGGTTCTGTATACATCCGGAACAACATATTAAAGTTTTGTCGCAATAGAAGTATTTTTAGTCAAGTTATGAGGATAATGGCTGTGGAATAAATCTCGCTCCTGTGTCCTAACGTTAAACCCCATTTGGATTATATTATACAGAATTGGTTCAGTATACCTCTGGAACAACATATTAAAGTTTTGTCGCAGTAGAAGCATTTTTAGTCAAGTTATGAGGATAATGGATGTGGAATAAATCTCGCTCCTAACCTTTGACCTCGTTTCGATGATATTAAACCGAATTGGTTAAGTATACCCCTGGAACAACATATTAAAGTTTTGTCGCAATAGAAGCATTTTTAGTCAAGTTATGGGGATAATGACTGTGGAATAAATCTCGCTCCTGTGCCCTGACCTTTGACCACATTTCGATGATATTCAACAGAACCGGTTCAGTATACTTCTGGAACAATATGCTAATGTTTTGTCGCAATCGAAGCATTTGTACATAAGTTATGATGCATAAGGGCAGTGGAATGGATCCCGCTCCATTGTCCTAACCTTTGACCCCATTTCGTCCGTTTTCAACAGGGCTTATCCTCAGGAAATCCCCTACCACATACTAAAATTTTGTGGCAAATCGAAGCATTTGTACATACGTTATGATGCATAAGGGCAGTGGAATGGATTCCGCTCCTATGTCCTAACCTTTGACCCCATTTCGTCCGTTTTCAACAGGGTTTATCCTCAGGGGATCCCCTACCACATACTAAAATTTTGTGGCAATCGAAGCATTTGTACATAAGTTATGATGCATAAGGGCAGTGGAACGGATCCCGCTCCATTGTCCTAACCTTTAACCCCATTTCGTCCGTTTTCAACAGGGTTTATCCTCAGTTGCTTCCCTACCACATACTAAAATTTCATCGAAATCGAATCATTTTTACGCAAGTTATGACGCGTAAGGGCAATGGAATGGACCCCGCTCCTATGTCCTGATCTTTGACCCCATTTCGTTCATTTTCAACAGGGTTCATCCCCAGGTATTCCCCTACCACATACTAAAATTTCATCGAAATCGAACCATTTTTACGCGAGTTATCGTGCTGAAAGACAGACAGACGGACAAAGCTGAAGCACATACGCTTCTTCAACCTACGGTTGGAAAGACTAAATAAGTAAAACGTCCCCCCTAACTCTCTCTCTCTAACACTGTGGAAGAAATATTCTTCACATTATACGTAGAAGTACATCTGAATTACTATCGCAGCAATCAGACATCTGTGAGTTGCGCGTATTTTACTGCTTCTCACGTATAGCATTAATCACATCAGAACATTTGAAAATTACATCATCGTAGAGCCCTCCCGCTCCAAAGCGATGTAGTTTTGACTCCTAATCATGGTGTTTATGTGCTTTTGCTCAAACCCTGTACGTCAACAGCTATATGCGGATTTTTTCTTTTTTGTAGATTATTTTTTCAATTTTGAGCACCATTATACACTGAAGAGCAACTGAATTAGAGATACCTGTCTAGTAACGTGTAGCACCACCTTTCGCCCTAATGACGGCGGAGATTCGTCTCGGCATGGACTCGACAAGACACCGGAAGCGTTGGGAAGCCATACGGATCCACGACCCCTGAACAAGCTCCCACAGTTCACGAAGATTTCATGGAAGGGGTCATCTCTCTCGATGGCATCCCAGATGTGCTCAGGTCAGGTAACCTAGCTGGCCAAGGAAGCGAGGTCACGTCGGTGGAGTGTTCATCCAACCATTCGGATACAATTCGGGAGCTGCATTGTCTCGGCATGGACTCGACAAGACACCGGAAGCGTTGGGAAGCCATACGGATCCACGACCCCTGAACAAGCTCCCACAGTTCACGAAGATTTCATGGAAGGGGGTCATCTCTCTCGATGGCATCCCAGATGTGCTCAGGTCAGGTGAATTAGCTGGCCAAGGAAGCGAGGTCACGTCGGTGGAGTGTTCATCCAACCATTCGGATACAATTCGGGAGCTGCATTGTCTCGGCATGGACTCGACAAGACACCGGAAGCGTTGGGAAGCCATACGGATCCACGACCCCTGAACAAGCTCCCACAGTTCACGAAGATTTCATGGAAGGGGGTCATCTCTCTCGATGGCATCCCAGATGTGCTCAGGTCAGGTGAATTAGCTGGCCAAGGAAGCGAGGTCACGTCGGTGGAGTGTTCATCCAACCATTCGGATACAATTCGGGAGCTGCATTGTCTCGGCATGGACTCGACAAGACACCGGAAGCGTTGGGAAGCCATACGGATCCACGACCCCTGAACAAGCTCCCACAGTTCACGAAGATTTCATGGAAGGGGGTCATCTCTCTCGATGGCATCCCAGATGTGCTCAGGTCAGGTAACCTAGCTGGCCAAGGAAGCGAGGTCACGTCGGTGGAGTGTTCATCCAACCATTCGGATACAATTCGGGAGCTGCATTGTCTCGGCATGGACTCGACAAGACACCGGAAGCGTTGGGAAGCCATACGGATCCACGACCCCTGAACAAGCTCCCACAGTTCACGAAGATTTCATGGAAGGGGGTCATCTCTCTCGATGGCATCCCAGATGTGCTCAGGTCAGGTAACCTAGCTGGCCAAGGAAGCGAGGTCACGTCGGTGGAGTGTTCATCCAACCATTCGGATACAATTCGGGAGCTGCATTGTCTCGGCATGGACTCGACAAGACACCGGAAGCGTTGGGAAGCCATACGGATCCACGACCCCTGAACAAGCTCCCACAGTTCACGAAGATTTCATGGAAGGGGGTCATCTCTCTCGATGGCATCCCAGATGTGCTCAGGTCAGGTAACCTAGCTGGCCAAGGAAGCGAGGTCACGTCGGTGGAGTGTTCATCCAACCATTCGGATACAATTCGGGAGCTGCATTGTCTCGGCATGGACTCGACAAGACACCGGAAGCGTTGGGAAGCCATACGGATCCACGACCCCTGAACAAGCTCCCACAGTTCACGAAGATTTCATGGAAGGGGGTCATCTCTCTCGATGGCATCCCAGATGTGCTCAGGTCAGGTAACCTAGCTGGCCAAGGAAGCGAGGTCACGTCGGTGGAGTGTTCATCCAACCATTCGGATACAATTCGGGAGCTGCATTGTCTCGGCATGGACTCGACAAGACACCGGAAGCGTTGGGAAGCCATACGGATCCACGACCCCTGAACAAGCTCCCACAGTTCACGAAGATTTCATGGAAGGGGGTCATCTCTCTCGATGGCATCCCAGATGTGCTCAGGTCAGGTGAATTAGCTGGCCAAGGAAGCGAGGTCACGTCGGTGGAGTGTTCATCCAACCATTCGGATACAATTCGGAAGCTGCATTGTCTCGGCATGGACTCGACAAGACACCGGAAGCGTTGGGAAGCCATACGGATCCACGACCCCTGAACAAGCTCCCACAGTTCAAGAAGATTTCATGGAAGGGGGTCATCTCTCTCGATGGCATCCCAGATGTGCTCAGGTCAGGTAACCTAGCTGGCCAAGGAAGCGAGGTCACGTCGGTGGAGTGTTCATCCAACCATTCGGATACAATTCGGGAGCTGCATTGTCTCGGCATGGACTCGACAAGACACCGGAAGCTTTGGGAAGCCATACGGATCCACGACCCCTGAACAAGCTCCCACAGTTCACGAAGATTTCATGGAAGGGGGTCATCTCTCTCGATGGCATCCCAGATGTGCTCAGGTCAGGTGAATTAGCTGGCCAAGGAAGCGAGGTCACGTCGGTGGAGTGTTCATCCAACCATTCGGATACAATTCGGGAGCTGCATTGTCTTGTTGCAGGATGAGGTCCCCAGTGGGATGTTGAAGACGCACAAACGGGAGCAAATGGTCGTCCAGGATATCCCGGTAACGTTGACCTGTGAGGGACGATGTCACACGTACCAGGGGTCCCATTTCAGTCCACGTAAATAGTCCCCAGAAGAGAATACCATCCCCACCAGCTTGAAGAGTATCCTGCTGGCAAGAAGGATCAATCGCTTCATGTGGTTTGCGCCGTACTCGTATCCTGTCATCCGCATGTACCAACGTGAATCTCGACTCATCAGTCCAGGCAACATTTTCCCACATGTCTAGGGTCCAGTGGCGATGTTCCCGCGCCCATGCTAATCTTTGCACCCTGTGATGTGCGGTCAGCAGCTGTACCCTCGTGTGACGATGGCTTCTGTACCCCATAGCGAGGAGATGGTTCTGGATGGTGTGGCTGCTTACACGTTTTTGTGCACCAGCGTTAAATTGCCGAGTGATTTCTTGCACTGCGGCCCGTCTATCCGCTGTTACAATGCGAGCTAGCCGACGATGACCCCGCTCGTCCACACGCTGTTGTCCACGGCAGTTGGCCCTTCCAGGGATGGTTTTACCAGATTCGATGTACTCACGGTGCACCCGCGACACAGTGGCTCGTGAAAATCCCAGACTTCCGAGATGGAGTGACCCATTCGTCCGGCCCCGAGAATTTGCCCACGATCAAATGCGCTCAGATCCTTCGTTTTACCCATACTGCGTCCGACTCTTACTGATTCCCGTCGCATCACTCCTTATATTGTCGGATCGCTGCATACGTCATGTCGTTTCCGTTTCCAGGGCCGCCCACAGCGCCACATTTGCATAACGCCAGCTGTCTCTAATTCAATTGCTCTTCCGTGTATATGTTAAACAAGTTCATTGTTAGATAGGGACATTAGTTTATTAATTAAACAACTGTATCAAAAAATATAAAACTCTACGCTATATTACCAACTGATTTGTTTTCGATAAATGATATTTATAAGCACTTGATGAGAAAGTAATATATCTGATAACAATGGCAGCTATGAAGCAGCAGCCATTGCATTTCTTTTTTTATAAATAAATGTTCTATGGGGGAAAAAATCGTGTCCCCAGAACCTGAGTTTTTTTTTTTTTTTTTTTTTTTTTTTTTTGGTCCACGATAGCAATTTAATAATGTGCGCTGGTTTTGGAATTGTCGAAATGGTGGGATTTTGGAGCGCATGCGCATAAAGAATATCAATATATCCTGTCTGACAGAAGTCTGCAGATCCGATGTGGAAGAAACTGGATTTGTTTTTGAAGCAGACCTATACCTCTACGTGGAAAATAAAAGAAACGGAAATACATTCTGCCAATGAGATTTATGCGTCCGTACAATACATTTTTAAAACATGAGACAGATCATATTGCTCAACAGATATTAAGCCCATGACTATACTGTGCAAATTAATTGGGACAAAGTAAAAAATCACTCTTTTTTTCGAAAACTATGCCTTTATATCATTCTATGCCTTGATATACACTGATAAATACCTGTATTAGTATGAAGTATGTCCTCCTTTAGCAGAAATGACCTCTTGAATTCGTTTTGGCATTGACTCCACTAATTGAGTGCACATATTTTTCACTTCAACCACACTTTTATAGCATTCGTTATCATGCGTTCTTTGGTTGTACAGTCCATTTTACCTAAACGTCTCTTCATAATCGTGGAACCACACTTTTATAGCATTCGTTATCATGCGTTCTTTGGTTGTACAGTCCATTTTACCTAAACGTCTCTTCATAATCGTGGAACCACACTTTTATAGCATTCGTTATCATGCGTTCTTTGGTTGTACAGTCCATTTTACCTAAACGTCTCTTCATAATCGTGGAACCACACTTTTATAGCATTCGTTATCATGCGTTCTTTGGTTGTACAGTCCATTTTACCTAAACGTCTCTTCATAATCGTGGAACCACACTTTTATAGCATTCGTTATCATGCGTTCTTTGGTTGTACAGTCCATTTTACCTAAACGTCTCTTCATAATCGTGGAAACCACACTTTTATAGCATTCGTTATCATGCGTTCTTTGGTTGTACAGTCCATTTTACCTAAACGTCTCTTCATAATCGTGGAACCGCACTTTTATAGCATTCGTTATCATGCGTTCTTTGGTTGTACAGTCCATTTTACCTAAACGTCTCTTCATAATCGTGGAACCACACTTTTATAGCATTCGTTATCATGCGTTCTTTGGTTGTACAGTCCATTTTACCTAAACGTCTCTTCATAATCGTGGAACCACACTTTTATAGCATTCGTTATCATGCGTTCTTTGGTTGTACAGTCCATTTTACCTAAACGTCTCTTCATAATCGTGGAACCACACTTTTATAGCATTCGTTATCATGCGTTCTTTGGTTGTACAGTCCATTTTACCTAAACGTCTCTTCATAATCGTGGAACCACACTTTTATAGCATTCGTTATAATGCGTTCTTTGGTTGTACAGTCCATTTTACCTAAACGTCTCTTCATAATCGTGGAACCACACTTTTATAGCATTCGTTATCATGCGTTCTTTGGTTGTACAGTCCATTTTACCTAAACGTCTCTTCATAATCGTGGAACCACACTTTTATAGCATTCGTTATCATGCGTTCTTTGGTTGTACAGTCCATTTTACCTAAACGTCTCTTCATAATCGTGGAACCACACTTTTATAGCATTCGTTATCATGCGTTCTCTGGTTGTACAGTCTATTTTACCTAAACGTCTCTTCATAATCGTGGAACCACACTTTTATAGCATTCGTTATCATGCGTTCTTTGGTTGTACAGTCCATTTTACCTAAACGTCTCTTCATAATCGTGGAACCACACTTTTATAGCATTCGTTATCATGCGTTCTTTGGTTGTACAGTCCATTTTACCTAAACGTCTCTTCATAATCGTGAAACCACACTTTTATAGCATTCGTTATCATGCGTTCTTTGGTTGTACAGTCCATTTTACCTAAACGTCTCTTCATAATCGTGGAACCACACTTTTATAGCATTCGTTATCATGCGTTCTTTGGTTGTACAGTCCATTTTACCTAAACGTCTCTTCATAATCGTGGAACCACACTTTTATAGCATTCGTTATCATGCGTTCTTTGGTTGTACAGTCCATTTTACCTAAACGTCTCTTCATAATCGTGGAACCACACTTTTATAGCATTCGTTATCATGCGTTCTTTGGTTGTACAGTCTATTTTACCTAAACGTCTCTTCATAATCGTGGAACCACACTTTTATAGCATTCGTTATCGTGCGTTCTTTGGTTGTACAGTCTATTTTACCTAAACGTCTCTTCATAATCGTGGAAACCACACTTTTATAGCATTCGTTATCATGCGTTCTTTGGTTGTACAGTCCATTTTACCTAAACGTCTCTTCATAATTTTGGAACCACACTTTTATAGCATTCGTTATCATGCGTTCTTTGGTTGTACAGTCCATTTTACCTAAACGTCTCTTCATAATCGTGGAACCAGGCTTTTATAGCATTCGTTATCATGCGTTCTTTGGTTGTACAGTCCATTTTACCTAAACGTCTCTTCATAATCGTGGAACCACACTTTTATAGCATTCGTTATCATGCGTTCTTTGGTTGTACAGTCCATTTTACCTAAACGTCTCTTCATAATCGTGGAACCACACTTTTATAGCATTCGTTATCATGCGTTCTTTGGTTGTACAGTCCATTTTACCTAAACGTCTCTTCATAATCGTGGAACCACACTTTTATAGCATTCGTTATCATGCGTTCTTTGGTTGTACAGTCCATTTTACCTAAACGTCTCTTCATAATCGTGGAACCACACTTTTATAGCATTCGTTATCATGCGTTCTTTGGTTGTACAGTCCATTTTACCTAAACGTCTCTTCATAATCGTGGAACCACACTTTTATAGCATTCGTTATCGTGCGTTCTTTGGTTGAACAGTCTATTTTACCTAAACGACTCTTCATAATCGTGGAACCACACTTATATAGCATTCGTTATCATGCGTTCTTTGGTTGTACAGTCCATTTTACCTAAACGTCTCTTCATAATCGTGGAACCACACTTTCATAGCATTCGTTATCATGCGTTCTTTGGTTGTACAGTCCATTTTACCTAAACGACTCTTCATAATCGTGGAACCACACTTATATAGCATTCGTTATCATGCGTTCTTTGGTTGTACAGTCCATTTTACCTAAACGTCTCTTCATAATCGTGGAACCACACTTTCATAGCATTCGTTATCGTGCGTTCTTTGGTTGTACAGTCTATTTTACCTAAACGTCTCTTGATAATCGTGGAACCACACTTTTATAGCATTCGTTATCATGCGTTCTTTGGTTGTACAGTCCATTTTACTTAAACGTCTCTTCATAATCGTGGAACCACACTTTTATAGCATTCGTTTTCCTGCGTTTTTTGGTTGTACAGTCCATTTTACCTAAACGTCTCTTCATAATCGTGGAACCACACTTTTATAGCATTCGTTATCATGCGTTCTTTGGTTGTACAGTCCATTTTACCTAAACGTCTCTTCATAATCGTGGAACCACACTTTTATAGCATTCGTTTTCATGCGTTCTTTGGTTGTACAGTCCATTTCACCTAAACGTCACTTCAAAATATTCCACAAGTTTTCTATGGGATTTAAGTCTGGTGAATTTCCAGGCCAATCAAGCAAATGAATTTGATTTTCCAGCTTTACCAATTTCGAATTGTGACATGGGGCCAAGTCACGTTGAAATGTCCCGTCAAAAGTTTGCAAGAGTGGGACAATCCTAGGTTGTAATATTTCTACGTACTTGGCTGAATTAATCATACCTTGAACAGGAACTAAGCTTCCAGTGCCATTTGATGTGAAAAAAACCCCCAAAACATCTGTTTCAGAGGGTGTTTTACAGTTTGTTTGACATGCTCAGGTCTTAAGTTGCTTCGTCTAACGACATTTGCTTGGTAACCCTGCACAAATAAATGAATTTCATCACTGAAAATTACCTTTTTCCAGTCGTCAGCAGTCCATGATTTATATTTTTTGGCCCATGCTAAACGTTTTATCTTCATTTTCGCATTCAAATATTGTTTTTCGTTGGTCCTCTTGCCTTCCGGCCAACTTCCAGAAGCCTACGGCGTGCAGTAGAATCACTAACATCACAACCACTAGCCAATAAATCTTTTTGAAGCTCTGTTCTTGTTTTTGTGGATTCATTTTACTATTTCTGATTAGATATTTATCTGTTCATGGAGTTGATTTATCGTTTTCTTCCACATGTACCTCTCCTTTTTGGAGACGATGATCCAGATGCATTGCATCGCGTAAGCAGTCTTGAAACACTTGATTTGCCTACACCAACTGCAGAAGCGATATCTCTCACTGTCATAGAAGTGTGATCCTTCAGAGCAATTACTTTTTCACGCTTCCTTGGGGAAATATCCATTTTTTCAATACACGAAAGCAACACGTACTCACAGAGAGCAAAAACTAACATCCACCTGTCGCACACGAAAGCTCACAACTGAAGCTGAAGTGCCTATTTCCTGTTTAAAACCGGTCAAACCACATGCTTACTATCAAGTTCTAACAGTCACAATACATCACAGCTGATAAAACCGGTTTACGTGGGTTTCCGACATCAACTGGCGATTACATTACATTTCTGAGAATAAAAAAGCTTGTCCTAATTAATTTGCACGGTATAGTACTTACTATTCAATTCTTTAGCTGTCGTTGGCACACAAAAATAACAATTTAAGTAAAGTTTAAATACACTATCTACCAACAAGTAATTGGACACCCCTGCAATCGACGATATCTGCGGTCCTGATACACGTCACGGCCGCCGCCGTTAAATATCGTGTGGGAAACAACAACGCAACCAGTCGCATGCAAGATGCCACGCAGTTCGGAGCTCTCTGATTTCGAGAAAGGTGTAATCGTCGGGTATCACAGAAATGGCCGATGACATATCCAGAGTGTTGAAGTACCCAAAATCGACAGTGGCCTACGTGATTGGCAAGTGGAAGATGAGAGGTGACTGTCGGAATGTGCCCCGACCCGGCAAACCCACAAAACTGGGAGTTAGAGACCGACGGGTGCTGGCCAGAGAAATTCGGAAGAACCGCACCAAATCGATGGGCCACATCCGCAAGGAGTTTCAACAGGCATCCGGGAGTGTTCTTTCGATGAATACCATCCGTAAGGAAGCCCATCTGCTCGGTTATCATGGACCCACAAGCCTTTGATCACCAAGTCCAATAACGCTGCTCGGCTAACGTGGTGCATAGAACGTCGACAGTGGACCTTTGAACAGTGGAAAGAGGTTCTCTGGAGCGACGAATCAAGGTTCACCCTTTACCGTTCGGATGGCAGGGTTTGGGTTTGGCGTCTGCCTGGAGAACGCCTCCTTCCGGAATGTATTATGCCAACTGTGAAGCTCGGCGGCGGTGGAATTATGCTATGGGGGTGTTTCTCCTGGTATGGCACGGGACCCTTGGTCGCAATTCCTGGTAGACTCAACGCCGAGACCTACTGCACCATTTTGGATGACCATGCGCTTCCTACGTTGTGGCAGTTTTACGGGGTGGACCCATGTTACTTTCAGGATGACAATGCCACCTGTCATGTTGCGAGGTCCACCATGGCTTGGTATGGTGACAATGGAGTTAATCGAATGGACTGGCTTGCGCAGAGCCCGGACCTTAACCCTATCGAGCACTTCTGGGACGAGTTGGAGCGTCGACTTAAGGGTCCGAAATCGGTGAAGGAACTGACCTGTCTTCTCCAAGCCGAGTGGAAGAAAATACCGCTAGCCGTCGTACAACGCCTGGTTGAGAGTATGCGCAGCTGTAATCGCCGCTCGTGGAGGCTTCACCAACTATTGAAGGTGAATAAACTTCGTTTTCCTTTGCTATCACAGGTGTCCAATTACTTGTTGGTAGATAGTGTATTTCTATATAACAAATGTGTTTTAGAACATCCGTCATTTAAAGGGGGTGGGGGGGTTGGTTGATAAAATTTTTGAAACGGTTCTTGAAACATATATTCAGTAAAAAAACGCCCACGATTCATTTAATTTGAAAAATTCCGTGTAGTTTTGAGTTCCGATTGAGAATTAAATACGAGACTGGAAATGTGACCGGTATTTTGCATTTTTATGAACTGAAATATCATCTTGTCGGTTTTTCCAATTCTCTCTTAGGAGAAAATAATTTCTTTTTTTTTTTTTTTTTTTTTTTTGCGGTTTCGAATGAAAGCTTCCACTAAAGTAAGAATGGTCTGCATAAAATAACTTCCTTCGATTCTGTACAGATATATCGGTCATTTATTCAGCTTGAAGACAGAGGCTAGCTGTGTGTGTGTGTGTGTGTGTGTGGTAGGGTGGAGGGTATTGTTTTAATAAAAACATCTTTCATGCTTTCTTTTAATTAATGCATAAAACCCAATCTATGAATTTCTTATCAAGGAATTCAAGGCTCGTTACCGTTGCTCTCTGTTCAATAACAACGTCAGAATACCACATTTTTCATGTTTCCTAATCTCAACGTCGTTTGCCCTGAAGTTTAATGGACTGGCATTTACTCTTATCACCATATTCAAATTTATTCCATTACATTGGAGTGTTTTAGGGTAATGTTAATCTCTGCTCGTTGAATAGCTCTTTCTATCTTTTCAGGCTACATTTCATGAAGATCGCTTAGTAAAGGGAGAGGGGTTGGAAATATGCATAATGATCTAGAACTCCATCGCCCCCCCCCCTCTACACATGCTCATAAGGTACTTCCCCTCCCTCCCCTCTTTCTCCCCATACATACCTTTCTTCCACGATCGAACTTAAACGCCAAGAAATTTCATAATCGCTCGCATAACGACAGCAATGAAATAATATAAGATGTTATTTGCATAGGTGAATTTATTTATCGTGATTGCATTTTTTTTTATTCCGGCGTAAGGCATATAAGCAGCAGGAGTTCTTGCTATAAATATGCTATTAAATGCATAGTAATAGAGACAAATATAATTTTTCCGATAGAATTCCCGCCAGCACGAATTTTATTTCTTGGGTTTGATGATAGACCACTTAGAAAGAGGAACAATAGCAAATAAAAAAAACCAAAACTTAAAGGATTTTGGAAAAAAAAAACAGGAAAATTTGTAACGTACCAGGAGATGTGACGTACCTGCCAGAAGGACGCACACGACATAAAGGCAGATAGGAATCAGAATAAAATGTCCGCGTAGCTCAATTGGTAGAGCAACTTATTCCGGAATGAGTGGACCCGGGTTCGAATCCTGGCGCGGATAAAAATGACGGAGAAATTTACTTCGTTATAATGGCGCCCGAACTATCCGGATGACCCGACCGTTCACAATCTCGCAATTATGTGATGTTATTTCCACACCGCGAGATAGGAAAAATAAGAGCAGCACTTCGTAAAAAAAAAAAAATAAGGGGGAGATGATGTGACGTACCTGCACGAAGGACGCACACGGCATAAAGGCAGATAGGAATCAGAATAAAATGTCCGCGTAGCTCAACTGGTAGAGCAACTTATTCCGGAATGAGGGGACCCGGGTTCGAATCCTGGCGTGGATAGAAATGACGAAGAAATTTACTTCGTTATAAATTGTTTCTGATAAGGAGAAATGTACTGGAGCAGTTATATTCAAGCTTTTTTTTTTCCGCTGAATAAAAAAAAAGAATAGCTTTTGGAACTTTTTATTTAATTTCAAAACATTGAAAAAGTTTTGTAACGATTGTAGAATCGTTTTTTCCAAAAGTGAATAGAGAACATTTTTAGAAATATGGTTTTTAAGCCGTGCTCTTACTAATTCTTGACATTGAGCTGTACTTAAGTAGGTGGATTAATGAATGTTATTGTCGTAAAACCAATGAAAGAAAATATGTGATTTATAAAAGTAAATATTCACTAAACTATGGTAGCGGCAATGGAAATTATTCTGACTGTTTAGTTTCTAAGAAACGATAATCAGTTTTATAATATACTAGCTGAATTGCCCTACTTTGCTCGGGAGAATTTGGTGTTAATTCACTATCTAAATTTTGTACAAATCAAATTAATTTTTACGGGATGAACCGTACCTAACACTGTACTTCATTTCTTCGTTGAATTTTAATTTTATTCTTTGTAGAGTCTTTAGGTATTCAGTACTTTTAGTTTTTTGGTTTGATTTTTTTTATATATACACAGTGCGACAAAGAACTTTTAAGACAGGGTCTGTAAAATGAAATAGAAACAAGAAATTATAATTTGTTTTGGTTTGTTATTCAAAATAAGTCCCTCCGGCTTCAATACACTTGTTACAGCGATTTAATAATGATTCGAATGCCTGTTCCAGTTCACTTTGTGGAATTGCCTCCAAAGCACGCGTCGAAGCTGTTTGTATGGTCGAAATATCATCAAAATAACACCCTTTTAACGTCGTTTTAAGTTTTGAGAACAAAGAAAAGTCGCAGGGTGCTAAATCAGTCAAATACGGTGGCTGATTCAACACACAGATGTTATTTTTCGCCAAAAATCTACGAACAAGAAGTGAGGTGTGACTGGGTGCATTATCATGCAACAAACACCAACTGTTTTCATCTCGATATTCTGGATGAATGCGATGAATTCTGCCCATCAAACACCTCAAAGCATTTAAATAAAACTCACCAGTAATTGTTTGTCCAATTGGAACAAATTCTTTGTGGATAATTAATACCCTTACTATCGAAGAATGTAATGAGCATTGTGTTGATTTTCGATGGAATTTTTTTCTTGTTTTTTTGGCTTGTGGAGAGTTTTTTGACTTCCATTCCGCACTTTGTCGCTTTGTTTTAGGATCATATTGAAAACACCATGTTTCATCACCAGTAACAATCGATTTTAAGAAGTTTGGATCATTTTCAGCGGCTGAAATGATGTCTCTGCAATGTGCACTTCTCCTTGAGTTTTGTTCATTGGTTAACGTGTGTGGAACAAATTTAGCACAGACTTTTGTTTTGCCCAAATCTTCATGCAGGATGGTTCGAATCGTTTCTTTGTTGATGTTTAAAGACTCTTCCATCATTCTTAGTGACGCACATCGATTGTTTGCCACGAAATCACGCACTTTTTCAATAATCTCAGGTGTCCTAGATGAACTTGGTCTTCCGGTATGCTTATCATCTTCTAGCGTCTCTCTTCCGTCCAAAAATGTTTGTGCCACAGGAAAACATTTGATCCACTTAAACAAAACTCACCGTAAACTTGTTTCATCATTTGGTATGTTTCCGAGGCACTTTTATCAAGATTTGCGTTAAATTTAATAACAGCCCTTTGTTCCATCTTAATAATTCAACATGAAAAAAAATTTGACTTCTCTAATGAACGGCCGTTTCGTTTGAGTTACTTTAACAACTGCGCAGTACTTTTGGCAGAAAGCAAGCAGATGGTCACGGTTTATAACGCATTCGCGATAACACTGGTGGCACCACCGTAGGCTGAAATCTAGCGCCAGTCTTAAAAATTCTTTGACACACTGTGTATACTCAGTATTTCCCGGGTAAATATTACTATTCGTGGAATCACCATGTTCAGCGGGTGAAAGTTTATGAATGAAAAAAATATTCCAGTAATTTTCCATTAGATTTTTTTTTAATTCATTTAGGTTGTTGCTTTTTGGTAAGTAATATTTTTGGTTTTTCCATTGGGAGCAAAAATGTAGAGATTTTTAGGATTGCCAACCGAGCCGGCGACATAGCGGAGCTGCTGATACGAAAAGCAGAATTACCGTTACTGACGGCGCAGAATGTTGTGATGCAGTAATATTTCTGCCAACCCCCCTTCCCCCAAAAAAAACAGGAAGAGGAATAGAAATACTTATCTACAGTTTCGATGCAGGATTGTGTTGCAGTTCTTCACTGGAAACCATTTGTCACAAAAACAAAAACAAAAAAAATCAACTCTTTCGCTTATCACAACAAGAAGTATTAAATTAAAATTAAAAAAAAAAAGAAGTAAAAAATGGAAATGTTGCGAATCTTTTGTATGGGGGGCCATATACACCGTGCTCCGACCCCTTCCAAAAACCGTCTACGGTCTAAGTTAGAGTACCATGAGATAGTATACCACTTCAAAATAAAAAATGGAACTTTTTACGAACATTTTGTATGGGGGCCTCTTAAACCCGGGCTCCGACCCCTTCCAAAAACCGTTTACGGTCCAAGTCAGAGTACCATGAGATAGTATACAAAATTCGGTGGTTCTAAATTGAAAACTGTAGAAATTTTAACTAAAATAACGAAAATTTTGTATAGGGGCTCTCTTGGCCCCTCCTCCCGGGCTCCGATCCCTTCCAAAACGCTTCTACGGTCTAAATTAGAGTACCATAAGAAAGTATACAAAATTTGGTGGTTCTAAGTTGAAAACTGTAGATTTGTATAGCGGACGAACAAACATACAAACAAACAAATATACAAACTTTCACTTATACACTATCTACCGACAAGTAATTGGACACCCCTGCAATCGACGATATGTTCGGTCCTGATACACGTCACGGCCGCCGTCGTTAAAAATCGTGTGGGAAACAACAACGCAACCAGTCGCATGCAAGATGCCACGCAGTTCGGAGCTCTCTGATTTCGAGAAAGGTGTAATCGTCGGGTATCACACAAATGGCCGATGACATATCCAGCGAGTTGAAGTACCCAAAATCGACAGTGGCCTACGTGATTGGCAAGTGGAAGGTGAGAGGTGACTGTCGGAATGTGCCCCGACCCGGTAGACCCACAAAACTGGGAGTTAGAGACCGACGGGTGCTGGCCAGAGAAATTCGGAAGAACCGCACCAAATCGATGGGCCACATCCGCGAGGAGTTTCAACAGGCATCCGGGAGTGTTCTTTCGATGAATACCATCCGTAAGGAAGCCCATCTGCTCGGTTATCATGGACGTGCTGCCTCCCACAAGCCTTTGATCACCAAGTCCAATGGCGCAGCTCGGCTAACGTGGTGCAAAGAACGTCGACACTGGACCGTTGAACAGTGGAAACAGGTTCTCTGGAGCGACGAATCAAGGTTCACCCTCTACCGTTCGGATGGCAGGGTCTGGGTTTGGCGTCTGCCTGGAGAACGCCTCCTGCCGGAATGTATTGTGCCAACTGTGAAGTTCGGCGGCGGTGGAATTATGCTATGGGGGTGTTTCTCCTGGTATGGCACGGGACCCTTGGTCGCAATTCCTGGTAGACTCAACGCCGAGACCTACTGCACCATTTCGGATGACCATGCGCTTCCTCCGTTGTGGCAGTTTTACGGGGTGGACCCATGTTACTTTCAGGATGACAATGCCACCTGTCATGTTGCGAGGTCCACCATGGCTTGGTATGGTGACAATGGAGTTAATCGAATGGACTGGCTTGCGCAGAGCCCGGACCTTAACCCTATCGAGCACTTCCGGGACGAGTTGGAGCGTCGACTTAAGGGTCCGAAATCGGTGAAGGAACTGACCTGTCTTCTCCAAGCCGAGTGGAAGAAAATACCGCTAGCCGTCGTACAACGCCTGGTTGAGAGTGTGCGCAGCTGTAATCGCCGCTCGTGGAGGCTCCACCAACTATTGAAGGTGAATAAACTTCGTTTTCCTTTGCTGTCACAGGTGTTGAATTACGTGTTGGTAGATAGTGTATATATATATATAGATTATTCAGATTTAGACGAGCATAAGAAACGACCTCGACACCGATGAAATGCGATATAGTTACCGAATTACATCTGCGCAAGCGCAAGCTAAAATCTAACCTCAAGGTAGAAGGATCGCAAGTGTGTTAGTAGGATTTTTCTTTTGATTGGCAACTCAATGGGCTATAGGCAGTCGTTCGTCCCTAATTTAGGGTCACTGGGAAGGGAGAGAGAGCCAGTGCCGTAAGACAAACACAACATCCATGCCACACCGGGATTCGAACCCGGATTCATCTTGGGCGAATGATCAGAAGCCATCACTTAGACCCTACTGCGCTACCGGGGTGGTTCGATTTCTTTTCTTCTTCTTTTTTCTTTTTAGTTGGGTTTTTAACTACCGTCGTGTGAGCAACTCGATGGGCTATAAGCAAACGCCCCTTCCCTAATTTAGGGTCACTGGTTCTAGGGAAGGGAGAGAGCCAGTGCCGTAAGATAAGCACAACATCCTGCTTCGCCGGGATTCCAACCCGTCACGGACGAATTGTCAGAAACCAACGCATAGACCACTTCACCAACTTTTAGTCTAGACCCGAGGTGGGGAACCTTTTCATGTTGAAAGGCCGCATTAAGTTAGCTGTAATTTAATAAGGCCGCCTTCAAACTTCCATTAGATATACTTTAAAATGTATATTATTCTGTAAAAATCTATACACTGGCGGAAAAT
The DNA here is from genome assembly GCA_039090855.1 of Macrothele yani. NCBI lineage: Eukaryota > Metazoa > Arthropoda > Arachnida > Araneae > Macrothelidae > Macrothele > Macrothele yani. The sequence goes on from CM077034.1 coordinate 8,273,448, forward strand.
GAAAAAAGAACACCAAGAAGGAATTGGCGGACGATCATGAAATTTACATATGTTAATGGGGTCGAGTCTACGTAGGTGTGATGTTAATTTCGGGACCAACCGGTGAGCGCTTACGCCACAGCACGGCACAATATGCAAATTATCGTCGGTGGTATTTAAGGAGTACGGCGAAGTGAATGTAATCAGTCGTCGGCGTACGGAGACGTGCGAAGACCCTGAAGAAGCTGCAATGCCTGGACATGGAAGACGTGTACGATTTCAGCAGTTATCGGACTTTGAGCGAGGTCGTCTAGTCGGACTCCGCGAGGCCGGGTGGTCGTATCGTAGTATTGCGGAGCGAATTGGACGAGAAGTATCGGTTGTGGCGTAGATGGTCTGAGGAACATTCCCACACGAGAAGACGTGGAACCGGGAGTCACAGACGGACTGATGAGCGGACCGATCGACGCATAAGAAGAGCGGCGTTGTCAAGCAGAACATCCACTGCGGCGCAAATCCGAGCTGCCGTTGCACCTGAGGTGACTGTGCGAACAATCCGCAACCGTCTACTGGATGCAGGACTACGTGCACGTGTGCCTCTGGCATGTGCACCTCTGACTCCAGCCCACCGTCAGGAACGGCTGCAGTGGTGTCTCCAACGTCTGCACTGGAGAAGGCAATGGCGATCTGTCGTGTTCAGCGATGAAAGCAGATTCTGCTTGGGAGCCTCCGATGGCCGTATGCGTGCTTGCAGACGCACAGGGGAGCGTCCCCACCCTTCTTGCATCCGCCAGCGACATACAGGGCCTATACCTGGTCTTCTGGTGTAGGGAGGGATCAGCTATCACTCCCGTACACAACTAGTGTTTGTTCAGGGTACGTTAAACAGCACCTCTTACATCAACAACATCATTCAGCCCGTTGTTGTGCCATTTGTAAGATCGGTCCATCGTGGTGTTTTCCAGCAAGATAATGCACGCCCACACATGGCACGTGCAACGCAACATGCACTTCAGGGTGTGAGACAACTTCCATGGCCACCGGATTTGCCCCCCATTGAGCACGTGTGGGATTTTATGGGACAACGACTTATCCGGTCTCCATGGCCAGCCACGACCATCCCCGATTGAGGCGTCCAGGTTGAGGATGCTTGGAACTCAATACCCCAAACTTACATCCAACATCTGTACGACAGACTCCATGCCAGAATTGCACAGTGTGACGCAGTTCATGGCGGTTCAACCTCGTACTAACCATGTTACATGGAAATGTTATTTTTCAGTTTACCAGCAAATACAGCTGTATTTTGCCATAATGTTTTGATCACGTTATCCTCTGTATTCCGTTATGTATAAATTTCGTTGGTATCAGACGTCTCCTTCTTGGTGTTCTTTTTATCTTTCCCCCAGTGTATTTTTTCGTGTTGAAAAATATTCAACAGACGTGCTCATTGCAACTGAAAATTTTCTATCATCTACCTGGTTTTATTAAAAAAAAATTCTTTTTTTAACACTGGGTCCCAGTTCGAGTCACGAATGAAGCTTGGGCGATGTGCCGAAGTAGAAACATTGTCCCTATAAATTAGGGAAAGCGAATTGTTTATAGCCATAGGAGTGGCTCATAGTGATTTTTAAACATAAAAGAAAAAAAAATTCGCGGTGCAGAATCACCTAAGCTATTTCATTTTTATTACTTTTGGACGACATTTCTTCGTCTATCCTCTCGCTACTGCGCAGTAGCGAATCGTGGTAATTCACTTACTGGGCAGTCATGTTCTTGTAAGATCACTGATACCGTAATTGAAGTCGGGGTTCCCTCTTAAACGGAAGATGAGGTGCGCAAGTCACCTTTACCGCTGCCCATCTGTTGTTAACCTCGCCCTTAAATGGGAGGTCACTTCCTTTCATTCACAAAACCACTGACTCCCCCGTGCTTCCCCCAGCCCCTTTCTCCCTATCTTCGCTCTCCCGGAGTCCGTTCTTCACTTACCAGCTGGCAGAAAAAAGTCCGATAGATGTTCCCCTTGCAACGAAATTCGTATTGCAATTATAGAAAGATAACCGCTTTCTTTTTTTTTCTATACTCGGGGCAAACTTAACCTGTCATTGGAAGGAAGGCTACAGAGTGTATACTTCCACTGCATAAAATAGTTCCGGTCTAAAAGCTCGTACTCCAGCTTCAACTGGCACTTAGAAATGACACAGATGTTCAATACGTTGTGTGTGTGTGCATTTAAAAAATTCAGATCTCAGTTTCAGCGGCATTTCTAAAAAATACAGATATTCGTGCTTTGGTGACGTCACTGATGGTTCTCTGTCACAGCATTCTTGTTTGGGTCAGAGTTAAGCTGTCAACCCAGGGGATATTTATTGCTGTGGGGGGTCATTAGTGGATGGATGAGGGCGAAAAAAGTGTTTCCGAGAGCATTTCGCGTTTCTCCTTGATTGTTGTTTTAAAACACTCTTCTGTCTTTTCGGTTTTTCGAATGACATCTGCCGGTCACTCGAGTGTATTTCAGCCGCATAAACGTGGGAAATCACTACGAAGCTCTGCTAAGGTGATCGTTATGAATGTTTTCACTAAATTGATGGAAAAACATTCGCCGAATAAATCAAATGAATTAACAGTTCTTACGGCAGAACTCACTGGCGTTTCAAGTCGCACCATTGCGAGAATGAAGGTTGAATTTAGTACTGAAGTAACCTCAGATCCATTGGCAATTTATTTCTTCAAATTAAAATACAATTCTCGCTTGGCTTACATAGAACGTTTTCTCGAAATTAGTTTGGAGTTCCCAATTCAGTTCTCAATATAGGCCAAGAAACGGCCATCTTTTCCTTTTGAACTTTTGTGCGCAGTTGCCTTAAACGCGCATGAACCGGCATGAAAATTCAGACAAATGAAAGAGTTCCTTCCCCAGCCACACATAATTCGGAAACTTGGAAAACTGCCACACATTCAAAGTGTTCCTCTGAGGAACAGCAATTTGTGCCCGGCCCATCAATGAAAAACATGTGGCAATTTTCCAATGTGTAGCAATTTTCCAAGTTGCTGAAAGATGTGTGGCAGTTTACAGTGAACCCTAAAATATCATTTACCACAGAGACGGGCTCTTCTTGTCCAGTACTTATGGCAACGCGGGGTAGTTAAAAATGCATACACATTTAACGGATGTCTGTTATAAAAAAAAAAAATCTAATCAAGGCAAAATTTTTGAAAGAACGAAATTTTACGCATAACTGATGACATGTTAAAATTACTTTTAATTAAATCCCGCAGTTGGTAATCTTCAAGCAATAAGTATAAATATATGAAATATATAAAAAAAATGGAAAAATATGTGAAAACAAAATTAGTCCACTTAAGACTGCTTCCCGTGTTTAGCAAAGATAATTTCATTTTAAAAGTAAGAAAGAAAGAAACGTTACACGTTCTGTAACATCTCCAAAAAAAAAAAAAAAAAAAAAAAAAAAAAGATAAGAGAGGGAGAAATAAACTGCTTGTCTACCGGTCTGCAAAGCGCGCGGCGGTGGGGAGGGGGTTAAAATAGAGGGGTTTGGTAAGGGATCACGGTGACAGACAGCCAGCCCTGAGGGCTTGTGGGAGAAGTTTTCCGAGTGAAGGTTAATTACACACCATTAGTGCGGAGTAATACTGGGAGTGAAAAGGTCACCGTAGCTTTGGCCCCATTGCCAGGATAGCTTTGCCCCGAGTATAGTTGACGATTCTACAGATCGGGACAGTATTTCCTACAAGCATAACATCTGCATGTTCTCTTGCTTTTTAATTTCGTTTTGGCTCAGGGAAAGGGCCCCTGAAAGTTCATTTCCCCCTCCGTAATGACTCGCGAAGGTTGGTAGGTTTTCATTTTATGCCAAGACTGGAAGGTCGAAATGCTTCCAAAAACGGCCTGTCGTGAGCCAGTCTCCTCCATGTCACTCCCACATGCTTTCGAATTTCATCCACCCATCTCCCGCGTAGGGTCTTCCGCGTTATTTTTTTACGACGGCTAAAAAGCGACCAGTCTTCAAAATTTGTATTATATGGTGTAATCCCGTATTTCTTTCATGATTTATCTGCTCCTTCGGGCAATCACTGGATACGATTTTTAACCTCCAGATTCGCTAAACTATAACGAAGTAAATTTCTCAGTCATTTCTGTCCACGCCAGGATTCGAACCCGGATCCCCTCATTCCGGAATAAGTCACTCTACCAATTGAGCTACGCGGACGTTTTATTCTGATTCCTATCTGCCTTTATGTCGTGTGCGTCCTTCTGGCAGGTACGTTACATCTCCTGGTACGTTACATCATCTCCCCCTTATTTTTATTTTTTATTCGAAGTGCTGGAGAAGGGATTCTCTTATTTCTCCTATCTCGCGGTGTGGAAATAACATCACACCATTACGAGATTTTGAACGGTCGGGTCATCCGGATAGTTCGGGCGCCATTATAACGAATTAAATTTCTCCGTCATTTCTGGTCTACGCCGGGATTCGAACCCGAGGCCGCTTATTCCGGAACAAGTCGCTCTACCAACTGAGCTACGCAGACGATTATTCTGATTCCTATTTGCCTTTATGTCGTGTGCGTCCTTCTGGCAGGTACGTCACATCTCCACCCCCACCCCCGAAAGAGGGCCGGGGGCATGGCCCACGGGTCAGCCGTGACCATGAATCGTTGAAGGCAGCCATCCACTGTAGAACGTGCACTTGGGAACTCCCAGTCAATCTGCTGTGTGGAATGCAACATCACACATTTTTATTTTTCGAAGCGCTGGAGAAGGGATTCTCTGATTTTTCCCTGTCTCGCGGTGTGGAAATAACATCACACCAATGCGAGATTTTGAACGGCCGGGTCATCCGGATAGTTCGGGCGCCATTATAACAAAGTAAATTTCTCCGTCATTTTTGGTCTACGCCGGGATTCGAACCCGGATCCCCTCATTCCGGAATAAGTCACTCTACCAATTGAGCTACGCGGACGTTTTATTCTGATTCCTATCTGCCTTTATGTCGTGTGCGTCCTTCTGGCAGGTACGTCACATCTCCTGGTACGTTACATCATCTCCCCCTTATTTTTTTTTATTTTTTTTTTTTATTTCTTTGTTTTTTTTTTCGAAGTGCTGGAGAAGGGATTCTCTTATTTCTCCTATCTCGCGGTGTGGAAATAACATCACACCATTACGAGATTTTGAACGGTCGGGTCATCCGGATAGTTCGGGCGCCATTATAACGAATTAAATTTCTCCGTCATTTCTGGTCTACGCCGGGATTCGAACCCGAGGCCGCTTATTCCGGAACAAGTCGCTCTACCAACTGAGCTACGCAGACGATTATTCTGATTCCTATTTGCCTTTTATGTCGTGTGCGTCCTTCTGGCAGGTACGTCACATCTCCCCCCCCCACGAAAGAGGGCCGGGGGCATGGCCCCACGGGTCAGCCGTGACCATGAATCGTTGAAGGCAGCCATCCACTGTAGAACGTGCACTTGGGAACTCCCAGTCAATCTGCTGTGTGGAATGCAACATCACACATTTTTATTTTTCGAAGTGCTGGAGAAGGAATTCTCTGATTTTTCCCTGTCTCGCGGTGTGGAAATAACATCACACCAATGCGAGATTTTGAACGGCCGGGTCATCCGGATAGTTCGGGCGCCATTATAACAAAGTAAATTTCTCCGTCATTTTTGGTCTACGCCGGGATTCGAACCCGGATCCCCTTATTCCGGAATAAGTCACTCTACCAATTGAGCTACGCGGACGTTTTATTCTGATTCCTATCTGCCTTTATGTCGTGTGCGTCCTTCTGGCAGGTACGTCACATCTCCTGGTACGTTACATCATCTCCCCCTTATTTTTTTTTATTTATTTTTTTATTTCTTTGTTTTTTTTTTTTTTCGAAGTGCTGGAGAAGGGATTCTCTTATTTCTCCTATCTCGCGGTGTGGAAATAACATCACACCATTACGAGATTTTGAACGGTCGGGTCATCCGGATAGTTCAGGCGCCATTATAACGAATTAAATTTCTCCGTCATTTCTGGTCTACGCCGGGATTCGAACCCGAGGCCGCTTATTCCGGAACAAGTCGCTCTACCAACTGAGCTACGCAGACGATTATTCTGATTCCTATTTGCCTTTATGTCGTGTGCGTCCTTCTGGCAGGTACGTCACATCTCCCCCCCCCCCACGAAAGAGGGCCGGGGGCATGGCCCACGGGTCAGCCGTGACCATGAATCGTTGAAGGCAGCCATCCACTGTAGAACGTGCACTTGGGAACTCCCAGTCAATCTGCTGTGTGGAATGCAACATCACACATTTTTATTTTTCGAAGCGCTGGAGAAGGAATTCTCTGATTTTTTCCTGTCTCGCGGTGTGGAAATAACATCACACCAATGCGAGATTTTGAACGGCCGGGTCATCCGGATAGTTCGGGCGCCATTATAACAAAGTAAATTTCTCCGTCATTTTTGGTCTACGCCGGGATTCGAACCCGGATCCCCTTATTCCGGAAGAAGTCACTCTACCAATTGAGCTACGCGGACGTTTTATTCTGATTCCTATCTGCCTTTATGTCGTGTGCGTCCTTCTGGCAGGTACGTCACATCTCCTGGTACGTTACATCATCTCCCCCTTATTTTTTTTTATTTTTTTTTATTTTTTTTTTTTATTTCTTTGTTTTTTTTTTTCGAAGTGCTGGAGAAGGGATTCTCTTATTTCTCCTATCTCGCGGTGTGGAAATAACATCACACCATTACGAGATTTTGAACGGTCGGGTCATCCGGATAGTTCGGGCGCCATTATAACGAATTAAATTTCTCCGTCATTTCTGGTCTACGCCGGGATTCGAACCCGAGGCCGCTTATTCCGGAACAAGTCGCTCTACCAACTGAGTTACGCAGACGATTATTCTGATTCCTATCTGCCTTTATGTCGTGTACGTCCTTCTGGCAGGTACGTCACATTATGTCGTGTACGTCCTTCTGGCAGGTACGTCACGGCTGACCCGTGGGCCATGCCCCACCCCCCGAAAGAGGGCCGGGGCCATGGCCCACGGGTCAGCCGTGACCATGAATCGTTGAAGGCAGCCGTCCACTGTAGAACGTGCACTTGAGAACTCCCAGTCAATCTGCTGTGTGGAATGCAACATCACACATTTTTATTTTTCGAAGCGCTGGAGAAGGAATTCTCTGATTTTTTCCTGTCTCGCGGTGTGGAAATAACATCACACCAATGCGAGATTTTGAACGGCCGGGTCATCCGGATAGTTCGGGCGCCATTATAACAAAGTAAATTTCTCCGTCATTTTTGGTCTACGCCGGGATTCGAACCCGGATCCCCTTATTCCGGAAGAAGTCACTCTACCAATTGAGCTACGCGGACGTTTTATTCTGATTCCTATCTGCCTTTATGTCGTGTGCGTCCTTCTGGCAGGTACGTCACATCTCCTGGTACGTTACAAAACATGAATGCCGGTCGTTCTGGTTGGTGTAGTGGTTAGCATACCCGGGTGCAATCGGTTCGAATCAAGCTCCAGGACGACGAAATTTTCAAGTTTTCGAATATTATCTGATTTACCATCCTTGTCACATTTACACCACAAATCAGATTGTCATCTTCAAAATTTGCAGCGATTCGCCTATTTTAACATAAGTGTTCGGACCATCTATAACATTCTCACACTTCAATAATGCACTAGCACAAATTTCTAGTATGTAGTTTTACCAGTCAATAGCCATTCCTCTATCATTTAAGCTCTCTGTTGCTCTGAAAATAAATTTATCACGAAACAGCTCTATCCGCAATGAAAGTTCTTGAATGTTTCACTGTAGGTGAAACAGGAGTCACACCACACCCTATAGAATTAAGAATCTTTCTTATCATTTAAGTTTTCTGTTTCTCTGAAAAGAAATTTATCACGAAGGAGCTCTTACCGCAATGGAAGTTCTTGAATGTTTCACTGTAGGTGAAACAGGAGTCACACCACACCCTATAGAATTAAGAATGTTTTTTATCATTTAAGTTTTCTGTTTTTCTGAAAAGAATTTTATCACGAAGGAGCTCTTTCCGCAATGGAAGTTCTTGAATGTTTCAGTGTAGGTGAAACAAGAGTCACACCACACCCTATAGAATTAAGAATGTTTCTTATCATTTAAGTTTTCTGTTTTTCTGAAGAGGATTTTATCACGAAGGAGCTCTTTCCGCAATGGAAGTTCTTGAATGTTTCACTATAGGTGAAACAGGAGTCACACCACACCCTATAGAATTAAGAATCTTTCGTATCATTTAAGTTTTCTGTTTTTCTGAGAAGAAATTTATCACGAAGGAGCTCTTTCCGCAATGGAAGTTCTTGAATGTTTCACTGTAGGTGAAACAGGAGTCACACCACACCCTATAGAATTAAGAATGTTTCTTATCATTTAAGTTTTCTGTTTTTCTGAAAAGAAATTTATCCCGAAGGAGCTCTTACCGGAATGGAAGTTCTTGAATGTTTCCCTGTAGGTCAAACAGGAGTCACACCACACCCTATAGAATTAAGAATCTTTCTTATCATTTAAGTTTTCTGTTTTTCTGAAAAGAAATTTATCACGAAGGAGCTCTTTCCGCAATGGAAGTTCTTGAATGTTTCACTGTAGCTGAAACAGGAGTCACACCACACCCTATAGAATTGAGAATGTTTCTTATCATTTAAGTTTTCTGTTTTTCTGAAAAGAATTTTATCACGAAGGAGCTCTATCCGCAATGGAAGTTCTTGAATGTTTCACTGTAGGTGAAACAGGAGTCACACCACACCCTATAGAATTAAGAATCTTTCTTATCATTTAAGTTTTCTGTTTTTCTGAAAAGAAATTTATCACGAAGGAGCTCTTACCGCAATGGAAGTTCTTGAATGTTTCACTTTAGTTGAAACAGGAGTCACACCACACCCTATAGAATTAAGAATGTTTTTTATCATTTAAGTTTTCTGTTTTTCTGAAAAGAATTTTATCACGAAGGAGCTCTTTCCGCAATGGAAGTTCTTGAATGTTTCACTGTAGGTGAAACAGGAGTCACACCACACCCTATAGAATTAAGAATCTTTCTTATCATTTAAGTTTTCTGTTTTTCTGAAAAGAAATTTATCACGAAGGAGCTCTTACCGCAATGGAAGTTCTTGAATGTTTCACTGTAGGTGAAACAGGAGTCACACCACACCCTATAGAATTAAGAATGTTTTTTATCATTTAAGTTTTCTGTTTTTCTGAAAAGAATTTTATCACGAAGGAGCTCTTTCCGCAATGGAAGTTCTTGAATGTTTCACTGTAGGTGAAACAGGAGTCACACCACACCCTATAGAATTAAGAATGTTTTTTATCATTTAAGTTTTCTGTTTTTCTGAAAAGAAATTTATCACGAAGGAGCTCTATCCGCAATGAAAGTTCTTGAATGTTTCACTGTAGGTGAAACAGGAGTCACACCACACCCTATAGAATTAGGAATCTTTCTTATCATTTAAGTTTTCTGTTTCTCTGAAAAGAAATTTATCACGAAGGAGTTCTTTCCGCAATGGAAGTTCTTGAATGTTTCACTGTAGGTGAAACAGGAGTCACACCACACCCTATAGAATTAAGAATGTTTTTTATCATTTAAGTTTTCTGTTTTTCTGAAAAGAATTTTATCACGAAGGAGTTCTTTCCGCAATGGAAGTTCTTGAATGTTTCACTGTAGGTGAAACAGGAGTCACACCACACCCTATAGAATTAAGAATGTTTTTTATCATTTAAGTTTTCTGTTTTTCTGAAAAGAAATTTATCACGAAGGAGCTCTTTCCGCAATGGAAGTTCTTGAATGTTTCACTGTAGGTGAAACAGGAGTCACACCACACCCTATAGAATTAGGAATCTTTCTTATCATTTAAGTTTTCTGTTTCTCTGAAAAGAAATTTATCACGAAGGAGCTCTTACCGCAATGGAAGTTCTTGAATGTTTCACTATAGGTGAAACAGGAGTCACACCACACCCTATAGAATTAAGAATCTTTCTTATCATTTAAGCTTTCTGTTTTTCTGAAAAGAAATTTATCACGAAGGAGCTCTTTCCGCAATGGAAGTTTTTGAATGTTTCACTATAGGTGAAACAGGAGTCACACCACACCCTATAGAATTAAGAATCTTTCTTATCATTTAAGTTTTCTGTTTTTCTGAGAAGAAATTTATCACGAAGGAGCTCTTTCCGCAATGGAAGTTCTTGAATGTTTCACTGTAGGTGAAACAGGAGTCACACCACACCCTATAGAATTAAGAATCTTTCTTATCATTTAAGTTTTCTGTTTCTCTGAAAAGAAATTTATCACGAAGGAGCTCTTTCCGCAATGGAAGTTCTTGAATGTTTCACTGTAGGTGAAACAGGAGTCACACCACACCCTATAGAATTAAGAATCTTTCTTATCATTTAAGTTTTCTGTTTCTCTGAAAAGAAATTTATCACGAAGGAGCTCTTACCGCAATGAAAGTTCTTGAATGTTTCACTGTAGGTGAAACAGGAGTCACACCACACCCTATAGAATTAAGAATGTTTCTTATCATTTAAGTTTTCTGTTTCTCTGAAAAGAAATTTATCACGAAGGAGCTCTTACCGCAATGGAAGTTCTTGAATGTTTCACTGTAGGTGAAACAGGAGTCACACCACACCCTATAGAATTAAGAATGTTTTTTATCATTTAAGTTTTCTGTTTTTCTGAAAAGAATTTTATCACGAAGGAGCTCTTTCCGCAATGGAAGTTCTTGAATGTTTCACTGTAGGTGAAACAGGAGTCACACCACACCCTATAGAATTAAGAATGTTTTTTATCATTTAAGTTTTCTGTTTTTCTGAAAAGAATTTTATCACGAAGGAGTTCTTTCCGCAATGGAAGTTCTTGAATGTTTCACTGTAGGTGAAACAGGAGTCACACCACACCCTATAGAATTAAGAATGTTTTTTATCATTTAAGTTTTCTGTTTTTCTGAAAAGAAATTTATCACGAAGGAGCTCTTTCCGCAATGGAAGTTCTCGAATGTTTCACTGTAGGTGAAACAGGAGTCACACCACACCCTATAGAATTAGGAATCTTTCTTATCATTTAAGTTTTCTGTTTCTCTGAAAAGAAATTTATCACGAAGGAGCTCTTACCGCAATGGAAGTTCTTGAATGTTTCACTATAGGTGAAACAGGAGTCACACCACACCCTATAGAATTAAGAATCTTTCTTATCATTTAAGCTTTCTGTTTTTCTGAAAAGAAATTTATCACGAAGGAGCTCTTTCCGCAATGGAAGTTCTTGAATGTTTCACTATAGGTGAAACAGGAGTCACACCACACCCTATAGAATTAAGAATCTTTCTTATCATTTAAGTTTTCTGTTTTTCTGAGAAGAAATTTATCACGAAGGAGCTCTTTCCGCAATGGAAGTTCTTGAATGTTTCACTGTAGGTGAAACAGGAGTCACACCACACCCTATAGAATTAAGAATCTTTCTTATCATTTAAGTTTTCTGTTTCTCTGAAAAGAAATTTATCACGAAGGAGCTCTTTCCGCAATGGAAGTTCTTGAATGTTTCACTGTAGGTGAAACAGGAGTCATACCACACCCTATAGAATTAAGAATGTTTCTTATCATTTAAGTTTTCTGTTTCTCTGAAAAAAAATTTATCACGAAGGAGCTCTTACCGCAATGGAAGTTCTTGAATGTTTCACTATAGGTGAAACAGGAGTCACACCACACCCTATAGAATTAAGAATACTTCTTATCATTTAAGCTTTCTGTTTTACTGAAAAGAAATTTATCACGAAGGAGCTCTTTCCGCAATGGAAGTTCTTGAATGTTTCACTATAGGTGAAACAGGAGTCACACCACACCCTATAGAATTAAGAATGTTTTTTATCATTTAAGTTTTCTGTTTTTCTGAAAAGAATTTTATCACGAAGGAGCTCTTTCCGCAATGGAAGTTTTTGAATGTTTCACTGTAGGTGAAACAGGAGTCACACCACACCCTATAGAATTAAGAATGTTTCTTATCATTTAAGTTTTCTGATTCTCTGAAAAGAAATTTATCACGAAGCATCTCTTTCCGCAATGGAAGTTCTTGAATGTTTCAGTGTAGGTGAAACAGGAGTCACACCACACCCTATAGAATTAAGAATGTTTCTTATCATTTAAGTTTTCTGTTTTTCTGAAAAGAATTTTATCACGAAGGAGCTCTTTCCGCAATGGAAGTTCTTGAATGTTTCACTATAGGTGAAACAGGAGTCACACCACACCCTATAGAATTAAGAATGTTTCTTATCATTTAAGTTTTCTGTTTTTCTGAAAAGAATTTTATCACGAAGGAGCTCTTACCGCAATGGAAGTTCTTGAATGTTTCACTGTAGGTGAAACAGGAGTCACACCGCGCCCTATAGAATTAAGAATGTTTCTTATCATTTAAGTTTTCTGTTGCTCTAAAAAAATTTATCACGAAGGAGCTCTTTCTGCAATGGAAGTTCTTGAATGTTTCACTGTAGGTGAAACAGGAGTCACACCACACGCTATAGAATTAAGAATCTTTCTTATCATTTAAGTTTTCTGTTTCTCTGAAAAGAAATTTATCACGAAGCATTTTTTTCCACAATGGAAGTTCTTGAATGTTTCAGTGTAGGTGAAACAAGAGTCACACCACACCCTATAGAATTAAAAATGTTTCTTATCATTTAAGTTTTCTGTTTCTCTGAAAAGAAATTTATCACGAAGGAGCTCTTACCGCAATGGAAGTTCTTGAATGTTTCACTATAGGTGAAACAGGAGTCACACCACACCCTATAGAATTAAGAATCTTTCTTATCATTTAAGTTTTCTGTTTTTCTGAAAAGAAATTTATCACGAAGGAGCTCTTTCCGCAATGGAAGTTCTTGAATGTTTCACTATAGGTGAAACAGGAGTCACACCACACCCTATAGAATTAAGAATCTTTCTTATCATTTAAGTTTTCTGTTTCTCTGAAAAGAAATTTATCACGAAGGAGCTCTTTCCGCAATGGAAGTTCTTGAATGTTTCAGTGTAGCTGAAACAGGAGTCACACCACACCCTATAGAATTAAGAATGTTTCTTATTATTTAAGTTTTCTGTTTCTCTGAAAAGAAATTTATCACGAAGCATCTCTTTCCGCAATGGAAGTTCTTGAATGTTTCACTGTAGGTGAAACAGGAGTCACACCGCACCCTATAGAATTAAGAATCTTTCTTATCATTTAAGTTTTCTGTTTTTCTGAAAAGAAATTTATCACTAAGGAGCTCTTTCCGCAATGGAAGTTCTTGAATGTTTCACTGTAGGTGAAACAGGAGTCACACCACACCCTATAGAATTAAGAATGTTTCTTATCATTTAAGTTTTCTGTTTTTCTGAAAAGAAATTTATCACGAAGGAGCTCTTTCCGCAATGGAAGTTCTTGAATGTTTCGCTGTAGGTGAAACAGGAGTCACACCACACCCTATAGAATTAAGAATCTTTCTTATCATTTAAGTTTTCTGTTTTTCTGAAAAGAAATTTATCACTAAGGAGCTCTTTCCGCAATGGAAGTTCTTGAATGTTTCACTGTAGGTGAAACAGGAGTCACACCACACCCTATAGAATTAAGAATCTTTCTTATCATTTAAGTTTTCTGTTTCTCTGAAAAGAAATTTATCACGAAGGAGCTCTTACCGCAATGGAAGTTCTTGAATGTTTCACTATAGGTGAAACAGGAGTCACACCACACCCTATAGAATTAAGAATCTTTCTTATCATTTAAGTTTTCTGTTTTTCTGAAAAGAAATTTATCACGAAGGAGCTCTTTCCGCAATGGAAGTTCTTGAATGTTTCACTATAGGTGAAACAGGAGTCACACCACACCCTATAGAATTAAGAATCTTTCTTATCATTGAAGTTTTCTGTTTCTCTGAAAAGAAATTTATCACGAAGGAGCTCTTTCCGCAATGGAAGTTCTTGAATGTTTCACTATAGGTGAAACAGGAGTCACACCACACCCTATAGAATTAAGAATCTTTCTTATCATTTAAGTTTTCTGTTTCTCTGAAAAGAAATTTATCACGAAGGAGCTTTTACCGCAATGGAAGTTCTTGAATGTTTCACTGTAGGTGAAACAGGAGTCACACCACACCCTATAGAATTAAGAATCTTTCTTATCATTTAAGTTTTCTGTTTTTCTGAAAAGAAATTTATCACTAAGGAGCTCTTTCCGCAATGGAAGTTCTTGAATGTTTCACTGTAGGTGAAACAGGAGTCACACCACACCCTATAGAATTAAGAATCTTTCTTATCATTTAAGTTTTCTGTTTTTCTGAAAAGAAATTTATCACGAAGGAGCTCTTTCCGCAATGGAAGTTCTTGAATGTTTCACTGTAGGTGAAACAGGAGTCACACCACACCCTATAGAATTAAGAATCTTTCTTATCATTTAAGTTTTCTGTTTTTCTGAAAAGAAATTTATCACAAAGGAGCTCTTACCGCAATGGAAGTTCTTGAATGTTTCACTGTAGGTGAAACAGGAGTCACACCACACCCTATAGAATTAAGAATCTTTCTTATCATTTAAGTTTTCTGTTTTTCTGAAAAGAAATTTATCACGAAGGAGCTCTTTCCGCAATGGAAGTTCTTGAATGTTTCACTGTAGGTGAAACAGGAGTCACACCACACCCTATAGAATTAAGAATTTTTCTTGTTATTTAAGTTTTCTGTTTCTCTGAAAAGAAATTTATCACGAAGGAGCTTTTTCCGCAATGGAAGTTCTTGAATGTTTCACTGTAGGTGAAACCGGAGTCACACCACACCCTATAGAATTAAGAATCTTTCTTATTATTTAAGTTTTCTGTTTCTCTGAAAAGAAATTTATCACGAAGGAGCTCTTTCCGCAATGGAAGTTCTTGAATGTTTCACTGTAGGTGAAACAGGAGTCACACCACACCCTATAGAATTAAGAATGTTTCTTATCATTTAAGTTTTCTGTTTTTCTGAAGAGGATTTTATCACGAAGGAGCTCTTTCCGCAATGGAAGTTCTTGAATGTTTCACTGTAGGTGAAACAGGAGTCACACCACACCCTATAGAATTAAGAATGTTTCTTATCATTTAAGTTTTCTGTTTTTCTGAAGAGGATTTTATCACGAAGGAGCTCTTTCCGCAATGGAAGTTCTTGAATGTTTCACTGTAGGTGAAACAGGAGTCACACCACACCCTATAGAATTAAGAATGTTTCTTATCATTTAAGTTTTCTGTTTTTCTGAAGAGGATTTTATCACGAAGGAGCTCTTTCCGCAATGGAAGTTCTTGAATGTTTCACTGTAGGTGAAACAGGAGTCACACCACACCCTATAGAATTAAGAATGTTTCTTATCATTTAAGTTTTCTGTTTTTCTGAAAAGGATTTTATCACGAAGGAGCTCTTTCCGCAATGGAAGTTCTTGAATGTTTCACTGTAGGTGAAACAGGAGTCACACCACACCCTATAGAATTAAGAATGTTTCTTATCATTTAAGTTTTCTGTTTTTCTGAAGAGGATTTTATCACGAAGGAGCTCTTTCCGCAATGGAAGTTCTTAAATGTTTCACTGTAGGTGAAACAGGAGTCACACCACACCCTATAGAATTAAGAATGTTTCTTATCATTTAAGTTTTCTGTTTTTCTGAAAAGAATTTTATCACGAAGGAGCTCTTTCCGCAATGGAAGTTCTTGAATGTTTCACTGTAGGTGAAACAGGAGTCACACCACACCCTATAGAATTAAGAATGTTTCTTATCATTTAAGTTTTCTGTTTTTCTGAAAAGGATTTTATCACGAAGGAGCTCTTTCCGCAATGGAAGTTCTTGAATGTTTCACTGTAGGTGAAACAGGAGTCACACCACACCCTATAGAATTAAGAATCTTTCTCATCATTTAAGTTTTCTGTTTTTCTGAAGAGGATTTTATCACGAAGGAGCTCTTTCCGCAATGGAAGTTCTTGAATGTTTCACTGTAGGTGAAACAGGAGTCACACCACACCCTATAGAATTAAGAATGTTTCTTATCATTTAAGTTTTCTGTTTTTCTGAAAAGGATTTTATCACGAAGGAGCTCTTTCCGCAATGGAAGTTCTTGAATGTTTCACTGTAGGTGAAACAGGAGTCACACCACACCCTATAGAATTAAGAATGTTTCTTATCATTTAAGTTTTCTGTTTTTCTGAAGAGGATTTTATCACGAAGGAGCTCTTTCCGCAATGGAAGTTCTTAAATGTTTCACTGTAGGTGAAACAGGAGTCACACCACACCCTATAGAATTAAGAATGTTTCTTATCATTTAAGTTTTCTGTTTTTCTGAAAAGAATTTTATCACGAAGGAGCTCTTTCCGCAATGGAAGTTCTTGAATGTTTCACTGTAGGTGAAACAGGAGTCACACCACACCCTATAGAATTAAGAATGTTTCTTATCATTTAAGTTTTCTGTTTTTCTGAAAAGGATTTTTATCACGAAGGAGCTCTTTCCGCAATGGAAGTTCTTGAATGTTTCACTGTAGGTGAAACAGGAGTCACACCACACCCTATAGAATTAAGAATCTTTCTCATCATTTAAGTTTTCTGTTTTTCTGAAAAGAAATTTATCACTAAGGAGCTCTTTCCGCAATGGAAATTCTTGAATGTTTCACTGTAGGTGAAACAGGATTCACACCGCACCCTGTAGAGTTAAGGATCTTTCTTATCGAAAATGAGGAACATAAGTCTGCTGTGTGTAGTACGATAAGTTAAAAGAAATCCCTAAAACTGCTGAATAAAACTCAATTTATTACAATTTTAAAAACCTATTTACATAGCTAGCACTTTCGGGGCTCACACGGCCCCATTTTCAAGCCCGAAAGAATGAAATAAAATTCAAGATTTAACCCAGGAGTTCGGATTCCCGACCTCTCTCTTGCACAGGTTACTCAGTAAGATTTCTAAACTACGATTTACCCCTTTGGTTTATGAAGCTCCTCTGTCTAAATTTCTTGGTAAATTGGATTTTATTCCACATATTGTTCCTTACTTGAAAAAAGTCTGTCAGCGACATAATTTATCCTTTGGAGTCTTTACCCGAAATATCTTCTCACTACAAATTTTGAAGATGACAATCCGATTTTTGGCGTAAATGTGACAAGGATGGTAAGTCAGATAATATTTGAAAACTTGAAAATTTTCATCGTCCTGGAGCGGGACTCGAACCCGCGTCTCCCAGAAAACGCCTAGGTATGCTAATCCTTGTCACATTTACGCCAAAAATCGGATTGTCATCTTCAAAATTTGTATTATATGGCGTAATCCCGTATTTCTTTCATGATCTTCTCACTAGTTCGTAGAGACCGGTATAAAGTCAATATGTTTAACAAACCGGTGGTCTGCTCCATACCTTTGACCTCAGAAGACCCGAACCGTGACTCTAAGGTTTACATCGGTTCGATCGTTAAATATAAGACTGGAGGAGCACCAATATTCTCTACGAAGTGGAAACATCACCACAGCCCTCACCGTTGCAGTCAAACAGGAAGGCTACAAACCGGACTGGCAAAATGCTAAAGTTTTAAACTCCTCTGTTAACAAGAATACCATTTTTCTTTCGGAAAGCCTGTTTATTCTTAAATATTACGACGTCTGCTGTAATATGGACTTTCCGACTTCAGTCCCAAGACCTTAGATACAGATGATCGCTCTCCCCATGACACACTTAGAAGGTGAGACTCTTACTTGAACATGTTCTGTATTTGTTTTTGAACTTTAATTACTTTTTTTTTCATTAATGTAAATGGCATCACCTGTATTATCTTTATGACGTATATCACCTTAGTCACGAATACTATAGTATACACAGTGCGTCAAAGAATGTTTAAGACTGGGTCTGTAAAATGAAATAGAAACAAGAAATTATAATTTTTTTGGTTTGTTATTCAAAATAAGTCCCTCCGGCTACAATACACTTGCAACAGCGATTTAATAATGATTCTAATGCCTGTTCCAGTTCCCTTTGTGGAATTGCCTCCAAAGCACGCGTCGAAGCTGTTTGTATGGTCGAAATATCATCAAAATAACACCCTTTTAACGTCGTTTTAAGTTTTGGCAACAAAGAAAATTTGAAGGGTGCTAAATCAGGTGAATACGGTGGATAATTCAACACACCGACGTTATTTTTCGCCAAAAATCTACGAACAAGAAGTGAGGTGTGACTGGGTGCATTATCGTGCAACAAACACCAACTGTTTTCATCTCGATATTCTGGACGAATGCGACGAATTCGAACGCCTAAAAACATTTAAATAAAACTCACCAGTAATTGTTTGTCCACTTGGAACAAATTTTTTGTGTACCCTTACTATCGAAGAACGTAATGAGCATTGCTTTGATTTACGATGGAACTTTTCTTGTTCTTTTGGCTTTTGGCGAGTTTTTTGACTTCCATTCCGCACTTTGTCGCTTTGTTTTAGGATCATATTGAAAACACCATGTTTCATCACCAGTAACAATCGATTTTAAGAAGTTTGGATCATTTTCAGCGACTGAAATGATGTCTCTGCAATGTTCCTTGATTTTTGTTCATTGGTTAACGTGTGTGGAACAAATTTAGCACAGACTTTTCTTTTGCCCAAATCTTCATGCAGGATGGTTCGAATCGTTTCTTTGTTGATGTTTAAAGACTCTTCCATCATTCTTAGTGACGCACATCGATTGTTTGCCACGAAATCACGCACTTTTTCAATAATCTCAGGTGTCCTAGATGAACTTGGTCTTCCGGTATGCTTATCATCTTCTAGCGTCTCTCTTTCGTCCAAAAAACGTTTGTGCCACAGGAAAACATTTGATCTACTTAAACAAAACTCACCGTAAACTTGTTTCATCATTTGGTACGTAGGCACTTTTATCAAGTTTTGCGTTAAATTTAATAACAGCCCTTTGTTCCATCTTAATAATTGAACATGAAAATAATTTGACTTCTCTAATGAACGGCCGTTTCGTTTGAGTTACTTTAACAACTGCGCAGTACTTTTGGCAGAAAGCAAGCAGACGGTCACGGTTTATAACGCATTCGCGATTACACTGGTGGCGCCACCGTAGGCTGAAATCTAGCGCCAGTCTTAAAAATTCTTTGACGCACTGTGTATAGTCGTTGCCTCTATGTGTTCCGGGGCTTAAAAATGGGGTCATGTGAGCCCCGAAAGTGCTAGCTATGCAAAAAGGTTTTTAAAATTGTAAATAAATTGATTTTTATTCGGCAGTTTTAGGGATTTGCTTTAACTTATCGTACTACAGACAGCAAACTTACGTTCCTCATTTTCGTCTATCAAGTACGAAATCTTCATATTCAGAGAACTTTCTTATCATTTAAGTTTTCTGTTTCTCTGAAAAGAAATTTTTCACAAAAGCAGCCATTTTCGCAATGGATGAGAATAATTAGCAGGTGGTGTATACAGGCATCACGAAGAACCGTTAATTTTCCACATCTTGTATTCAGAGCGCGAGGAATTTCTGCGCTGATAGCATGCACAGCACAGGTTCGTCGCCTAAATATGCTCTCAAATATAGCCCTAATCATGGATTCATCAAATACACATTGGCAGGTAATTTTCTATACAGTAATTTACCTGTCTCGAAAGCCACGAGCTCAAGCAGTGACACCATCCTCTTCCTTTCGCGGACGGCACAGTGAGATTCGGAAACACGCGATACCGGATACACATTCATTGCTAGTAAACACGTTATAGCCACCGTAGAACCGGGATTCTCTAACCCTTCGGAATATTCCCCGGGGATCTGCATTTAAGCTCCCTATTCCTCGGAATTTAATTAATTTTCCTTTCACCGATACTTTAAATACAGCCACGAGCCAACGAATATGTATATCTGGTGCATTCCGTCTAATACATTAAGCGAAACATAACGAACTCGCAATGAAAACTGCATGAGGATAAATCTTCCTTGTAACGTAAAGCCACGGAGGAGCGGTATATACGTATATATTCGACATATAAAGAGGGTGTTCACACATTTTTAGAACGTTTTTGATGAGAAATTACAAAAAAATAAAAGAAGTTCAAAGAATTGAAACCGGCACCAACGTGTTCAAACAGTTTTAGAACGTTTCTGATAAGAAATTGCAGAAAATAAAAAGAGTTCAAAGAATTGAATCTGGCAGCAGCGTGTTCACTCATTTTAAGAACGTTTTTTAAAATAAATTACAGTAAATGAAAGAAGTTCAAAGAATTGACACCGGCACCAACGTGTTCAAACAGTTTTAGAACGTTTCTGATAAGAAATTACAGAAAATAAAAAGAGTTCAAAGAATTGAATCTGGCAAGAGCGTGTTCACACATTTTAAGAACGTTTTTTAAAAGAAATTACAGAAAATAAAAAGAGTTCAAAGAATTGAAACCGGCACCAACGTGTTCAAACAATTTTAGAACGTTTCTGATAAGAAATTGCAGAAAATAAAAAAGAGTTCAAAGAATTGAATCTGGCAGCAGCGTGTTCACTCATTTTAAGAACGTTTTTTAAAATAAATTACAGTAAATGAAAGAAGTTCAAAGAATTGACACCGGCACCAACGTGTTCAAACAGTTTTAGAACGTTTCTGATAAGAAATTACAGAAAATAAAAAGAGTTCAAAGAATTGACACCGGCACCAACGTGTTCAAACAGTTTTAGAACGTTTCTGATAAGAAATTACAGAAAATAAAAAGAGTTCAAAGAATTGAATCTGGCAGGAGAGTGTTCACACATTTTAAGAACGTTTTTAATAAGAAATTACAGAAAATAAAAAGAGTTCAAAGAATTGACACCGGCACCAACGTGTTCAAACAGTTTTAGAACGTTTCTGATAAGAAATTACAGAAAATAAAAAGAGTTCAAAGAATTGAATCTGGCAGGAGAGTGTTCACACATTTTAAGAACGTTTTTAATAAGAAATTACAGAAAATAAAAAGAGTTCAAAGAATTGACACCGGCACCAACGTGTTCAAACAGTTTTAGAACGTTTCTGATAAGAAATTACAGAAAATAAAAAGAGTTCAAAGAATTGAACCTGGCAGGAGAGTGTTCACACATTTTAAGAACGGTTTTAAAAAGAAATTACAGTAAATGAAAGAAGTTCAAAGAATTGACACCGGCACCAACGTGTTCAAACAGTTTTCGAACGTTTCTGATAAGAAATTACAGAAAATAAAAAGGGGTTCAAAGAATTGAACCTGGCAGGAGCGTGTTCACACATTTTAAGAACGTTTTAAAAGAAATTACAGTAAATGAAAGAATTTCAAAGAATTGACACCGGCACCAACGTGTAAACACAGTTTTAGAACGTTTCTGATAAGAAATTACAGAAAATAAAAAGAGTTCAAAAAATTGAATCTGGCAGCAGCGTGTTCACACATTTTAAGAACGTTTTTTAAAAGAAATTACAGTAAATGAAAGAAGTTCAAAGAATTGACACCGGCACCAACGTGTACACACAGTTTTAGAACGTTTCTGATAAGAAATTATAGAAAATAAAAAGGGGTTCAAAGAATTGAACCTGGCAGGAGCGTATTCACACATTTTAAGAACGTTTTTTAAAAGAAATTACAGTAAATGAAAGAAGTTCAAAGAATTGACACCGGCACCAACGTGTTCAAACAGTTTAGAGCGTTTCTGATAAAAAATTACAGAAAATAAAAAAGAGTTCAAAGAATTGAACCTGGCAGGAGCGTGTTCACACATTTTAAGAACGTTTTTTTAAAAGAAATTACAGTAAATAAAAAAAGTTCAAAGAATTGAACCTGGCAGGAGCGTGTTCACACATTTTAAGAACGTTTTTTAAAAGAAATTACAGTAAATGAAAGAAGTTCAAAGAATTGAAACCGGCACCAACGTGTTCAAACAGTTTTCGAACGTTTCTGATAAGAAATTACAGAAAATAAAAAGGGGTTCAAAGAATTGAACCTGGCAGGAGCGATGTTCACACATTTTAAGAACGATTTTTAAAAGAAATTACAGTAAATGAAAGAAGTTCAAAGAATTGACACGGGCACCAATGTGTACACACAGTTTTAGAACGTTTCTGATAAGAAATTACAGAAAATAAAAAGAGTTTAAAGAATTGAACCTGGCAGGAGCGTGTTCACACATTTTAAGAACGTTTTTTAAAAGAAATTACAGTGAATGAAAGAAGTTCAAAGAAATGACACCGGCACCAACGTGTTCAAACAGTTTTAGAACGTTTCTTATAAGAAATTACAGAAAATAAAAAGGGGTTCAAAGACTTGAACCTGCCAGGAGCGTGTTCACACATTTTAAGAACGTTTTTTAAAAGAAATTACAGTAAATGAAAGAAGTTCAAAGAATTGACACCGGCACCAACGTGTTCACACAGTTTTAGAACGTTTCTGATACGAAATTACAGAAAATAAAAAGGAGTTCAAAGAATTGAACCTGGCAGGAGCGTGTTCACACATTTTAAGAACGTTTTTTAAAAGAAAATACAGTAAACGAAAGAAGTTCAAAGAATTGAACTTGGCAGGAGCGTGTTCACACATTTTAAGAACGTTTTTTAAAAGAAATTACAGTAAACGAAAGAAGTTCAAAGAACTGAAACTGGCAGCAGCGTGTTCACACATTTTTAGAACGTTTATGATAAGAAATTACAGAAAATAAAAGGAGCATCAAAGAGAAGTAATCGCTCTTTCTTTGTGGAAAGAGCGATGACCTCTGTTTGATGTTCCTGGTCCACGTCAAATGTCTGTATTAATAAAAGGAGTTCAAAGAATGGGAACTGACAACAGTGTTTACACATTTTTAGGACGCTTTTGATAAGAAATTACAGAAAATAAAAAAAAAATTCAAAGAACTAAATCTGGCAAACAGCGTGTTCGCACATTTTTAGAACGTTTTCGATAAGAAATTACAGAAAATAAAAGAAGTTCAAAGAATTGAAACTGGCAACAGCGTGTTCACGCATTTTTAGAACGTTTTTGATAAGAAATTACAGAACACAAGTTAGTAAAATCATGCAATGCATTGATTGTGATACGCTTTCCAACATACCAGAAATTAGTACTCAAGTTAAGCCACATTGCTCAAGTTATGAGGAATGTGGTCGTAGAATAGATCTCGATGATATGTCCTGACCTTTGACCTCATTTCGTCTGTTTTCAATAGGCTTCGTCCCCAGGTGTCATGCGGACGGACAAAGCTGGAGCATATACGCTTCTTCAACCTACGGGTAGAAAGCGTAAATAAAAGGAGTTCAAAGAATTGAAACTGGCAGCAACGTGTTAAAACATTTTTTGAATGTTTTTGATAAAATATTACAGGGAATAAAAAGAAATTCAAAGAATTGAATCTGGCAACGGCGTGTTTCCATACAGCACAAAACGTTTTTTTTTTTTTTTTTTTTTTGATTGGAGGTTTAACGACCTCCGTGAGCAACTCAATGGGCTATAAGCAGTCGCCCGTCCCTAATTTAGGGTCACTGGTTCCAGGGAAGGGAGAGAGCCAGTGCCGTAAGACAAACACTCCATCTATGCCTATTATAGCCGCCCCGGTGGCGCAGTGGTCTAAGGCACTGGCCTCTGATCATTCGTCCGTAAGGGGTCCGGGTTCGAATCCCGGTGAGGCATGGATGTTGTGTTTGTCTTACGGCACTGGCTCTCTCCTTCCCTAGAACCAGTGACTCTAAATTAGGGACGGGCGACTGCTTATAGCCCATTGAGTTGCTCACGGTGGTCGTTAAACCTCCACTAAATAATAAAAAAAAAAAAAAAAAAAAAATGCCTATTTATAGGGATTCGAACCCGGACCCCTTACGGACGAATGATCAGAGGCCATCGCTTAGACCACTGCGCCACCGGGCCGGCACAAAACGTTTCAGATATGTATCAATAATGTTACAATCTCTCATTTTCTTTACACTTTCAGAGAAGATTACAATTACGTTTCAGCAACATTCATTTTGGAACATAAATCTTTGTACATTACGGTTTCGTTAAAAATAGCATTCTACTGTTTTATAATTTCCAATGTACATAATTGCTACCTTGATGTTACATTCCGGCGATATTTAAGATTTTTGGTTTGGCAAACGGCGTGCATGCGCATGCGCATTTATGCCATTTCACCGAATCACTCTCGTAGTCGTATTTCCACGAGCAACTGGGATATTCTTCGCTGATACTATCATACTCAAATTATCTAGTTAGTTGATTTCATATTTCATTCTTTTTTTTTTTTTTTTTTTTTTTTTTTTGTGATTCAAGATCATCTGAAAGTAAGTAATTGTACTGGTCATTATAATTTTTAAACTCAAAAAGGCATTATATAAAATCTAAGTACGAAGATGGCTGTGTTGTTGTATTAGTATACTCTACCACCATGTTACTTTTTTACTTGAAGCTGAGAAATTTCCTATTGGCAGGTATTTAGAGAAATGACGAATTTGATTTTCTTTCTTTTTTTCGCTGAAATATAGTCTATTTCACATACACAGTGCGTCAAAGAATTTTTAAGACTGGCGCTAGATTTCAGCCTACGGTGGCGCCACCAGTGTAATCGCGAATGCGTTATAAACCGTGACCATCTCCTTGCTTTCTGCCAAAAGTACTGCGCAGTTGTTAAAGTAACTCAAACGAAACGGCCGTTCATTAGAGACGTAAAATTTTTTCATGTTGAATTATTAAGATGGAACAAAGGGCTGTTATTAAATTTAACGCAAAACTTGGTAAAAGTGCCTCGGAAACGAACCAAATGATGACACAAGTTTACGGTGAGTTTTGTTTAAGTAGATCAAATGTTTTCCTGTGGCACAAACGTTTTTTGGACGGAAGAGAGACGCTAGAAGATGATAAGCATACCGGAAGACCAAATTCATCTAGGACACCTGAGATTATTGAAAAAGTGCGTGATTTCGTGGCAAACAATCGATGTGCGTCACTAAGAATGATGGAAGAGTCTTCTTTAAAAGAAACGATTCGAACCATCCTGCATGAAGATTTGGGCAAAACAAAAGTCTGTGCTAAATTTGTTCCACACACGTTAACCAATGAACAAAAATCAAGGAACATTGCAGAGACATCATTTCAGTCGCTGAAAATGATCCAAACTTCTTAAAATCGATTGTTACTGGAGATGAAACATGGTGTTTTCAATATGATCCTAAAACAAAGCGACAAAGTGCGGAATGGAAGTCAAAAAACTCGCCAAAAGCCAAAAGAACAAGAAAAGTTCCATCGAAAATCAAAACAATGCTCATTACATTCTTCGATAGTAAGGGTATTATCCACAAAGAATTTGTTCCAAGTGGACAAACAATTACTGGTGAGTTTTATTTAAATGTTTTGAGGCGTTTGATGGGAAGAATTCGTCGCATTCGTCCAGAATATCGAGATGAAAACAGTTGGTTTGTTGCACGATAATGCACCCAGTCACACCTCACTTCTTGTTCGTAGATTTTTGGCGAAAAATAACGTCTGGGTGTCGAATCATCCACCGTATTCGCCTGATTTAACACCCTGCGACTTTTCTTTGTTCCCAAAACTTAAAACGACGTTAAAAGGGTGTTATTTTGATGATATTTCGACCATACAAACAGCTTCGACGCGTGCTTTGGAGGCAATTCCGCAAAGTGAAGGCATTCGAATCATTATTAAATCGCTGTAACAAGTGTATTGAAGCCGGAGGGACTTATTTTGAATAACAAACCGAAACAAATTATAGTTTCTTGTTTCCATTTCATTTTACAGACCCAGTCTTAAAAATTCTTTGACGCACTGTGTGTATGAAATTATCACGAAATTGCCACTGTTTACCTTGTATTTGTTGCTTTTCTAAACTCGGCGCGTAAGTCGAGTTTAAAATTGTTCATAAAGTTTAACACGTTATAAAAAAGCCTGATCCTTCACTGACTGTAAAGTCCCTTATCCGAAGCCATTTATTTTATCTCCCTCTTCAACTGTGTGGAGGGAAGCTTATTGCTACTGACACGCAACAATAGATATACCCCCGGTGTAACTTATTTACATCCTTTTACGAACTCCAACACCTGGCATCCCTACGCGCAGACTCTATGTATCTGTAATTATCACCTATGAACAACCGTTGGGGTGATAACTCATCTTCCTTCCCCTTGTGCTGAAGTATATATATCTGTCTTCACAAATATCACCTTTGGCAATATAACAGGCTTTCAACATGCTTTTGAAAAAAAGTCTCTCGACAACTTCCAGGCCAGGCCATCACAACTCTCTAGAAGTGAAAAAAAAAAAAAATATTCTTTTATTGTTGGAAAGACAATTTATTTACCATCCGCATTGCGCAGAAATGGTGTGAAGACAACTGTCTACGCGGACAATTGGAGCTACACAACTTCACAGCTTTGAACTTGCTCCGCAAAATAAAAATAATAGTGTTTTCTATATCTCTAGATATAGTTATACTTAGGTATAGAAACACTATCGCTTTTCATTCTCGGAGACGGAAAAGTAGCTGTGATTATATATGTATATACACTGATCAACAAAATTAGAGGAGCAGGTGATGTAACGAGAACAGACAACTGCTGGTAAATATGCAGCGCAATATAAAAATATATTTATGAAAGGGACAAGAAAATAAAGAACTGAACAGGTGAAAAATCATGTTTTAGTACAACAAAGATCATTTTTGCAGAAAACACACCTGGTACCATAAAAAAATCGTTTTTTTTTTTTTTTTTTTTTTGATTGGGGGTTTAACGAGCGCCGTGTGCAACTCAATCGGCTATAAGCAGTCGCCCGTACCTAATTTAGGGTCACTGGTTCCAGGGAAGGGAGAGAGCCAGTGCCGTAAGACAAACACAACATCCATTCATTGATTGATTGGAGGTTTAACGACCACCGTGAGCAACTCAATGGGCTATAAGCAGTCGCCCGTCCCTAATTTAGGGTCACTGGTTCCAGGGAAGGGAGAGAGCCAGTGCCGTAAGACAAACACAACATCCATTCATTGATTGATTGGAGGTTTAACGACCACCGTGAGCAACTCAATGGGCTATAAGCAGTCGCCCGTCCCTAATTTAGGGTCACTGGTTCCAGGGAAGGGAGAGAGCCAGTGCCGTAAGACAAACACAACATCCATTCATTGATTGGAGGTTTAACGACCACCGTGAGCAACTCAATGGGCTATAAGCAGTCGCCCGTACCTAATTTAGGGTCACTGGTTCCAGGGAAGGGAGACAGCCAGTGCCGTAAGACAAGCACAACATCCATGCCTCACCGGGATTCGAACCCGGACCACTTTCGGACGAATGATCAGAGGCCATCGCTTAGACCACTGCGCCACCGGGGCGGCTTATTGGAGGTTTAACGACCACCGTGAGCAACTCAATGGGCTATAAGCAGTCGCCCGTACCTAATTTAGGGTCACTGGTTCCAGGGAAGGGAGAGAACCAGTGCCGTAAGACAAGCACAACATCCATGCCTCACCGGGATTCGAACCCGGACCCCTTTCCAACGAATGATCAGAGGCCATCGCTTAGACCACTGCGCCACCGGGGCGGCTTATTGGAGGTTTAACGACCACCGTGAGCAACTCAATGGGCTATAAGCAGTCGCCCGTACCTAATTTAGGGTCACTGGTTCCAGGGAAGGGAGACAGCCAGTGCCGTAAGACAAGCACAACATCCATGCCTCACCGGGATTCGAACCCGGACCCCGTTCGGACGAATGATCAGAGGCCATCGCTTAGACCACTGCACCACCGGGGCGGCTTATTGGAGGTTTAACGACCACCGTGAGCAACTCAATGGGCTATAAGCAGTCGCCCGTACCTAATTTAGGGTCACTGGTTCCAGGGAAGGGAGAGAACCAGTGCCGTAAGACAAGCACATCATCCATGCCTCACCGGGTTTCGAACCCGGACCCCTTTCCGACGAATGATCAGAGGCCATCGCTTAGACCACTGCGCCACCGGGGCGGGGCGGCTTATTGGAGGTTTAACGACCACCGTGAGCAACTCAATGGGCTATAAGCAGTCGCCCGTACCTAATTTAGGGTCACTGGTTCCAGGGAAGGGAGACAGCCAGTGCCGTAAGACAAACCCAACATCTATGCCTCACCGGGATTTGAACCCGGACCCCGTTCCGACGAATGATCAGAGGCCATCGCTTAGACCACTGCGCCACCGGGGCGGCTTATTGGAGGTTTAACGACCACCGTGAGCAACTCAATGGGCTATAAGCAGTCGCCCGTCCCTAATTTAGGGTCACTGGTTCCAGGGAAGGGAGAGAGCCAGTGCCGTAAGACAAGCACAACATCCATGCCTCACCGGGATCGAACCCGGACCACTTTCGGACGAATGATCAGAGGCCATCGCTTAGACCACTGCGCCACCGGGGCGGGGCGGCTTATTGGAGGTTTAACGACCACCGTGAGCAACTCAATGGGCTATAAGCAGTCGCCCGTACCTAATTTAGGGTCACTGGTTAAAGGGAAGGGAGAGAACCAGTGCCGTAAGACAAGCACATCATCCATGCCTCACCGGGTTTCGAACCCGGACCCCTTTCCGACGAATGATCAGAGGCCATCGCTTAGACCACTGCGCCACCGGGGCGGGGCGGCTTATTGGAGGTTTAACGACCACCGTGAGCAACTCAATGGGCTATAAGCAGTCGCCCGTACCTAATTTAGGGTCACTGGTTCCAGGGAAGGGAGACAGCCAGTGCCGTAAGACAAGCACAACATCCATGCCTCACCGGGATTCGAACCCGGACCCCGTTCGGACGAATGATCAGAGGCCATCGCTTAGACCACTGCACCACCGGGGCGGCTTATTGGAGGTTTAACGACCACCGTGAGCAACTCAATGGGCTATAAGCAGTCGCCCGTACCTAATTTAGGGTCACTGGTTCCAGGGAAGGGAGAGAACCAGTGCCGTAAGACAAGCACATCATCCATGCCTCACCGGGTTTCGAACCCGGACCCCTTTCCGACGAATGATCAGAGGCCATCGCTTAGACCACTGCGCCACCGGGGCGGGGCGGCTTATTGGAGGTTTAACGACCACCGTGAGCAACTCAATGGGCTATAAGCAGTCGCCCGTACCTAATTTAGGGTCACTGGTTCCAGGGAAGGGAGACAGCCAGTGCCGTAAGACAAGCACAACATCCATGCCTCACCGGGATTCGAACCCGGACCCCGTTCGGACGAATGATCAGAGGCCATCGCTTAGACCACTGCACCACCGGGGCGGCTTATTGGAGGTTTAACGACCACCGTGAGCAACTCAATGGGCTATAAGCAGTCGCCCGTACCTAATTTAGGGTCACTGGTTCCAGGGAAGGGAGAGAACCAGTGCCGTAAGACAAACCCAACATCTATGCCTCACCGGGATTTGAACCCGGACCCCTTTCCGACGAATGATCAGAGGCCATCGCTTAGACCACTGCGCCACCGGGGCGGCTTATTGGAGGTTTAACGACCACCGTGAGCAACTCAATGGGCTATAAGCAGTCGCCCGTCCCTAATTTAGGGTCACTGGTTCCAGGGAAGGGAGAGAGCCAGTGCCGTAAGACAAGCACAACATCCATGCCTCACCGGGATCGAACCCGGACCACTTTCGGACGAATGATCAGAGGCCATCGCTTAGACCACTGCGCCACCGGGGCGGGGCGGCTTATTGGAGGTTTAACGACCACCGTGAGCAACTCAATGGGCTATAAGCAGTCGCCCGTCCCTAATTTATGGTCACTAGTTCCAGGGACGGGATAGAGCCAGTGCCGTAAGACAAACACAACATCCATGCCTCACCGGGATTTGAACCCGGACCCCTTTCGGACGAATGATCAGAGGCCATCGCTTAGACCACTGCGCCACCGGGGCGGGGCGGCTTATTGGAGGTTTAACGACCACCGTGAGCAACTCAATGGGCTATAAGCAGTCGCCCGTCCCTAATTTAGGGTCACTGGTTCCAGGGAAGGGAGAGAGCCAGTGCCGTAAGACAAACACAACATCCATGCCTCACCGGGATTCGAACCCGGAATCCGTTCGGACGAATGATCAGAGGCCATCGCTTAGACCACTGCGCCACCGGGACGGAAAAAAAAAAAAAAAAAAAAAAAAAAAAAAAATCATTATTACCCATATCTTTTGCAGAAGAAAAACCAAGCATTGACGAACTTTGTCATCCGTCTAATAAGGTGTGTGTCACTGTCTCTCTACCTTCCATGGAACCAGTGGTGCTAAATTAGGGACGGGCGACTGCTTATAGCCCATTGAGTTGCTCACGGTGGTTGTTAAACCTCCAATAAAGAAAAATGTCAACAAGGTCAAAATGTCGACAGTCAGAATGTCGACGCGGTAATAATAATGTCGACAAGGTCAAAATGTCAACGCCGCCATAATAATGTCGACAGGATCACGAAAATGTCGGCATGGTACTCTTAACTTAGACCGTAGACGGTTTTTGGAAGTGGTCGGAGCTCTAGGTCAAGGGGCCTTTACACAAAATTTTCGCAAAATCTAGTTTTCAATTTAGAACCACCAAATTTTGAATACTATCTCATGGTAATCTAACTTAGACCGTAGACGGAAGGTGTCGGGGCTCGGGGTCAAAGGATCCCCTACACAAAATTTTCGTAAAATCTCAATTCAGAACCACCAAATGTGGTATACTATCTCATGGTAGTCTAACTTAGACGGTAGACGGAAGGGGTCGGGGTCAAGTGGCCCCCATAAAAATTTTTCGTAAAATCTACAGTTTTTAATTTAGAACCACCAAATGTGGTATACTATCTCATGGTAGTCTAACTTAGACCGTAGACGGAAGGCGTAGGGGTCAAGTGGCCCCCATACAAAATTTTCGTAAAATCTACAGTTTTTAATTTAGAACCACCAAATTTGGTATACTATTTCATGGTAGTCTAACTTAGACCATAGACGGAAGGAGTCGGGGCCCGGGGTCAAAGGATCCCCTATACAAAATTTTCGTAAAATCTTCAATTCAGAACCACCAAATGTGGTATACTATCTCATGGTAGTCTAACTTAGACCGTAGACGGAAGGGGTCGGGGTCAAGTGGCCCCCATAAAATTTTTTCGTAAAATCTACAGTTTTTAATTTAGAACCACCAAATGTGGTATACTATCTCATGGTAATCTAACTTAGACCGTATACGGAAGGCGTGGGGATCAAGTGGCCCCCATACAAAATTTTCGTAAAATCTACAGTTTTTAATTTAGAACCACCAAATTTGACATACTATTTCATGGTAGTCTAACTTAGACCGTAGACGGAAGGAGTCGGGGCCCGGGGTCAAAGGATCCCCTATACAAAATTTTCGTAAAATCTTCAATTCAGAACCACCAAATGTGGTATACTATCTCATGGTAGTCTAACTTAGACCGTAGACGGAAGGGGTCGGGGTCAAGTGGCCCCCATACAAAATTTTCGTAAAATCTACAGTTTTTAATTTAGAACCACCAAATTTCGTATACTATTTCATGGTAGTCTAACTTAGACCGTAGACGGAAGGTGTCGGGGCCCGGGATCAAGGGGTCCCCCATACAACATTTTCGTAAAATCTACAGTTTTCAATTTAGAGCCACCGAATGAGATAGTATACCTAATTTGGTGGTCCTAAATTGAAAACTGTGGATTTTACGAAAATTTTGTATTAGAATAAAAAAATTGTAAATTAGAATAAAGCGATTTTGAAACCTTGAACTCGGGCTCCGACCCTTTCCAAAAACCGTCAACGGTCTAAGTTAGAGCACCATGCGGACATTTTCTGGACCCTGTCTACATTTTGACTGTCGGCACAGTCATAATGTCGACCGTGTCAGCAAATATCTGTCATAATGTTATGACCTATAACGAAGTAAATTTCTCCGTCATTTTTATCCGCGCCAGGATTCGAACCCGGGTCCACTCATTCCGGAATAAGTTGCTCTACCAATTAAGCTACGCGGACGTTTTATTCTGATTCCTATCTGCCTTTATGTCGTGTGCGTCCTTCTGGCAGGTACGTCACATCTCCTGATACGTTACAGACCGTGTTGACATTTTGACCGTCGACATTATGACCGCTACGGGGCTCACTGGTCAAAGCCAGTGTTCTGGTAATTTTAGTGTTGATTCAAAATCACTCGCTGATGAATTCAACAATTACTTCATTTATATAGGTCATGATTTAGCATCTCAGCAAAACTTGCCCACAAATACTAAAGGTTATGCTTCTTAATCCAAAATTAAGGAAGTTCCTTTTTCAATGTTTCTACACCCTTTGGATGATACTTAACCCTATAATACACTGCCGGACAATTGCTAAGGACGGATGACAATAGCAACGATAGCAACCATAGAATGGAAGGCAGGAAAATGTGGAAATTAGCATAAGTGCGGGATACAGTAAGACGTGTTGTGCGTATGCAAATTTTGGATTGCCGAACTTGTTCGTGACGTCATAGCGCTGATAAGAGATATAAAGGATTTGACGCGTATTGACCGTTGTTGTTCAAACGCAAAGTTGAAAGGGAAAGAATCAATTGACGAACTTGCAATTTTCAGTATGTCTTCCCGACATCACCTAGGTGATTTTACGCGTGGCCGTATTATTGGCAAGATTGAAGAAGGGCGAAAAATAACAGATGTTGCCAGGGAGTTCGACGTCAGCCACAGTGTTGTTTCAAGGCTTTGGAAATCATTTCAAACAAATGGAGAGTGTAGCAAACGTCACGGGGAGGTCGTGTTCGCAGTACGACACCTGCAGAAGATCGGTACATAGTGCTATCAACAAAAAGACACCGGCGCAGCACAGCTAGTGAGGTAGCAAATCAGTTTATGGCTGCTACTGGCAAGCGGATCTCCCGAAAAACTGTCGCCAGACGTTTGCATGAAGGAGGACTATACGCCCGCCGTCCTGTTGTGTGCATCCCATTGTCCAGACGTCACCGTACCGCCCGTTTGCAATGGTGCCATCAACATCGCAATTGGACTGATAACGACTGGTCTGCTGTCCTCTTCTCAGATGAGAGTAGATACAGTCTATCGTCTGATTGTCGACGACAACTGATCTGGCGTGATAGTGGTACTGCATATTGTCCAGCAAACATACAGGAAAGGGACCGATATCCGACATGTAGTGTCATGGTATGGGCTGGCATCATGATCAATGGCCGTACGTCCCTCTATGTGCTTTCAACTGGGACTATGACTGGCCAACGATACATTAATGATGTTCTGCTACCTCATGTTCGCATGTTCCGTGGTGCTGTCGGTGATAGATTCATTTTCATGGACGACAACGCAACATGTCATCGAACAGTCGCTGTCCAGGAGTGTCTTGAGAGCCTCGTATGGCCAGCACGTTCTCCAGATCTGAATCCCATTGAAAATGTGTGGGATGCTTTGGGGAGGAGTCTTGCTGGTCGCCAATGCCCTCCAATAAACAAGGACACCCTCATCCGTGCACTGACAGAGGAATGGGATAAATTACCCCAACAGCTGCTTGATAATGTTGTGCAAAGCATGACACGACGTGTGGAATCTTGCATCGCCCTCCATGGTGGCCATATCCCGTATTGACATCTTACGCCGGAACGCCTGCGGACGGCAATTGCATTTTTTTCACGTTTACGTATTCTGCACAAAATGGCCTGTTTGTCCCTTCTGGATTTCAGAGCACAATAAATTGTCTTTCTTGTAATGTCCTGGCATTCTGACATTATTTTATTTCACTTGGCATCCAACCACACTTACTTTTTTATGCGCTATATAGCCGTTTATGATCCGTCCTTAGCAATTGTGTCCAGCAGTGTATTATCACTTTATTGTCCCTAATAAAGAATTGCTGGTTCAGACAATATTAATAGTAGAGTCACAAAAGACTCGATCTGTGTTTTAGTACCACTTATACCACATATTATTAATCTGACGTTTTATTCAGGTCAGTTTCCTGACAGTCTGAAAATCGCTAAGGTTATTCCTATTTTTAAAAAAAGGAGATAGGGAATCTACCTGTAATTACAGACCGATATCTTTGTTACCGGTTTTGAGTAAGATTTTTGAAAGATCTATTCACAGCAGAATGGTTGATTTTTTACACACCCATGGTATGCTCTCTTTGAAACAGTTCGGTTTCCAAAGAAACCGAACTGTTCCAAAGAGAGCATTCACATTTTTCTGTGAACAATTTCTGGTAATTTACTATTGTTAAAAATTAGGTAGCAAATCTTTTGTTGTATTGGAAGCACTAACGTCACGTTAGCTACACTGAGGCTTAGCCGTATATATGGAAAGTCGGCATTCGGAAGACGGGAAAAAAAACTGAATGCCAGCTTCCAAACTATGATGATATATTGCAGTGCAAACATCTCTACTCTGTGGAATTAGGTTTTTATTGCGGAAGTAGCCCGAGTTATCAGTGCTTGAAAAATTGTCTCTTCAGGGAGGACTGTTAAATGTTTTGTTAAAGGATGATGGAAATTTCAAACTGAAGTCCACGCGGATGATTTTTTTTTATTATTATTATAATATTTTCCCTCATTTTCTTAAATTTTTTAAATTCATATCTCCAAATCACCATCATCATCATCATTGTCAACCATTATCAATCCACTGCTGGACGAAGGTCTCCCCAAGTTTCCTCCACAACGGTCTGTCTTGTGCCAGTCTCCTCCATGTCACCCCTGCATACTTTCGAATTTCATCCACCCATCTCCCATGTGGTCTTCTTCTGGGTCTCTTCCTGTCCCTTGGAATCCAATCTAAAATTTCGGCTGTCCATCGATGGTCTGTTCTTCTGGCAGTATGTACAGCCCACTGCCATTTCAGGGATTTAACTCTGATCATGATGTCTTCCACTCTTGTCATTTTTCGGATCCACGAGTTCCTCTTCTTATCTCTCCTGGTTACAATAAGTATGCACCTCTCCATGCTGCTTTGAGTTGTCTGCAGCCTTTGTATGTCTCTTTTAGTTAAGGTCCACGTCTCTGCACCATACGTAAGCACTGGAAGGATGCATTGATCAAACACTTTTCTTTTAAGACATAATGGCATATTGCTCTTGAAAATTATGCTGTTTCTTCCAAAAGCTCTCCAGGCAAGTTTTGTACGCCGATTAATTTCTTCATCAATGTGACCCTCACTTGATATCTGCTGTCCAAGATAAACATACGTATCTGTTATCTCCAGTTTTTCTCCATCAATCGATAAATCTTCATTTCTTGTAAAAGCATTGAGCATCACTTTTGTCTTCTGAAAGTTCATTTTTAATCCCACTTCTTTACTCTTGTCAGCAAGTTCCTGGATCATACTCTGCAGCTCTGATGGGGTAGTTGCAAAAATGACTACGTCATCAGCAAAACGAAGGTGGGTTAGATAATCTCCATTAATCTTTATCCCTTTGTTTTCCCAGTTCAGTGATTGAAAGACATTTTCCAATGTGGCATTAAAGAGCTTCGGAGATATGGTGTCACCTTGTCTCACTCCCTTTCCAATTTTTATGTGTGTTGTATTTTCAAACAGCCGAATCTTTGCACTTGCATTTTCATAGATGTTATTAATAATATTAATGTATGCATCTTCAATACCGCAGGATTTCAGAGCCGTGGTAACTGCTGATGGTTTCACCGAATCAAAGGCTTTTTCATAATCGATAAAAGCCATGCACAATGGAAGTTCATATTCCCTCGCTCTTTCAATTAGTTCTCTCAGTACGTGGATATGATCTATTGTGCTGTAGCCACTCCTGAATCCAGCTTGTTCTCTCGGTTGAGCCATGTCCAGTGTCACCTTCAAGCGGTGTGAAAGAACTTTACTGAAGATTTTATAAACCACTGATAGGAGGCTGATAGGTCTGTAGTTCCTGAGATTCTCAATGTCACCTTTTTTATGTAGCAGGATCATTGTAGCATTGTCCATATATTGCAGTGCAAACATCTCTACTCTGTGGAATTAGGTTTTTATTGCGGAATTAGTCCGAGTTATCAGTGCTTGAACAATTGCCCCTTCAGGGAGGACTGTTAAATGTTTTGTTGAAGGATGATAGAAATTTCAAACTGAAGTCCACGCGGATGATTTTTTTATTATTATTATAATATTTTCCCTCATTTTCTTAAATTTTTTAAATTAATATCTCCAAATATTTAGCAATAAACGAACGCAATTAGACTAAATATAAGGAGATATCGCCAAAAAAACCTACGGGGGTGGGGATCACGGATTTTCGGGGGGCTAATTACCCCCGAGAAGATGCCTGAATACATCACTGTCTACCATATTCGCTATGTACATTGTTGATGTAAACTGAATATACTGTCTATATCTGCCTGACACTCGCTTTCCAATTTTTATCGGAAAGTTAGTGTCGGGCAGATATAGACAGTATATTAATGGAGATTATCTAACCCGGCCGCCCCGGTGGCGCAGTGGTCTAAGGCGTTGGCCTCTGATCATTCGTCCGTAAGGGGTCCGGGTTCGAATCCCGGTGAGGCATGGATGTTGTGTTTGTCTTACGGCACTGGCTCTCTCCCTTCCCTGGAACCAGTGACCCTAAATTAGGGTCGGGCGACTGCTTATAGCCCATTGAGTTGCTCACGGTGGTCGTTAAACCTCAAAAAAAAAAAAAAACAAATTATGTAACCCACCTTCGTTTTGCTGATGACGTAGTCATTTTTGCAACTACCCCATCGGAGCTGCAGAGTATGATTCAGGAACTTGCTGACAAGAGTAAAGAAGTGGGATTAAAAATGAACTTTCAGAAGACAAAAGTGATGTACAATGCTTTTGCAAGAAATGAAGATTTATCGATTGATGGAGAAAAGCTGGAGATAAGAGACACGTACGTTTATCTTGGACAGCAGATATCAAGTGAGGGTCACATTGGTGAAGAAATTAATCGGCGTACAAAACTTGCCTGGAGAGCTTTTGGAAGAAACAGCATAATTTTCAAGAGCAGTATGCCATTATGTCTTAAAAGAAAAGTGTTTGATCAATGCATCCTTCCAGTGCTTACGTATGGTGCAGAGACGTGGACCTTAACTAAAAGAGACATACAAAGGCTGCAGACAACTCAAAGCAGCATGGAGAGGTGCATGCTTTGTATAACCAGGAGAGATAAGAAGAGGAACTCGTGGATCCGAAAAATGACAAGAGTGGAAGACCTCATGATCAGAGTTAAATCCCTGAAATGGCAATGGGCTGGACATACACAGCCAGAAGGACAGACCATCGATGGACAGCCGAAATTTTAGATTGGATTCCAAGGGACAGGAAAAGACTCAGAAGAAGACCACATGGGAGATGGGTGGATGAAATTCGAAAGTATGCGGGGGTGGCATGGAGGAGATTGGCACAAGACAGACCGTTGTGGAGGAAACTTGGGGAGACCTTCGTCCAGCAGTGGATTGATAATGGTTGACGATGATGATGATGATCTGCCTGACAATACTGTACAGCTATGTCTGTTTATCCTATCATTGTATCTGCACCACCAGTTCAAATAAATAATTTTTTTTTTGAACCCCCAATAAGCCGCCCCCGGTGGCGCAGTGGTCTAAGGCGCTGGCCTCTGATCATTCGTCCGTAAGGGGTCCGGGTTCGAATCCCGGTCAGGCATGGATGTTGTGTTTGTCTTACGGCACTGGCTCTCTCCTTTCCCTGGAACCAGTGACCTTAAATTAGGGACGGGCGACTGCTTATAGCCCATTGAGTTTATAATGAATTAGCTTTTTTTGCTTTCCGCTAAGCTAATTATAATGAATAAGCTCTTCCTACCAGCTAGCTAATGATAATAATGAAGCTTTCCTACTGAGCTTAAGTATAATGCTTCTGCTACTGAATGATATACTTGTACTAAGCTTCAAATAGTGAATTCAAATGGTTGTTGTTACTAGTTAATTAAGAACATGAATAAAGTCTTAACGCTGGTTGTTAATGGTAATAAACTAATGATATAAACCTAACAGCCAGACAGAGGTCTGACAAAAACTATGAATTGAGAAAGACGTACTTACGACAAGCTTTTTATTCGGTACGCTTGATCATCCAAAGCACACACACACAACTTGTTTCACAATAATGAAGAATCACTAATCACATACAACAAAATCTCTCCTTATAACAACAAAATCTCTCCTCAAAACAACAAAATCTCTCTCTCAACAACAACGCTCCCCTAGCTATCGATGAACGCGCCTACATATACTAGCTTCCACCACGTCATGACTTACACTCATTGCCAGATCTCATTCATCGGGTGAAATAATATTTCGTTCAGTAAGAAGATAATTTACATACTAAAATAAAATAACCAGAGATAGTAAAATCAAAAGGAAAGTGAATATAGAGTATGTAACGTACCAGGAGATGTGACGTACCTGCCAGAAGGACGCACACGACATAAAGGCAAATAGGAATAAGATGTCCGCGTAGCTCAATTGGTAGAGCAACTTATTCCGGAATGAGTTGACCCGGGTTCGAATCCTGGCGCGGATAAAAATGACGGAGAAATTTACTTCGTTATAATGGTGCCCGAAGTATCCGGATGACCCGACCGTTCAAAATCTCGCAATGGTGTGATGTTATTTCCACACCGCGAGATAGGAAAAATAAGAGACTCCCTTCTCCAGCACCTCGAAAAAAAAAAAAAAATAAATAAATAAATAAGGGGGAGATGATGTAACGTACCAGGAGATGTGACGTACCTGCCAGAAGGACGCACACGACATAAAGGCAGATAGGAATCAAAATAAAATGTCTGCGTAGCTCAACTGGTAGAGTGACTTATTCCGGAATGAGGCGATCCGGGTTCGAATCCTGGCGCGGATAAAAATGACGGAGAAATTTACTTCGTTATAATGGTGCCCGAACTATCCGGATGACCCGACCGTTCAAAATCTCGCAATGGTGTGATGTTATTTCCACACCGCGAGATAGGAAAAATAAGAGACTCCCTTCTCCAGCACTTCGAAAAAAAAAAAAATAAATAAATAAATAAGGGGGAGATGATGTAACGTACCAGGAGATGTGCCGTACCTGCCAGAAGGACGCACACGACATAAAGGCAGATAGGAATCAGAATAAAACGTCCGCGTAGCTCAATTGGTAGAGCAACTTATTCTGGAATGAGAGGATCCGGGTTCGAATCCTGGCGCGGATAGAAATGACGGAGAAATTTACTTCGTTATAATGGTGCCCGAACTATCCGGATGACCCGACCGTTCAAAATCTCGCAATGGTGTGATGTTATTTCCACACCGCGAGATAGGAAAAATAAGAGACTCCCTTCTCCAGCACTTCGAAAAAAAAAAAATAAATAAATAAATAAGGTGTAGATGATGTAACGTACCAGGAGATGTGACGTACCTGCCAGAAGGACGCACACGACATAAAGGCAGATAGGAATCAGAATAAAATGTCTGCGTAGCTCAGTTGGTAGAGCGACTTGCTCCGGAATAAGCGGCCTCGGGTTCGAATCCCGGCGTAGACCGAAAATGACGGAGAAATTTACTTCGTTATAAGTATACGTTACAAGTTGCTCACGGTGGTCGTTATACCTACAATCAAAAAAAAAAAAAAAAAAAAGATATCTTTTCCTTAACCGTAAAACGTCGTTAAGCCTAACATTTCCATTGTGTGCCGCTGACTAGCGAGCTCAGACGACGTTGAACGACAAAGGAAAGATAAAAATAGAAATTTATTACTTAAGCATGACTAATGGTTCTGTGGCGACATGGATATGGACCTGCTAGACGATCTAGCTGCCGGAAGTATCACTTTTGTAGACGCTGACCCCGAGGCAATACCTAATCAATGAGAGGCCCTTAATTCCTGTAATCCAGCTACAACTGACGGTTCGCGGGGTGATCTGTTTTCTGGATGGCCTCAGCTGACGCTTGTCCTGGCACACGCTTTCGTACCTCAAGGGCAATGATATTATTTCACACTATTACATTTTCCCCGATGGCAACGGTCAGAGTGCTATTAAGACAGTGATTTCCTCACGCGAAATAACCGTGTTTTAACACCGCAGAGTGCTTTGCGGAACACTAAATGATGCCCGAACTCCAGAATGCCAGGCATTTGTCATTTGAGAAAATGGAGAAAGCATCTGCTTTTGCATGGAACACGCCGAAAAAAACAGGAACTAGGCTCTTTCTGTTTTTGCTATTCTTTCATTGTTAAAAAGGCGAGCGATTTCTTGATTTTCTGTTACTTTTAAACCAGTAATACCCCGTCATATACGACGTATTTACTTCACGTGCAAAAACTCTTCCAAACTTTGCACTGTAAACAAAACTTTCAAAAATTCAGGAGCCACTTTCCTTGAATGTTTAACGAAGCATATTTCTGATAAAACTTTTTCTGCGAAATGACGGCAAAAACTCTGAATTTCGCAGATTTTTCGCACGACAAGAAAATTCTGAATTTTTAGAAACATTTCCGCGATTCCTTTCTTATATTGACGGTACATTACCACTTCGACGATGTGTCAGCGGAAAGTTCTGAATTTTTAGAAACCTTTCATCAATTTCTTTCTTATGTTGACGGTAAATTACGGCTCTAAAGATGTGTTAACGAAAAGTTCTGAATTTTCAGAAACCTTTCCGCAGTTTCTTTGACGGTAAATTACTGTTTTAGGGATGTGTTAAAGTAAAATTCTGAATATTCAGAAACCTTTCAGCAGTTTCTTTCTTATGTTGACGGTAAATTACGGCTTTAAAGATGTGTTAAAGGAAAATTCTGAATTTTCAGAAACCTTTCCGCAATTTCTTTCTTATGTTGACGGTAAATTACGTCTTTAAAGATAAATTACGTCTTTAAAGATGTGTTAACGTAAAGTTCTGAATTTTCAGAAACCTTTCCGCAGTTTCTTTCTTATATTGCCGGTATATTACCGTTTTAGAGATGTGTTAACGGAAAATTATGGATTTTCAGAAAATTTTCCGCAGTTTCTGTCTGATATTAACAGTAAATTACGGTTTTAGAGATGTGTTAACGGAAAATTATGGATTTTTAGAAACTTTTCCGCAGTTTCTGTCTGATATTAACAGTAAATTACGGTTTTAGAGATGTGTTAACGGAAAATTATGGATTTTCAGAAACTTTTTCGCAGTTTCTGTCTGATATTAACAGTAAATTACGGTTTTAGAGATGTGTTAACGGAAAATTATGGATTTTCAGAAACTTTTCCGCAGTTTCTGTCTGATATTAACAGTAAATTACGGTTTTAGAGATGTGTTAACGGAAAATTATGGATTTTCAGAAACTTTTCCGCAGTTTCCGTCTGATATTAACAGTAAATTACGGTTTTAGAGATGTGTTAACGGAAAATTTTGGATTTTCAGAAACTTTTCCGCAGTTTCTGTCTGATATTACCAGTAAATTATTGTTTTAGAGATGCATTAACGGAAAATTCTGAATTTTCAGAAACCTTTCCGCAATTTCTTTCTTATGTTGACGGTAAATTACGGCTTTCAAGATGTGTTAACGGAAATTTCTGAATTTTCAGAAACCTTTCCGCAGTTTTTTTGACGGCAAATTACTGTTTTAGAGATGCATTAACGGAAAATTCTGAATTTTCAGAAACCTTTCCGCAATTTCTTTGTTATGTTGACGGTAAATTACGGCTTTAAAGATGTGCTAACGGAACGTTCTGAATTTTCAGAAACCTTTCCGCAGTTTCTTTGACGGCAAATTACTGTTTTAGAGATGCATTAACGGAAAATTCTGAATTTTCAGAAACCTTTCCGCAATTTCTTTCTTATGTTGACGGTAAATTACGGCTTTAAAGATGTGTTAACGGAAATTTCTGAATTTTCAGAAACCTTTCCGCAGTTTCTTTGACGGCAAATTACTGTTTTAGAGATGCATTAACGGAAAATTCTGAATTTTCAGAAACCTTTCCGCAATTTCTTTCTTATGTTGATGGTAAATTACGGCTTTAAAGATGTGCTAACGGAAAGTTCTGAATTTTCAGAAACCTTTCCGCAGTTTCTTTGACGGCAAATTACTGTTTTAGAGATGCATTAACGGAAAATTCTGAATTTTCAGAAACCTTTCCGCAATTTCTTTCTTATGTTGACGGTAAATTACGGCTTTAAAGATGTGGTAACGGAAATTTCTGAATTTTCAGAAACCTTTCCGCAGTTTCTTTGACGGCAAATTACTGTTTTAGGGATGTGTTAAAGGAAAATTCTGAATTTTCAGAAACCTTTTAGCAGTTTCTTTTTTATATTGACGTTAATTACGGCTTTAAAGATGTGTTAACGGGAAGTTCTGAATTTTCAGAAACCTTTCCGCAGTTTGTTTGACGGTAAATTACTGTTTTAGTGATGTGTTAAAGGAAAATTCTGAATATTCAGAAACCTTTCAGCAGTTTCTTTCTTATGTTGACGGTAAAGTTCTGAATTTTCAGAAACCTTTCCGCAGTTTCTTTGACGGCAAATTACTGTTTTAGAGATGTGTTAACGGAAAATTCTGAATTTTCAGAAACCTTTCGGCAATTTGTTTCTTATGTTGACGGTAAATTACGGCTTTAAAGATGTGCTAACGGAAAGTTCTGAATTTTCAGAAACCTTTCCGCAGTTTCTTTGACGGCAAATTACTGTTTTAGAGATGTGTTAACAGAAAATTCTGAATTTTCAGAAACCTTTCCGCAATTTCTTTCTCATGTTGACGGTAAATTACGGCTTTAAAGATGTGTTAACGGAAATTTCTGAATTTTCAGAAACCTTTCCGCAGTTTCTTTGATGGCAAATTACTGTTTTAGGGATGTGTTAAAGGAAAATTCTGAATTTTCAGAAACCTTTTAGCAGTTTCTTTCTTATATTGACGGTAAATTACGGCTTTAAAGATGTGCTAACGGAAAGTTCTGAATTTTCAGAAACCTTTCCGCAGTTTCTTGGACGGTAAATACTGTAGAGGGAGGAAGAGAGATAGAGAAACAGAGAAAAAGAGAGACAGAAAAGAAAGAGAGAAAGAGATAGAGAAAGATAGAAAGAAAGAAAGAGAGAGGGACAGAGAGAAAGAGAAAAAGAGAGAGAGGAAGAGAGATAGAGAAAGAGAGAGAGAAAAAAAGAGAGAGAGGAAGGAAGAGAGATAGAGAAAGAGAGAAAAGGAGAGAGAGAAAAGAGAGAGGGAAAGAGAGAGAGAGAAAGATAGAAAGAAAGAGAGAGAGTAAAAAGTGTTAAAATCTACGATTTCTTTCCCGGGAGAAGAGGTTTAGGTTGCATTGTGACTCTTATAACAGCTTATTCAGAAAATGATAAAAAGATACCTGCTTAGCGAATATTTTTGTATACGAAATATAATAATGATCCCTTTAAAATAAATTGGTATAAACAGATTTTTCCCCTGATACATGTTTAGTGATTGATTTTTAATACACAGTGGAGTAACTGACAAATTAGTGACATTCTCAACTTTTATACGCGTTCATATATGAAAGTTGCCTTTTTTTTTTTTTTTTTTTCAATTTCTTGTAATGTTGGAAAAGTGGCCTCCATATGTAGTCCGAAAGTAACTTGGATATTGTTCTTTTTATTTTCTTAAATTTAAGTATCAGGTTTTCACACAAATTGTTGGATGTATAAAAGTAGGGGGACCACAAAATGATGAAATTTAATTTGCTATTTCATGAATGCGGAAAAGATTAAGGTGGTTACAAAAATCATTTCGAATCCGCAAATCTCAGTGTCCGTACGACGAACCGGGGGGATAACGTATTCAAAAAATGGGGAGATTGGAAACAAACACAAAAACTTCAAAAATATATTTTTAAGGGCCTTGCGCCCCGAAAGTTACAAAAAAAAAAAAAATGTAGTTAAATTTTTTTACCGAAAATTATTTTGTTTTCTAAACTGCGGGACCCTCCCCGGTTGCCCCCATGTTCTAGTCGGCCCTGTCTTTGGTAAAGGTAGTTATGAAGATATAAAGTGATCCAAATATTGCAAAACGTTCGATACACCCTCTGTATCTGAAATGTCTGTGACTGCACGGAAAAGCAAACTAGAAATTTGCCTTAGAATTGTGAACAAAATGCCATTCATATCTGGTTGACTTCTAAACTCAAGTTTAACATCTGCCTAATTTGTTTTTCCCCATTTTTTTTTTTTAACAGTTCACCGAAGGAGACGCAAAGACGGAAGACAAAGACGGCAGAGAACCACCTTCACAAGCGAACAAACACTGCGATTAGAGATGGAGTATCACAGGAACGAATACATCAGCCGGCCGCGAAGGTTCGAACTTGCTGAAAGCCTCGACTTAACGGAAACACAAATCAAAATCTGGTTTCAAAACAGAAGGGCAAAGGACAAGAGAATAGAGAAAGCGCAGATGGATCAACAATTCAGGTGGGTATATTTGATAATTCTCCCGACTACTTTCGTAAAAAATACTTGTTGTAAAGACTTTTGGAAAAAAAATAATACTTCTTATACTATGCGTAAAAAAGTCTCCGTTGACCAGTGCTTTCTATACAATACTGCACTTACAGCGAAATCAAAAAGGCGTTAGCTCACTTTAGGCCCACAATTACATTAGCACACTCTCAATGAGATTATGGTACACTGCAAGAAATTTTCTGCAATTTACGAGCCACTTTCCGTAACTTCTTTCGTGAATAAACGAAGTATATTTCTTTTCCGTAAAATGACGGAATCAAACCCGAATTTCATGGGTTTTTCGTACCACGCGAAAATTCTGAATTTTCAGAAACCTTTGCGCAGTTTCTTCTTATATTAACCGTAAATTACCGTTTTAGAGATGTGTTAACGGAAAATTATAGATTTTCAGAAACTTTTCCACAGTTTCTGTCTTATATTGCCGGTAAATTACCGTTTTAGAGATGTGTTAACGGAAAATTATGGATTTTCAGAAAACTTTTCGCAGTTT
This sequence comes from Macrothele yani, assembly GCA_039090855.1. Lineage (NCBI taxonomy): Eukaryota > Metazoa > Arthropoda > Arachnida > Araneae > Macrothelidae > Macrothele > Macrothele yani. The sequence continues at coordinate 8,318,308 of CM077034.1, forward strand.
CTTTCTTATATTGCCGGTATATTACCGTTTTAGAGATGTGTTAACGGAAAATTATGGATTTTTAGAAAACTTTTCGCAGTTTCTTTCTTATATTGCCGGTATATAACCGTTTTAGAGATGTGTTAACGGAAAATTATGGATTTTCAGAAACCTTTTCGCAGTTTCTTTCTTATATTGCCGGTATATTACCGTTTTAGAGATGTGTTAACGGAAAATTATGGATTTTTAGAAAACTTTTCGCAGTTTCTTTCTTATATTGCCGGTATATAACCGTTTTAGAGATGTGTTAACGGAAAATTATGGATTTTTAGAAAACTTTTCGCAGTTTCTTTCTTATATTGCCGGTATATAACCGTTTTAGAGATGTGTTAACGGAAAATTATGGATTTTCAGAAACCTTTTCGCAGTTTCTTTCTTATATTGCCGGTATATTACCGTTTTAGAGATGTGTTAACGGAAAATTATGGATTTTTAGAAAACTTTTCGCAGTTTATTTCTTATATTGCCGGTATATAACCGTTTTAGAGATGTGTTAACGGAAAATTATGGATTTTCAGAAACCTTTTCGCAGTTTCTTTCTTATATTGCCGGTATATTACCGTTTTAGAGATGTGTTAACGGAAAATTATGGATTTTCAGAAAACTTTTCGCAGTTTCTTTCTTATATTGCCGGTATATTACCGTTTTAGAGATGTGTTAACGGAAAATTATGGATTTTCAGAAAACGTTTCGCAGTTTCTTTCTTATATTGCCGGTATATTACCGTTTTAGAGATGTGTTAACGGAAAATTATGGATTTTCAGAAACCTTTTCGCAGTTTCTTTCTTATATTGCCGGTATATTACCGTTTTAGAGATGTGTTAACGGAAAATTATGGATTTTCAAAAACCTTTTCCACAGTTTCTGTCTTATAATGCCGGTAAATTACCATTTTAGAGATGTGTTAACTGAAAATTCTGAATTTTCAGAAACCTTTTTGCAGTTTCTTTCTATATTAACAGTAAATTACGGTTTTAGAGATGTGTTAACGGAAAATTATTGATTTTCAGAAACCTTTTCGCAGTTTCTTTCTTATATTGCTGGTATATTACCGTTTTAGAGATAGAGATATGTTAACGAAAATTATGGATTTTCAGAAACTTTTCCGCAGTTTATATCTTATATTGCTGGTAAATTACCGTTTTAGAGATGTGTTAACTGAAAATTCTGAATTTTCATAAACCTTTTTGCAGTTTCTTTCTCATATTAACAGTACATTACGGTTTTAGAGATGTGTTAACGAAAAATTATGGATTTTCAGAAACTTTTCCGTAGTTTCTGTCTTATATTGCTGGTAAATTACCGTCTTAGAGATGTGTTAACTGAAAATTCTGAATTTTCAGAAACCTTTTGTAGTTTCTTTCCTATATTAACAGTAAATTACGGTTTTAGAGATGTAAAATTATGGATTTTCAGAAACTTTTCCGCAGTTTCTGTCTGATATTAACAGTAAATTACGGTTTTAGAGATGTGTTAACAGAACATTATAGATTTTCAGAAACATTTTTGCAGTTTCTTTCTTATATTGCCGGTATATTACCGTTGTTGAGATGTGTTAACGGAAAATTCTGAATTTTCAGAAACCTTTTGCAGTTTCTTTCTTATATTAACAGTAAATTACGGTTTTAGAGATGTGTTAACAGAAAATTATGGATTTTCAGAAACCTTTTCGCAGTTTCTTTCTTATATTGCCGGTATATTACCGTTTTAGAGATGTGTTAACGAAAAATTATGGATTTTCAGAAACTTTTCCGCAGTTTCTGTCTTACATTGCTGGTAAATTACCGTCTTAGAGATGTGTTAACTGAAAATTCTGAATTTTCAGAAACCTTTTGTAGTTTCTTTCTTATATTAACAGTAAATTACGGTTTTAGAGATGTGTTAACGGAAAATTATGGATTTTCAGAAACTTTTCCGCAGTTTCTGTCTGATATTAACAGTAAATTACGGTTTTAGAGATGTGTTAACAGAACATTATAGATTTTCAGAAACATGTTTGCAGTTTCTTTCTTATATTGCCGGTATACATTACCGTTGTTGAGATGTGTTAACGGAAAATTCTGAATTTTCAGAAACCTTTTTGCAGTTTCTTTCTTATATTAACAGTAAATTACGGTTTTAGAGATGTGTTAACAGAAAATTATGGATTTTCAGAAACCTTTTCGCAGTTTCTTTCTTATATTGCCGGTATATTACCGTTTTAGAGATGTGTTAACGGAAAATTCGGAATTTTCAGAAACCTTTCCGCAGTTCCTTTTGCATATTAACGGAAAAACTCCGTTCTCACTTTTTCGTATCCGTAGGACGAGAAATTACCGGTAATAGAAGCGACCCCTGTACAGCTTGAATAACGGCAGCATGTGCGTTGGACGTTGGGCCACGGAACTACCCCTTCACTGTTGGAAACAACCAGAAATCGCACGGGGCGAGATCAGGACTGTAGGCAGGCTGTGGCTTGACTTCAATATTGCATTTCGTTAGAAACTGGAACACAAGCAGCCACATGTGGTCGGGCATTATCAAGTGTAGGGCCCACTTGCCCACCTGTTCCGGTCGCTTAATGGATATGTGTCGTTACAGACGCTTCAAGACTGAAATGTAATACTCAGCATTGACATTAATTTGTAGAGGAACGGCATGCTGTTAGACTACACCTTTCCTGGTTGAGAGTGTGCCCCTGAGGGTCGCAGATGTAATCGCCGCTCGTGGAGGCTCCACCAACTATTGAAGGTCAATAATTTTCGTTTTCCTTTGCTATCACAGGTGTCCAATTACTTGTTGGTAGATAGTGTAGTTCAAAGCACATTTGTTCGGGTTGAGTCCGGGTCCAAAATTTTTGACCCGTTTCCAACTCTGGCCACTACTTGCACTAGCGCAGGAGGAACGTACTTCAAGTAAAATATATTCACGTAAGTTGTGACGTACCTGCCAGCAGGACGCACACGACATAAAGGCAGATAGTAGTCAGAACAAACGTCTGCGTACCTCAATTGGTAGAGTGACTTATTCCGGAATAAGGGGATCCGGGTTCGGTTCCTGGCGTGGACAGAAATGACGGAGAAATTTACTTCGTTATAAAGTTTTCTTGTTGTTCCATTATAAAAAAATATATACAGTATACACTGAAGTGCCAGAAAAACAGGTACACCAGTCTAATACTCGGTAGGTCCCTCACGGGAGCGCAGGACTGCAGAAATACGACGTGGCATGGACTTCACTAGCTTCTGGATATATGCTGTAGGCAATGCGCACCTTATTTTCTGTAGAGCGTTCCACAATTCGGGTGTATTCCGAGGTCTCGGATTCCTGTGTTTGATAGCGCGTTGCATGGCATCCCAAATGTGTTCTATCACGTTCAGATCTGGGGACTTGGGTGGGAATGGTAACATCCCCAAATTAAGATGAATGCTCCTCTAACCATAATGGGGCGTCGCAACACTTGTGTTGCCCTGTTGAAACAGCCCCAACCCATCAGCATGAATGCAGGACATGAACGGGTGTACCTCGTCAGAAAGGATGCGCACTTAGCGTTGGCCGGTCACAGATGTTTGTAGACGTATAAGGGGTCCCAGTGTAGTCCAGCCTAAACACACCCCATACTATTACGGACCCCCCACCAGCCGGTACAGTTCTCTGTTGACATGCGGGATCCATGGCATCATGGGGTTTGCGCCACACACGAATCCTTCCATCTGCCCGATAAAGTTAGAAACGCCACTCGTCAGACCAGGCTACTTGTTTCCAGTCATCAAGTGTCCAGTGGCGGTGTTGCCGTGCCCAAGCGAGGCGCAAAGCTCTGTGTCGTGCACCCATCAAGGGGACTCGAGTTGGGCGTCGGCTCCCAAAGCCCATATCGTGCAGGGTACGTTGCACAGTCCGGACGCTGCTGCTTGTTGAGGCTCCAGCATTGAATTCCGATGATACCTGCGAGAGTGTCGCGTGAAAGGATTCTTGACAGCCGACGATGGTCACGTTAACCCAATGTCTCTTTACGGCCACACTGGTATCGTAGGTTGGAGATTTTTACCGGTATTCTTGTAGTCACGGTTACACCCTTGCAATGGTCGTCCGTGAAAATCCGAACTTCGTTTCTACCTCCGAAATACTATGGCCCATCTCACGAGCACCAACTATGACACCGCGTTGAAAATCGCTTAAATCGTTATTACTTGTCATTCTCATGCCGAAAACAGCTCTGACAGCTGGAAAGGATATCTATTGCTTTATATACGCACTGGCGGAGGCAACCGAGTACGCGCATAGGTGACGTTGCTATGTATTTTGCATAAGCTCGTCTGTAGCAGTTTTTCTGGCACTTTGGTGTGTATATCAGTGTCATTTTAAGTTGTGGAGTCATTTAAAATGACACTGATATATACACCAAAGTGGCAGAAAAACTGGTACAGACAAGCTTATGCAAAATACATAGCAACGTCACCTATGCGCGTACTCGGTTGCATCCGCCAGTGCGTATATGTAGCGCTAGACATCCTTTCCAGCTGTCAGAGCTGTTTTCGACATGAGAAGGACAAGTAATAACGATTTAAGCGATTTTCAACGCGTTGTCAGAGTTGGCGCTCGTGAGATGGGCCATAAGGGATAAAGATTAATGGAGATTATCTAACCCACCTTCGTTTTGCTGATGACATAGTCATTTTTGCAACTACCCCATCGGAGCTGCAGAGTATGATCCAGAAACTTGCTGACAAGAGTAAAGAAGTGGGATTAAAAATGAACTTTCAGAAGACAAAAGTGATGTTCAATGCTTTTACAAGAAATTAAGATTTATCGATTGATGGAGAAAAGCTGGAGATAACAGACACGTACGTTTATCTTGGACAGCAGATATCAAGTGAGGGTCACATTGATGAAGAAATTAATCGGCGTACAAAACTTGCCTGGAGAGCTTTTGGAAGAAACAGCATAATTTTCAAGAGCAATATGCCATTATGTCTTAAAAGAAAAGTGTTTGATCAATGCATCCTTCCAGTGCTTACGTATGGTGCAGAGACGTGGACCTTAACTAAAAGAGACATACAAAGGCTGCAGACAACTCAAAGCAGCATGGAGAGGTGCATGCTTGGTGTAACCAGGAGAGATAAGAAGAGGAACACGTGGATCCGAAAAATGACGAGAGTGGAAGACATCATGATCAGAGTTAAATCCCTGAAATGGCAATGGGCTGGACATACTGCCAGAAGGACAGACACAGCCGAAATTTTAGATTGGATTCCAAGGGACAGGAAAAGACCCAGAAGAAGACCACATGGAAGATGGGTGGATGAAATTCGAAAGTATGCGGGAGTGACATGGAGGAGACTGGCACAAGACTGACCGTTGTGGAGGAAACTTGGGGAGACCTTCGTCCGGCAGTGGATTGATAATGGTTGACAATGATGATGATGATGATCAGTGTCATTACTTGATTGGCGCACACTGTATGTGTTAATACCATTAAAAGTCTCATGCAAATGTGTTGGAAAGAATTTTAAGAAATTGGAGATCACTTCTATTCGACCCCCTTCCTAGGAATATATCAGGAGGGGTTTAAGAAACGCAAAGTTACATTTATCAGCCTTTTGTGACCGCTAACTCTTTTTTAATTTTTTTTTTTTTAGTGCTTTAATCAGAGCTGCTGTGCATTTAAGTATAAAAAAAGAAAGGGAGGAAGAAATTAAAAAAAAAAGAAAGGCGAAAATGTCGTACGTGTGTCGCCTTCATAGAGAAGTTAATTACACGACGACATCCAATACGGTGGTTACCTTCCTTCGGTAAGACCGCACCCTGTGCACCTGCCTCTCACCTTGGTATCGAACCAATCAATGCTCTTAATCTCATGGTGATCAACATTAATATTAATCGCCTGATAAAGCGGCTGTTGCAATGTTCGCCGTGGGGATTTATGTAACGGGCCTTTTTGCAGCCATTTCCTCATTTCCCGAAATTTAACTATCAGCAATCGTTAAGAGCAGGAAGCTGCTTTGCGACTCACGCAGAAAACAACGCTAAGCAACATCGGTCCAGTGAATCACATGACTGGACGCGCGCGCCATGTTTCAATTACGTCACCTGTCGCGCTGGTAGCGAGAGTTCTCAATAAGCTGTTTGCTTCTGCAGGTGTTTTTTTTTGATATTGGAAAAGAAAATAATACACGATATATAAAAGCGAGTTTCCTGTTTCTATTGGCGATTTAGTGAAACAATGATGAAATGACACGGCAGAACGTGGCGAACTTCTGCCGAGCACTGAGTTCCTCCATTTTTTTTTTTTTCTACGCAGTTTAATTTCCTGCAGTTCATTCAAGGGGTTCCTGACACAAAAGCAGACGAAATAAGTCACTTTCCCGACATCTTGCTTCCTCTGATTTCAAACACGCGTGCAAAAATCTGCTTGCTGCGCAAACGATTTTTCTTTTTTTTTTTTTTTTTTTTTTGGTTTCTGCTTTGGTGACAAATTTTAGACAGTAACAATCCGTTTTCATTGGTCCTATATATATAAACCGTTGGACCGATTAATTCGAACATTTCTGGAATGGGAAACTAACAACTAACTTTTAAGAACTTCTGATGGTCAAAATTGAGACACGGCACGGAAAAGCGATATTTCTTCTAACCCCAAAATATTTGTCTATCGATTAATTGTATCCAGGGGCGGATTTCCGGCGCATAGGGCCTGCTGTTTGAAAGCCCCGAGAACATATAATTGGATTTTCAGTTTTGGTTCTGACGGACCGAAGCAAATAATTCCTTAAAGCGACTACTTTGTATTGTCAATTGATATTATTAACCTCCAGATTCGCTAAACATGAATGCCGGTTGCTTCGACTAGCGAATCCTGTCATGGTTAAATTCAAATTGATCGGAAACTTGAAACTTGGTCGTTCTGGGTGGTGTAGTGGTTAGCATACCTAGGCGTTTTCTGGGAGACGCGGGTTCGAGTCCCGCGGACCGATTAATTTGAACATTTCTGGAATGGGAAACTAGCAACTAACTTTTAAGAACGTCTGATGGTCAAAATTGAGACACGGCACGGAAAAGCGATATTTTTTCTAACCCCAAAATATTTGTCTATCGATTAATTGTATCCAGGGGCGGATTTCCGGCGCATAGGGCCTGCTGTTTGAAAGCCCCGAGAACATATAATTGGATTTTCAGTTTTGGTTCTGACGGACCGAAGCAAATAATTCCTTAAAGCGACTACTTTGTATTGTCAATTGATATTATTAACCTCCAGATTGCCGCCCCGGTGGCGCAGTGGTCTAAGCGATGGCCTCTGATCATTCGTCTGTAAGGGGTCCGGGTTCAAATCCCGGTGAGGCATGGATGTTGTGTGTGTCTTACGGCACTGGTTCTCTCCCTTCCCTGGAACCATTGACCCTAAATTAGGGACGGGCGACTGCTTATAGCCCATTGAGTTGCTCACGGTGGTCGTTAAACCTCCAAAAAAAAAAAAAAAAAAAAAAAACCTCCAGATTCGCTAAACATGAATGCCGGTTGCTTCGACTAGCGAATCCTGTCATGGTTAAATTCAAATTGATCGGAAACTTGAAACTTGGTCGTTCTGGGTGGTGTAGTGGTTAGCATACCTAGGCGTTTTCTGGGAGACGCGGGTTCGAGTCCCGCGGACCGATTAATTTGAACATTTCTGGAATGGGAAACTAACAACTAACTTTTAAGAACTTCTGATGGTCAAAATTGAGACACGGCACGAAAAAGCGATATTTTTTTTAACCCCAAAATATTTGTCTATCGATTAATTGTATCCAGGGGCGGATTTCCGGCGCATAGGGCCTGCTGTTTGAAAGCCCCGAGAACATATAATTGGATTTTCACTTTTGGTTCTGTCGGACCGAAGCAAATAATTCCTTAAAGCGACTACTTTGTATTGTCAATTGATATTATTAACCTCCAGATGCCGCCCCGGTGGCGCAGTGGTCTACGGCGTTGGCCTCTGATCATTCGTCCGTAAGGGGTCCGGGTTCGAATCCCGGTCGGGCATGGATGTTGTGTTTGTCTTACGGCACTGGCTCTCTTCCTTCCCTGGAACCAGTGACCCTAAATTAGGGACGGGCGACTGCTTATAGCCCATTCAGTTGCTCACGGCGGTCGTTAAACCTCCAATCAAAAAAAAAAAAAAAAGAACCTCCAGATTCGCTAAACATGAATGCCGGTTGCTTCGACTAGCGAATCCTGTGATGGTTAAATTCAAATTGATCGGAAACTTGAAACTTGGTCGTTCTGGGTGGTGTAGTGGTTAGCATACCTAGGCGTTTTCTGGGAGACGCGGGTTCGAGTCCCGCGGACCGATTAATTCGAACATTTCTGGAATGGGAAACTAACAACTAACTTTTAAGAACTTCTGATGGTCAAAATTGAGACACGACACGAAAAAGCGATATTTTTTCTAACCCCAAAATATTTGTCTATCGATTAATTGTATCCAGGGGCAGATTTCCGGCGCATAGGGCCTGCTGTTTGAAAGCCCCGAGAACATATAATTGGATTTTCAGTTTTGGTTCTGACGGACCGAAGCAAATAATTCCTTAAAGCGACTACTTTGTATTGTCAATTGATATTATTAACCTCCAGATTGCCGCCCCGGTGGCGCAGTGGTCTACGGCGATGGCCTCTGATCATTCGTCCGTAAGGGGTCCGGGTTCGAATCCCGGTCGGGCATGGATGTTGTGTGTGTCTTACGGCACTGGTTCTCTTCCTTCCCTGGAACCAGTGACCCTAAATTAGGGACGGGCGACTGCTTATAGCCCATTGAGTTGCTCACGGTGGTCGTTAAACCTCCAATCAAAAAAAAAAAAAAAAAAAAAACCTCCAGATTCGCTAAACATGAATGCCGGTTGCTTCGACTAGCGAATCCTGTGATGGTTAAATTCAAATTGATCGGAAACTTGAAACTTGGTCGTTCTGGGTGGTGTAGTGGTTAGCATACCTAGGCGTTTTCTGGGAGACGCGGGTTCGAGTCCCGCGGGCCGATTAATTCGAACATTTCTGGAATGGGAAACTAACAACTAACTTTTAAGAACTTCTGATGGTCAAAATTGAGACACGACACGAAAAAGCGATATTTTTTCTAACCCCAAAATATTTGTCTATCGATTAATTGTATCCAGGGGCGGATTTCCGGCGCATAGGGATTGCTGTTTGAAAGCCCCGAGAACATATAATTGGATTTTCAGTTTTGGTTCTGACGGACCGAAGCAAATAATTCCTTAAAGCGACTACTTTGTATTGTCAATTGATATTATTAACCTCCAGATTCGCTAAACATGAATGCCGGTTGCTTCGACTAGCGAATCCTGTCATGGTTAAATTCAAATTGATCGGAAACTTGAAACTTGGTCGTTCTGGGTGGTGTAGTGGTTAGCATACCTAGGCGTTTTCTGGGAGACGCGGGTTCGAGTCCCGCGGGCCGATTAATTCGAACATTTCTGGAATGGGAAACTAACAACTAACTTTTAAGAACTTCTGATGGTCAAAATTGAGACACGGCACGAAAAAGCGATATTTTTTCTAACCCCAAAATATTTGTCTATCGATTAATTGTATCCAGGGGCGGATTTCCGGCGCATAGGGCCTGCTGTTTGAAAGCCCCGAGAACATATAATTGGATTTTCAGTTTTGGTTCTGACGGACCGAAGCAAATAATTCCTTAAAGCGACTACTTTGTATTGTCAATTGATATTATTAACCTCCAGATTCGCTAAACATGAATGCCGGTTGCTTCGACTAGCGAATCCTGTGATGGTTAAATTCAAATTGATCGGAAACTTGAAACTTGGTCGTTCTGGGTGGTGTAGTGGTTAGCATACCTAGGCGTTTTCTGGGAGACGCGGGTTCGAGTCCCGCGGACCGATTAATTCGAACATTTCTGGAATGGGAAACTAACAACTAACTTTTAAGAACTTCTGATGGTCAAAATTGAGACACGACACGAAAAAGCGATATTTTTTCTAACCCCAAAATATTTGTCTATCGATTAATTGTATCCAGGGGCGGATTTCCGGCGCATAGGGCCTGCTGTTTGAAAGCCCCGAGAACATATAATTGGATTTTCAGTTTTGGTTCTGACGGACCGAAGCAAATAATTCCTTAAAGCGACTACTTTGTATTGTCAATTGATATTATTAACCTCCAGATGCCGCCCCGGTGGCGCAGTGGTCTACGGCGTTGGCCTCTGATCATTCGTCCGTAAGGGGTCCGGGTTCGAATCCCGGTCGGGCATGGATGTTGTGTTTGTCTTACGGCACTGGCTCTCTCCCTTCCCTGGAACCAGTGACCCTAAATTAGGGACGGGCGACTGCTTATAGCCCATTGAGTTGCTCACGGCGGTCGTTAAACCTCCAATCAAAAAAAAAAAAAAAAAAAAAACCTCCAGATTCGCTAAACATGAATGCCGGTTGCTTCGACTAGCGAATCCTGTCATGGTTCAATTCAAATTGATCGGAAACTTGAAACTTGGTCGTTCTGGGTGGTGTAGTGGTTAGCATACCCGGGAGTTTTCTGGGAGACGCGGGTTCGAGTCCCGCTCCAGGACGATGAAAATTTTCAAGTTTTCGGATATTATCTGACTTACCATCCTTGTCACATTTACGCCAAAAATCGGATTGTCATCTTCAAAATTTGTCAATTGATATTTTACTTTCTCATATTAATAATAACATATTTTTTCTTATGCTGCTGATATTCCGAATTTTCGAGTTCTTATGAATGTACTTATTTTGAAAGGAACGGTTAAAATAATTTTGAGTTTCTTTTAGTGGTTGGTAAAGAAGGTATTCACGCTCTTCACACTTTTCATTGTTTAAGACGAATTCTTAACTGGCCTGCTGTACTATAAATTGCTTTCATGAAACTTCCAGCCAAGGGAACAACACATCTAGTGTGTAACGTACCAGGAGATGTGACGTACCTGCCAGAAGGACGCACACGACATAAAGGCAGATAGGAATCAGAATAAAATGTCCGCGTAGCTTAATTGGTAGAGCAACTTATTCCGGAATGAGTGGACCCGGGTTCGAACCCCGGCGTAGACCGAAAATGACGGAGAAATTCACTTCGTTATAATGGCGCCCGAACTATCCGGATGACCCGATCGTTCAAAATCTCGCATTGGTGTGATGTTATTTCCACACCGCGAGATAGGAAAAATAAGAGAATCCTTTCTCCAGCCCTTCGAAAAAAAAAAAAAAAAAAAAAAGAAAAGAAGGGGGAGATGATGTAACGTACCAGGAGATGTGGCGTACCTGCCAGAAGGACGCACACGACATAAAGGCAGATAGGAATCAGAATAAAATGTCCGCGTAGCTTAATTGGTAGAGCAACTTATTCCGGAATGAGTGGACCCGGGTTCGAACCCCGGCGCGGATAAAAATGACGGAGAAATTTACTTCGTTATAATGGCGCCCGAACTATCCGGATGACCCGATCGTTCAAAATCTCGCATTGGTGTGATGTTATTTCCACACCGCGAGATAGGAAAAATAAGAGAATCCTTTCTCCAGCCCTTCGAAAAAAAAAAAAAAAAAAAAAAAGAAAAGAAGGGGGAGATGATGTAACGTACCAGGAGATGTGGCGTACCTGCCAGAAGGACGCACACGACATAAAGGCAGATAGGAATCAGAATAAAATGTCCGCGTAGCTTAATTGGTAGAGCAACTTATTCCGGAATGAGTGGACCCGGGTTCGAACCCCGGCGCGGATAAAAATGACGGAGAAATTTACTTCGTTATAAGTGTTGAGATGAGGAGTACTTGTAAAAACTTTCCTGATGATCAGGCGTGTTTTGCTGTTAATACATATGCATTATCAACAGACATTCACTTTTCAGGTTTATTTTGTTTATTTTCAGGTGCATGGCTCTTGCGAATTCTCTGGGATCTCTGTACGCTCCACCGACATCGTCAACGTCTGCGGTCTGCCCTTCGTTTTGTGGCACCTGCTACTACAAGCCCGGATCTTCACCTCTCCTGGCATCGAGTTCTGCTGCTGCGTCATCCATGTTGGCATCTCGGTTTTAGAAGAAGTCTTACCACCTGCACCACAAAACACCTGTCCGAAGCAGTCCCACCCTCGAACCCGACCATTCATCACGACTTACGTAAGAAATAAAAAAAAAACAAAAAACAACAACAACATGAATAACGGGATCGAGGTTATTTTATCATCAGCATGCGAACTCAAACTACGCATTAGCCGAAAACGATTACAACTTTCGCCTTCCTTCTCTCAAGGGCGCTTCCTGAAAGAAAAAAAAAAAAAAAAAAAAAGTGAAACAATGTTCCTGTTGAAACGTGAAGGAATTTTGGAACAGTTAATCACAAACTCTTCACTTGCCACCTATTCTTCAAATGATTTTTCACAGCTGTGAATTAGTGATAAAAAGCACAGCTCCGATCTGACGATTACTTAAAAAAAAAAAACAGATTTCGTGTCTAAAGTTATATCTATATGTTCCTATTAAAAAAAAAATATATATATATGACTCGAAACAAAGCTAAGATATCCCCCCACCCCTTTTTTTTTCTGCCTTTCTTCTTTTCATAGGAACATTTCAAGAACGCTCCAAAATAACACCTCGTCGAGTATTTTGATTGCGTATATTGCCATTTAATGGAATACAAGGTTCCTGTTTAAAACGTGGGCTAGATTTATTTTATTGATGTGAACCTTTTAAAATAAGACACCCAACACACCTGTATCTTATATGTGTGTGTGTGTGTGTGTGCGTCTGTGTGCTTCGAACGATTTTTCATCGGACTCTAGATTAAGAGTGTTATCACAAGAGCAAGCCTAAAGAAGAACAAACGATAAGGGAAATACAAGTGTTCCTGAAAAATGTGCGAATGATTCTCATACAATGAGGTCATCTGTATAACGTACTGCGTTTTTAGTAGTAATTCGTGTTAAACTTGAAAGTTGACTGTTTTATGACTAGCTTCATTATGAAATTCAAATATGTCCAATTAAAGTTATAAATTATTTTACACATATGATGTATGATTGTACGCCGTTAGGAAATTACTTCGTCTTACGTTAGGAGGTTCATAAGTATTCAGATATGTCCAATCAAAATTAAATTATTTTATACATACGTTGTGTAATTGACAAAAAATATGCCATTTAAAATAATTTCGTCTTACGTTAGGAGGTTCATATGTATTCAGATATGTCCAATCAAAATTAAATTATTTTATACATACGTTGTGTAATTGACAAAAAATATGCCATTTAAAATAATTTCGTTTTACGTTAGGAGATTCATAAGTATTCAGATATGTCCTATCAAAATTAAATTATTTTATACATACGTTGTGTAATTGACAAAAAATATGCCATTTAAAATAATTTCGTCTTACGTTAGGAGGTTCATAAATATTCAGATATGTCCAATCACAATTAAATTATTTTATACATACGTTCTGTAATTGACAAAAAATATGCCATTTCAAATAATTTCGTCTTACGTTAGGAGGTTCATAAGTATTCAAATATGTCCAATCACAATTAAATTATTTTATACATACGTTCTGTAATTGACAAAAATAATGCCATTTAAAATAATTTCGTCTCAAAATTAAATTATTTTATACATACGTTGCGTAATTGACAAAAAATATGCCATTTAAAATAATTTCGTCTTACGTTAGGAGGTTCATAAGTATTCAGATATGTCCAATCACAATTAAATTATTTTATACATACGTTCTGTAATTGACAAAAAATATGCCATTTCAAATAATTTCGTCTTACGTTAGGAGGTTCATAAGTATTCAAATATGTCCAATCACAATTAAATTATTTTATACATACGTTCTGTAATTGACAAAAATAATGCCATTTAAAATAATTTCGTCTCAAAATTAAATTATTTTATACATACGTTGTGTAATTGACAAAAAATATGCCATTTAAAATAATTTCGTCTTACGTTAGGAGGTTCATAAGTATTCAGATATGTCCAATCACAATTAAATTATTTTATACATACGTTCTGTAATTGACAAAAAATATGCCATTTCAAATAATTTCGTCTTACGTTAGGAGGTTCATAAGTATTCAAATATGTCCAATCACAATTAAATTATTTTATACATACGTTCCGTAATTGACAAAAATAATGCCATTTAAAATAATTTCGTCTCAAAATTAAATTATTTTATACATACGTTGTGTAATTGACAAAAAATATGCCATTTAAAATAATTTCGTCTTACGTTAGGAGGTTCATAAGTATTCAGATATGTTCAATCACAATTAAATTATTTTATACATACGTTGTGTAATTGACAAAAAATATGCCATTTAAAATAATTTCGTCTTACGTTAGGAGGTTCATAAGTATTCAGATATGTCCAATCAAAATTAAATTAATTTATACATACATTGTGTAACTGACAAAAAATATGCCATTTAAAATAATTTCGTCTTACGTTAGGAGGTTCATATGTATTCAGATATGTCCAATCACAATTAAATTATTTTATACATACATTGTGTAATTGACAAAAAATATGCCATTTAAAATAATTTCGTCTAACGTTAGGAGGTTCATAAGTATTCAGATATGTCCAATCACAATTAAATTATTTTATACATACGCTGTGTAATTGACAAAAAATATGCCATTTAAAATAATTTCGTCTTACGTTAGGAGGTTCATATGTATTCAGATATGTCCAATCACAATTAAATTATTTTATACATACATTGTGTAATTGACAAAAAATATGCCATTTAAAATAATTTCGTCTAACGTTAGGAGGTTCATAAGTATTCAGATATGTCCAATCAAAATTAAATTATTTTATACATACGTTGTGTAATTGACAAAAAATATGCCATTTAAAATAATTTCGTCTTACGTTAGGAGGTTCATAAGTATTCAGATATGTCCAATCAAAATTAAATTATTTTATACATACGTTGTGTAATTGACAAAAAATATGCCATTTAAAATAATTTCGTCTTACGTGAGGAGGTTCGTAAGTATTCAAATATGTCTAATCGAAGTTAAATAACTGTTGTATGCATACAGGGGTTGAACATAATAATATCAGCACCTAGGAAAAGAAGGTTTTATGTGCATAATGGGATGTGGAACCACCTTTGGCATTCAAAACCACACGAATCCCCCTTGGAATGGACGCATACATATCCTGGTTGGTGGTTAGTAGGATGTTACACCATTCTTTATGCAGAAACTGCTCCACGTCCTTCAGAGATACAGGATAAAGGGATCTTACCCTGTTTTCCAACACAGACCACAGTGGCTCGATAAGGTTTAAATCTGGTGATTGGGGAAGCCAAGGAAAGTGTGAAAGTTCGTCCTCATGTTCCTCAAACCACGATTGCACATTCCGAGATCTGTGAATTGGGGCGTTATCATCTTGATAGATGGCATCCCCTGCAGGAAACAATTCCTGAGCCAATGGATGGACTTGGTCTGCCAAAATGGTTTCATATCCGCAGCCAATCATCCGTCCTTTCAAGAGGATCTGCTAAAACCACGATATGACCACCCAGAGCATGACAGAACCACCACAATGCTGCATTGTTGGGAGCAGACGGTTTGGGTTGTACGCTTCTCACGGTGTTCTACACACGTAAACACGTCCTGCGGGGGGAATAGTACGATTGTGTACTCATCCGACCATATAGCATGCTTCCATGCATCCGTAGTCCACGGTGTATGCTCCTGGCACAACTACCGTCTCCGTTGTGCATTCATACCATGAATATTTTGTTTATGCAGTTCCCTGCTCACTGTTTTCGTTGATACTGGGATCTGGAGATGCAGATTGAGCTCAGCACTAATCTTCGGCACCATGGTCTTATTACGCGTAACAATCCTCTTTAATGCTCTCTATTGTCTCTATCAGTCAGGGTCTTTTTCTGGCTGCTCTTGTGTCTCGCACACAACGTTTTGCCCCGAACAATGTATGCTGACATGACGATAGACACAGTAGCTCTCGATACTCCAACTCTCTTCAATACTCTCCTGTCTCTAATAAGCCTTGGTGAAGAGGTGTGACGCCATTCAATGGATTGATTCTTTGTTTCTGGCTCTAAAACTTCCTAGGCCTTGGTGAAGAGGTGTGACGCCATTCCATGGATTGATTCTTTGTTTCTGGCTCTAGCACTTCCGAGGCCTTGGTGAAGAGGTGTGACGCCATTCCATCTATTGATTCTTTGTTTCTGGCTCTGGAACTTCCTAGGCCTTGGTGAAGAGGTGTGACGTCATTCCATGGATTGATTCTTTGTTTCTGGCTCTAAAACTTCCGAGGCCTTGGTGAAGAGGTGTAACGCCATTCCATCTATTGATTCTTTGTTTCTGGCTCTGGAACTTCCTAGGCCTTGGTGAAGAGGTGTGACGTCATTCCATGGATTGATTCTTTGTTTCTGGCTCTAGAACTTCCCAGGCCTTGATGAAGAGGTGTGACGCCATTCCATGGATTGATTCTTTGTTTATGGCTCTAGAACGTCCTAGGCCTTGGTGAAGAGGTGTGACGCCATTCCATGGATTGAGTCTTCGTTTCTGGCCCAAGAACGTCTTTGACCATGGTGAAGAGGTGTGACGCCATTCCATGGATTGATTCTTTGTTTCTAGCTCTAGAACTTCTTTGGTCTTGGTGAAGAGGTGTGACGCAATTCCATGGATTGAGTCTTCGTTTCTCGCTTTAGAACTTCTTTGGCCTTGGTGAAGAGGTGTGACGCCATTCCATGGATTGATTCTTCGTTTCTGGCTGTAGAACTTTTTGGCCTTGGTGAAGAGGTGTGACGCCATTCCATGGATTGATTCTTCATTTCTGTCTCTACAACTTCTTTGGCTTTGGTGAAGAGGTGTGATGCCATTCCATGGATTGATTCTTTGTTTCTGGCTCTAGAACGTCTTTGACCTTGGTGAAGAGGTGGAACTCCATTCCATGGATTGATTCTTTGTTTCTGGCTCCAGAACTTCTTTGGCCTTGGTGAAGAGGTGGGACTCCATTCCATGGATTGATTCTTTGTTTCTGGCTCCAGAACTTCTTAGGCCTTGGTTAAGAGGTGTGACGCCATTAATTGGATTGATTCTTTGTTTCTGGCTCTAGAACGTCTTTGACCTTGGTGAAGAGGTGGGACTCCATTCAATGGATTGATTCTTTGTTTCTGGCTCTAGAACTTCTTTGGCCTTGGTGAAGAGGTGTGACGCCATTCAATGGATTGATTCTTTGTTTCTGGCTCTAGAACTTCCTTGACCTTGGTGAAGAAGTGTGACTCCATTCCATGGATTAATTCTTTGTTTCTTGCTCTAGAACTTCTTTGGCCTTGGTGAAGAGGTGTGACGCCATTCCATGGATTGAATCTTTGTTTCTAGCTCTAGAACTTCTTAGGGCTTAGTGAAGAGGTGTGACGCCATACCATGGATTGATTCTTTGGTTCTGGCTCTAAAACTTTCTAGGCTTTATTGAAGAAATGTGACGCCATTCCATGGATTGATTCTTTGTTTCTGGCTCTAGAACTTCTTTGGCCTAGGTAAAGAGGTGTGACGCCATTCCATGGATTGAGTCTTCGTTTCTGGCTCTAGAACATCTTTGGCCTTAGTGAAGAGGTGTGACGCCATTCCATGGATTTATTCTTTGTTTCTGCCTCTAGAACTTCTTAGGCCTTGGTGAAGAGGTGTGACGCCATTCCATGGATTGAGTCTTCGTTTCTGGCTCTAGAACATCTTTGGCCTTAGTGAAGAGGTGTGACGCCATTCCATGGATTGATTCTTTGTTTCTGCCTCTAGAACTTCTTAGGCCTTGGTGAAGAGGTGTGACGCAATTCCATGGATTGATTCTTTGTTTCTGGCTCTAGAACTTCTTTGGCCTTAGTGAAGAGGTGTGACGCCATTCCATGGATTGATTCTTTGTTTCTGGCTCTAAAACTTCCTAGGCTTTGGTGAAGAAATGTGACGCAATTCCATGGATTGATTCTTTGTTTCTGGCTCTAGAACTTCTTTGGCCTAGGTAAAGAGGTGTGACGCCATTCCATGGATTGAGTCTTCGTTTCTGGCTCTAGAACATCTTGGGCCTTAGTGAAGAGGTGTGACGCCATTCCATGGATTGATTCTTTGTTTCTGCCTCTAGAACTTCTTAGGCCTTGGTGAAGAGGTGTGACGCAATTCCATGGATTGATTCTTTGTTTCTGGCTCCAGAACTTCTTACTCCTTGGTGAAGACGTGTGACGCCGTTCCATGGATTGATTCTTTGTTTCTGGCTCTAGAACTTCTTTGACCTTGGTGAAGAGGTGTGACTCCATTCCATGGATTGATTCTTTGTTTCTTGCTCTTTAACTTCTTTGAACTTGGTGAAGAGGTGTGACTCCATTCCATGGATTGATTCTTTGTTTCTGGCTCTAGAACTTCCTAGGCCTTGGTGAAGAGGTGTGACGCCATTCCATGGATTGATTCTTTGTTTCTGGCTGTAGAACTTTCTAAGCATTTGTGAAGAAGTGTGACGCCATTGCATATATTGATTCTTTGTTTCTGGCTCTAGAACTTCCTAGGCCTTGGTGAAGAGGTGTGACGCCATTCCATGGATTGATTCTTTGTTTCTGGCTCTAGAACTTCCTAGGCCTTGGTGAAGAAGTGTGACGCCATTCCATGGATTGATTCTTTGTTTCTGGCTCTAGAACGTCCTAGGCCTTGGTGAAGAGGTGTGACGCCATTCCATGGATTAATTCTTCGTTTCTAGCTTTAGAACGTCCTACGCCTTGAGGAAGAGGTGTGACGCCATTCCATGGATTGATTCCTTGTTTCTGGCTCTAGAACTTCCTAGGCATTGGTGAAGAAGTGTGACGCCATGCCATGGTTTGATTCTTTGTTTGTGGCTCTAGAACTTCCTAGGCATTGGTGAAGAAGTGTGACGCCATTCCATGGATTGATTCTTTGTTTCTGGCTCTAGAACTTCCTAGGCATTGGTGAAGAAGTGTGACGCCATTCCATGGATTGATTCTTTGTTTCTGGCTCTAGAATGTCCTAGGCCTTGGGGAAGAGGTGTGACGCCATTCCATAGATTGATTCTTCGTTTCCGTATCGTAAAGATACGCCCACGTTTCATCTCCTGTAACCACATCGAAAAAAAAACGTGTCTTCATTGGCTTCAAACGCTTCTAGCAGATCAGAGCAGACTTCCACGCTTCTCTCCTTCAAATCGGGTGTCAACTGCCGAGGTATTCACTTTTCACACGTTTTCCAATACCCCGAGTCTTCCACCATCTTCTGTATGGCATTGCGAGCACAGTGCAGCTGCGCAACAAGCTCAAGGATTGTGACTCGTATCTCCGCGCGAAACAAGTCATCCAATCGCCGACGAATCGTGTCAGTGGTCGCAGGTGATGGTCTCCCACTGCGCGGTTTGTCTTCGATGCTGGCTACCCCTTCTTTAAAGTTCTTCATCCATCTGTGCTCATTTGCTCTTATCAATGGCTGCATCTTCGTAAATATTCTGTAGCATTCTCTGGATGTCGGATAGCCTGCACCCTTCCTTTGCCAAGAAAATTACGGCACTTTGCTTCCGCTTGGAATCCGTTATTTACCTGCAATGACGAAGAAGCGTTACTATAGAGGAAGGGTTACTCTACCAAAACGGGAAATTTGAACGACTTCTGTCAGTTAATAATAATGTTATGCCCACTTTTGCATTACTTTCGGTACAACCCTAGCATCAATGTGCTTCCATGTTATTTTGCGGTGGTCTTTTGTGATCAAGTCATGAATAGCATACACATTTGCAGGTATCGACAAAGTTAAAAGCTTTCCAGTGCGGGCGGGGGGGTATTTTTAAAACTATCTCTCTCTTACGTGCTTAAATTTCGTAAATCAGTATTTGGCCATTACGTGCGAAGAACAGGATTTCCTTAATGTTTGTTGCTTGACCTCATGAGTTTCCATCTGGTGCATTTCCTTTAAATCGAGGTATTATTAATATTCGACTTTCTCACCATCTTTATTTACAAATTATTTTCACTTGAAGTCGTGAAAGCTGAAAACTGTTTACATTAGGAACACAGCTCGAAGAATGTGCGGACTCAAACCTTTACGGAGAAACTCTGTTAGGTATTTAACTAGTCGCAACTAGTCCCCATAAATAATCGCATCATGAAATGTTATATCGACAGACAACTGATTTTATTTTGTGCATACTTATCCTGTATGTTTGTGTAAAATAAATTTTCTTGTTATATAGTTCAATAAAGACTATTCAAACAGTCTGATGATCGGCGTATCTCAATTTCTTTGATTTTCTTTGCCTGTATATTTGTTTGTTTGTGTGTGTGTGTGAGGGAGGGGGGGAGATGACGACCAATTTTGAACAAATCAATAGGCTGTTCTCGTCCCTAATTTACAGACATTTGCATCCAGTTGGTACACTGCTGGACAATTGCTAAGGACGGATCATAAACGGCTATATAGCGCATAAAAAAGTAAGTGTGGTTGGATGCCAAGTGAAATAAAATAATGTCAGAATGCCAGGACATTACAAGAAAGACAATTTATTGTGCTCTGAAATCCAGAAGGCTTTGGAACGTGTTCAAGGGACAAACAGGCCATTTTGTGCAGAATACGTAAACGTGAAAAAAATGCAATTACCGTCCGCAGGCGTTCCGGCGTAAGATTTCAATACGGGATATGGCCACCATGGAGGGCGATGCAAGATTCCACACGTCGTGTCATGCTTTGCACAACATTATCAAGCAGCTGTTGGGGTAATTTATCCCATTCCTCTGTCAGTGCACGGATGAGGGTGTCCTTGTTTATTGGAGGGCATTGGTGACCAGCAAGACTCCTCCCCAAAGCATCCCACACATTTTCAACGGGATTCAGATCTGGAGAACGTGCTGGCCATGCGAGGCGTTGAATATCCTCGCTCTCAAGACACTCCTGGACAGCGACTGTTCGATGACATGATGCGTTGTCGTCCATGAAAATGAATCTATCACCGACAGCACCACGGAACATGCGAACATGAGGTAGCAGAACATCATTAATGTATCGTTGGCCAGTCATAGTCCCAGTTGGAAGCACATAGAGGGACGTACGGCCATTGATCATGATGCCAGCCCATACAATGACACTACATGTCGGATATCCTGTATGTTTGCTGGACAATTTGCAGTACCACTATCACGCCAGATCAGTTGTCGTCGACAATCAGACGATAGACTGTATCTACTCTCATCTGAGAAGAGGACAGCAGACCAGTCGTTATCAGTCCAATTGCGATGTTGATGGCACCATTGCAAACGGGCGGTACGGTGACGTCTGGACAATGGGATGCACACAACAGGACGGCGGGCGTATAGTCCTCCTTCATGCAAACGTCTGGCGACAGTTTTTCGGGAGATCCGCTTGCCAGTAGCAGCCATAAACTGATTTGCTACCTCACTAGCTGTGCTGCGCCGGTGTCTTTTTGTTGATAGCACTATGTACCGATCTTCTGCAGGTGTCGTACTGCGAACACGACCTCCCCGTGACGTTTGCTACACTCTCCATTTGTTTGAAATGATTTCCAAAGCCTTGAAACAACACTGTGGCTGACGTCGAACTCCCTGGCAACATCTGTTATTTTTCGCCCTTCTTCAATCTTGCCAATAATACGGCCACGCGTCAAATCATCTAGGTGATGTCGGGAAGACATACTGAAAATTGCAAGTTCGTCAATTGATTCTTTCCTTTCAACTTTGCGTTTGAACAACAACGGTCAATACGCGTCAAATCCTTTATATCTCTTATCAGCGCTATGACGTCACGAACAAGTTCGGCAATCCAAAATTTGCATACGCACAACACGTCTTACTGTATCCCGCACTTATGCTAATTTCCACATTTTCCTGCCTTCCATTTTATGGTTGCTATTGTCATCCGTCCTTAGCAATTGTCCGCCAGTGTATTAGAAGATTTCTGCCGACATTATCAGCTACTGTCTGTATTACTTATTCTCAGTTCTGTGTTGCATCATCCTACGGCAGCAGCTGTTGTTAGAGTTGGGGGAAGTGTGGGAGCATCAGTTTGCTTCTGGTTTTCATGCTCAGAGGTTTAGAACGTACACTATCCACCAACAAGTAATTGGACACCTATGCAATCATCGATATCTGCGGTCCTGATACACGTCCCGGCCGCCGCCGTTAAATATCGCGTGGAAAACAACAACGCAAACAGTCGCATTCAAGATGCCACGCAGTTCGGAGCTCACTGATTGCGAGAAAGGCTATCACAGGAATGGCCGATCCATACGTGAAATATCCTGCCAGTTGAAGTAACCGAAATCGACAGTGGCCTACGTGATTGGCAAATGGAAGATGAGAGGTGACTGTCGGAATGTGCCCCCCGACCCGGCAGACCCACAAAACTGGGAGTTAGAGACCGACGGGTGCTGGCCAGAGAAATTCGGAAGAACCGCACCAAATCGATGCGCCACATCCGCGAGGAGTTTCAACAGGCATCCGGGAGTGTTCTTTCGATGAATGCCATCCGTAAGGAAGCCCATCTGCTCGGTTATCATGGACCCACAAGCCTTTGATCACCAAGTCCAATAGCGCTGCTTGGCTAACGTGGTGCAAAGAACGTCGACAGTGGACCGTTGAACAGTGGAAACAGGTTCTCTGGAGCGACGAATCAAGGTTCACCCTCTACCGTTCGGATGGCAGTGTCTGGGTTTGGCGTCTGCCTGGAGAACGCCTCCTGCCGGAATGTATTGTGCCAACTGTGAAGTTCGGCGGCGGTGGAATTATGCTATGGGGGTGTTTCTCCTGGTATGGCACGGGACCCTTGGTCGCAATTCCTGGTAGACTCAACGCCGAGACCTACTGCACCATTTTGGATGACCATGCGCTTCTTACGTTGTGGCAGTTTTACGGGGTGGACCCATGTTACTTTCAGGATGACAATGCCACCTGTCATGTTGCGAGGTCCACCATGGCTTGGTATGGTGACAATGGGGTTAATCGAGTGGACTGGCCTGCGCAGAGCCCGGACCTTAACCCTATCGATCACCTTTGGGACGAGTTGGAGCGTCGACTTAAGGGGTGCCCCGACCGTCCGAAATCGGTGAAGGAACTGACCTGTCTTCTCCAAGCCGAGTGGAAGAAAATACCGCTAGCCGTCGTAAAACGCCTATTTGAGAGTATGCCCCGGTGGGTCGCAGCTGTAATCGCCGCTCGTGGAGGCTCCACCAACTATTGAAGGTGAATAAACTTCGTTTTCATTTGCTATCACAGGTGTCCAATTACTTGATGGTAGAGAGGGTGTAATTTCATCGAAATTGAACCATTTTTACGCAAGTTATAACACATAAACGCAATGGAATGGATCTTGCTCGTACGTCCTGACCTTTCACCCCTTTTCGCCCATTTTCAATAGGGTTCGTCTCCAGTGGTTCCCTACCACATACTAAAATTTCATCGAAATCGAACCATATTTACGCAAGTTATGACGCATAAGGGTAATGGAATTATCCCGCTCCTACGTCGTGACCTTTGACCCCATTTGTCCCATTTCCAATAGGGTTCGTCCCCGGGTGGTCCCCTACCACATACTAAAATTTCATTGAAATCGAACCATTTTTACGCCAGTTATCTTGCGGACAGGCGGACGGACGGACGGACGGACGGACGGACGGACGGACAAAGCTGGAGCATATACGCTTCTTCAACCTACGGTTGGATAGCGTAAAAAAGAATGCTCAGAACTAAAACGATGATTGGACAATGGAAAGCAATGGAGGAGGAGTGGAATAATTTTAAGAAATGCCTTGTTATCTTAGAAATCTAGATGTAGGTCCATAGTCCGCAGAAAAGGGTGTCAGACAGAACGTTTAAGAAAGAAATATACATTGACGGAAAAAAATCCCAACACCATGAAAAAATAGCTGTAGAGGAATGAAATGGCGGCAATACATTTGTATAGGTAACATATTTAATCGATTAAGGTTTCAAGATCACAGCTTAATGTAAGCGCGAGAAGAGCCTTTTTAAATGTGAAATGCTGGTACATTAATAACCGGTGTAACCGCCAGAATGTTGAATGCAAGCACGCAAACGTTCATGCATTGTGTCGTACAGGTGCTGGATGTCAGTTTGTGGGATGGAGTTCCATGCCTGTTGCACTTGGTCGGTCAATACAGGGACGGTTAATGCTGGTTGGGGGTGACGCTGGAGTTGTCGTCCAATGATGTCTAAATTGAAACTGTAGATTTTTCGAAAATTTTGTATGGGGGACCCCTTGATCCCGGGCCCCGACACCTTCTGTCTACGGTCTAAGTTAGACTACCATGCAATAGTATGCCAAATTTGGCGGTTCTAAATTGAAACTGTAGATTTTTCGAAAATTTTGTATGGGGGACCCCTTGACCCCAGGCCCCTACACCTTCCATCTACTGTCTAAGTTAGACTACCATGAGATAGTATGCCAAATTTGGTGGTTCTAAATTGAAACTGTAGATTTTTCGAAAATTTTGTATGGGGGACCCCTTGATCCCGGGCCCCGACACCTTCTGTCTACGGTCTAAGTTAGACTACCATGCAATAGTATGCCAAATTTGGCGGTTCTAAATTGAAACTGTAGATTTTTCGAAAATTTTGTATGGGGGACCCCTTGACCCCAGGCCCCTACACCTTCCATCTACTGTCTAAGTTAGACTACCATGAGATAGTATGCCAAATTTGGTGGTTCTAAATTGAAACTGTAGATTTTCGAAAATTTTGTATGGGGGACCCCTTGATCCCGGGCCCCGACACCTTCTGTCTACGGTCTAAGTTAGACTACCATGAAATAGTATGCCAAATTTGGTGGTTCTAAATTAAAAACTGTAGATTTTACGAAAACTTTGTATGGGGGACCCCTTGATCCCGGGCCCCTACACCTTCCGTCTACGGTCTAAGTTAGACTACCATGAAATAGTATGCCAAATTTGGTGGTTCTAAATTAAAAACTGTAGATTTTACGAAAATTTTCTATGGGGGACCCCTTGATCCCGGGCCCCGACACCTTCCGTCTACGGTCTAAGTTAGACTACTATGAAATAGTATACCAAATTTGGTGGTTCTAAATTAAAAACTGTAGATTTTACGAAAATTTTGTATGGGGGCCACTTGAACCCGACTCCTACCGTCTACTGTCTAAGTTAGACTACCATGAGATAGTATACAAAATTTGGGGGTTCTAAATTTAAAAGTAGATTTTCCCAAAATTATATATGATGGCCCCTTGACCTAGAGCTCTGACTACTTCCAAAAACCGTCTACGGTCTAAATTAAGAGTACCATGCCGACATTTTCTCCACCCTGTCGACATTATTATGACGGCGTTGACATTTTGACCTTGTCGACATTATTATTACCGTGTCGACATTCTGACTGTCGACATTTTTTTTTTTTATTGGAGGTTTAACAACCACCGTGAGCAACTCAATGAGCTATAAGCAGTCGCCCGTCCCTAATTTAGGGTCACTGGTTCCAGGGAAGGGAGAAAACCAGTGCCGTAAGATAAACACAACATACATGCCTCACCGGGATTCGAACCCGGATCACGTTCGGACGAATGATCAGAGGCCATCGCTTAGACCACTGCGCCACAGGGGGCGACATTGTCGACATTTTGTACCGCCCCCGCCCCCCACTGAGCCATCTTGGCGGCCTGTGAGTGTTTTTCATGCAAGCTGGGGCAGAATGTAACTGCTTCCCCGCCAACCATAGCCGCCGTCCCGGTGGCGCAGCGGTCTAAGGCGCTGGCCTCTGATCATTCGTCCGTCTGGGGTCCGGGTTCGAATCCCGGTGAGGCATGGGTGTTGTGTTTGTCTTACGGCACTGGCTCTCTCCCTTCCCTGGAACCAGTGACCCTAAATTAGGGACGGGCGACTGCTTATAGCCCATTGAGTTGCTCACGGTGGTCGTTAAACCTCCAATCAAAAAAAAAAAAAAAAACATAGTCACTTGATCTCACCCCATGTGACTACTTCCTCTTCAAAAATCTGAAAAAAGATATTCGGGGAGGGCGTTTTACGGATGTCTCGGAAATGAACGGCGTGCAAAAGTATTGCATCATCTAAAAAGAACCGTGAATATTTAAGTTTAATTCCTTTTCTAATTAACTAATTTTCATAGCTATTTGAACATTTATACACTGCTGGACAATTGCTAAGGACGGATCCTAAACGGCTATATAGCGCATAAAAAAGTAAGTGTGGTTGGATGCCAAGTGAAATAAAATAATGTCAGAATGCCAGGACATTACAAGAAAGACAATTTATTGTGCTCTGAAATCCAGAAGGCTTTGGAACGTGTTCAAGGGACAAACAGGCCATTTTGTGCAGAATACGTAAACGTGAAAAAAATGCAATTACCGTCCGCAGGCGTTCCGGCGTAAGATGTCAATACGGGATATGGCCACCATGGAGGGCGATGCAAGATTCCACACGTCGTGTCATGCTTTGCACAACATTATCAAGCAGCTGTTGGGGTAATTTATCCCATTCCTCTGTCAGTGCACGGATGAGGGTGTCCTTGTTTATTGGAGGGCATTGGCGACCAGCAAGACTCCTCCCCAAAGCATCCCACACATTTTCAATGGGATTCAGATCTGGAGAACGTGCTGGCCATACGAGGCGTTGAATATCCTCGCTCTCAAGACACTCCTGGACAGCGACTGTTCGATGACATGTTGCGTTGTCGTCCATGAAAATGAATCTATCACCGACAGCACCACGGAACATGCGAACATGAGGTAGCAGAACATCATTAATGTATCGTTGGCCAGTCATAGTCCCAGTTGGAAGCACATAGAGGGACGTACGGCCATTGATCATGATGCCAGCCCATACCATGACATTACATGTCGGATATCGGTCCCTTTCCTGTATGTTTGCTGGACAATATGCAGTACCACTATCACGCCAGATCAGTTGTCGTCGACAATCAGACGATAGACTGTATCTACTCTCATCTGAGAAGAGGACAGCAGACCAGTCGTTATCAGTCCAATTGCGATGTTGATGGCACCATTGCAAACGGG
The DNA here is from genome assembly GCA_039090855.1 of Macrothele yani. NCBI lineage: Eukaryota > Metazoa > Arthropoda > Arachnida > Araneae > Macrothelidae > Macrothele > Macrothele yani. The sequence goes on from CM077034.1 coordinate 8,345,390, forward strand.
CGGTACGGTGACGTCTGGACAATGGGATGCACACAACAGGACGGCGGGCGTATAGTCCTCCTTCATGCAAACGTCTGGCGACAGTTTTTCGGGAGATCCGCTTGCCAGTAGCAGCCATAAACTGATTTGCTACCTCACTAGCTGTGCTGCGCCGGTGTCTTTTTGTTGATAGCACTATGTACCGATCTTCTGCAGGTGTCGTACTGCGAACACGACCTCCCCCGTGACGTTTGCTACACTCTGTTTCAAAAGGGCAACACAAGTGTCGCGACGCCACATTATGGTTAGAGGATCATTCATCTGAGTTTGGGGTGTTGCCATCCCCACCCAACTATCCAGATCTGAACGTTATAGAACACATTTGGGATGCCATGCAACGAGCTATCGAACACAGGAATCCGAGACCTTCGAATACACCAGAATTGTGGAACGCTCTGCAGGAAGTATGGTGTGCATTGCCTACAGCATATTTCCAGAAGCTAGTGGAGTCCATGCCCCGTCGTATATCTGCAGTCCTGCGCTCCCGCGGGGGGACCTACCAAGTATTAGACTGGTGTACCAGTTTTACTTGCACTTCAGTGTATGTTACTAATATGAGAAAGTAAAATATCAATTGACAGTACAAATAAAGTAGTCGCTTTAAGGACTGATTTGTTTCAATCCGTGAAAACCAAAACAGAACTGGCAATCGAATTGTCCGTTTTCGGGGTTCGTTAATCTGTGGACTTGTGCGCCATTAGTTTTAAATCCGCCCCTGGTGGTGGCCAATCAAGATGCTGAACATTTTTTTCTTGAAACCACTTTTCCAGTATTTCAGCACGATGACAGGGAGCTCTGTCATTTTTAAAAATAAAATTGCCGTCGTAAAATCTTGTAGATGATATTAGCAGGGCTGGCTGTATCATAGGGGCAACCGGGGCGATGGCTCCGGTTGCCCCGCGCCTTTAGGGGGCCCCGCGCCTTTAGGGGGCCCCGCAGTTTAGAAAACAAAATAATTTTCGGTAAAAAAATTAACTACATTTTTTTGTTGTAACTTTCGGGGCGCAAGGCCCTTAAAAATATATGTTTGAAGTTTTTTTGTTTGTTTCCAATTTCCCCATTTTTGAATACGTTACCCCCACCCCTGTTCGCCGTACGGACACTGAGATTTGCAGATTCGAAATGATTTTTGAAACCACCTTAATCTTTTCCGCATTCACGAAATAGCAAATTAAATTTCATCATTTTGTGGTCCCCCTACTTTTATATATCCAACAATTTGTGTGAAAACCTGATACTTAAATTTAAGGAAATAAAAAGAACAATATCCAAGTTACTTTCGGACTACACATGGAGGCCACTTGTACAACATTACAAGAAATTGAAAAGAAAAAAAAGCGCAACTTTCATATATGAACGCGTATAGAAATTTATAATGTCACAAATTTGTCAGTTATCCCACTGTGCATTAAAAATCAATCACTAAACATGTATCACGGGAAAAAACCTTTTATAACAATTTATTTTAGAGGGATCCTTACTATATTACCTATACAAAAATATTCGCTAAGCAGGTATCTTTTTATCATTTTGTGAATAAGCTGTTATAAGAGTCACAATGCAACCTAAACCTCTTCTCCCAAGAAAGAAAATCGTAGATTTTAACACTTTTTGCTCTCTCTCTTTCTTTCTATCTTTCTCTCTCTCTTTCACTCTCTCTTTTCTCTCACTCTTTCCCTCTCTCTTTTCTCTCTCTCCTTTTCTCTCTCTCTCTCTCTCCCTCTCTCTCTATCTCTCACTGAACTTTCAATCCGTATTATGGTCTTTTTATTAAGCTTAAAGCAAATACTTCTTTGAGATAATCGTTTTGCCTTTACGGTAGTGTTCGTGTGTCTTCCTCTCTCTCTCTCTCTCTGTCTCTGAACTTTCAGTCCGTATTATGGTCTTTTTCTTAAGCTTAAAGCAAATACTTCTTTGAGATAATCGTTTTGCCTTTACGGTAGTGTTCGTGTGTCTTCCTCTCTCTCTCTCTCTCTCTCTCTCTCTCTCTCTGAACTTTCAGTCCGTATTATGGTCTTTTTCTTAAGCTTAAAGCAAATACTTCTTTGAGATAATCGTTTTGTCTTTACGATAGTGTTCGTGTGTCTTCCTCTCTCTCTCTCTCTCTCTCTCTCTCTCTCTCTCTCTCTCTCTCTCTCTGAACTTTCAGTCCGTATTATGGTCTTTTTCTTGAGCTTAAAGCAAATACTTCTTTGAGATAATCGTTTTGCCTTTACGGTAGTGTTCGTGTGTCTTCCTCTCTCTCTCTCTCTCTCTCTCTCTGAACTTTCAGTCCGTATTATGGTCTTTTTCTTGAGCTTAAAGCAAATACTTCTTTGAGATAATCGTTTTGCCTTTACGGTAGTGTTCGTGTGTCTTCCTCTCTCTCTCTCTCTCTCTCTCTCTCTCTCTGAACTTTCAGTCCGTATTATGGTCTTTTTCTTAAGCTTAAAGCAAATACTTCTTTGAGATAATCGTT
>CM077034.1:8352886-8386883 GCA_039090855.1 Macrothele yani
TTCGTGTGTCTCCCCCCCCTCTCTCTCTCTCTCTGAACTTTCAGTCGGTATTATCGTCTTTTTCTTAAGCTTAAAGCAAATACTTCTTTGAGATAATCGTATTGTTTATACGGTAGTGTTCGTGTGTCTTCCTCTCTCTCTCTCTCTCTGAACTTTCAGTCGGTATTATGGTCTTTTTCTTAAGCTTAAAGCAAATACTTCTTTGAGATAATCGTTTTGTCTTTACGGTAGTGTTCGTGTGTCTTCCTCTCTCTCTCTCTCTCTCTCTCTCTCTCTCTCTCTCTCTCTCTCTCTCTCTCTTCCTCTGAACTTTCAGTCCGTATTATGGTCTTTTTCTTGAGCTTAAAGCAATTACTTCTTTGAGATAATCGTTTTGTCTTTACGATAGTGTTCGTGTGTCTTCCTCTCTCTCTCTCTCTCTCTCTCTTTCTCTATCCCTCTGAACTTTCAGTCCGTATTATGGTCTTTTTCTTAAGCATAAAGCAAATACTTCTTTGAGATAATCGGTTTGTCGTTAAAGGTAGTGTTCGTGTGTCTTTCTCTCACTCTCTCTCTCTCTCTCTCTCTCTCTCTCTCTCTCTCTCTCTCTCTCTCTCTCTGAACTTTCAGTCCGTATTATGGTCTTTTTCTTAAGCTTAAAGCAAATACTTCTTTGAGATAATCGTTTTGTTTTTACGGTAGGGTTCGTGTGTCTTCCTCGCTCTCTCTCTCTCTATGAATTTTCAGTCCGCATTATGGTCTTTTTCTTAAGTTTAAAGCAAATACTTCTCTGAGATAATCGTTTTGTCTTTACGGTAGTGTTCGTGTGTCTTCCGCTCTCTCTCTCTCTGAACTTTCAGTCCGTATTATGGTCTTTTTCTTAAGCTTCAAGCAAATACTTCTTTGAGATAATCGTTTTGTCTTTACGATAGTGTTCGTGTGTCTTCCTCTCTCTCTCTGTCCCTCTGAACTTTCAGTCCGTATTATGGTCTTTTTCTTAAGCTTAAAGCAAATACTTCTTTGAGATAATCGTTTTGTCTTTACGGTAGTGTTCGTGTGTCTTTCTCTCTCTCTCTCTCTCTCTCTCTCTCTCTCTGAACTTTCAGTCCGTATTATGGTCTTTTTCTTAAGCTTAAAGCAAATACTTCTTTGAGATAATCGTTTTGTCTTTACGGTAGGGTTCGTGTGTCTTCCTCTCTCTCTCTCTCTCTGAACTTTCAGTCCGCATTATGGTCTTTTTCTTAAGCTTAAGGCAAATACTTCTCTGAGATAATCGTTTTGTCTTTACGGTAGTGTTCGTGTGTCTTTCTCTCTCTCTCTCTCTCTCTCTCTCTCTCTCTCTGAACTTTCAGTCCGTATTATGGTCCTTTTCTTAAGCTTAAAGCAAATACTTCTTTGAGATAATCGTTTTGTGTTTACGATAGGGTTCGTGTGTCTTCCTCTCTCTCTCTCTCTGAACTTTCAGTCCGCATTATGGTCTTTTTCTTAAGCTTAAAGCAAATACTTCTTTGAGATAATCTTTTTGTCTTTACGGTAATGTTCGTGTGTCTTTCTCTCTCTCTCTCTCTCTCTCTCTCTCTGAACTTTCAGTCCGTATTATGGTCTTTTTCTTAAGCTTAAAGCAAATACGTCTTTGAGATAATCGTTTTGTCTTTACGGAAGTGTTCGTGTGTCTTCCTCTCTCTCTCTCTGAACTTTCAGTCCGTATTATGGTCTTTTTCTTAAGCTTGAAGCAAATACTTCTTTGAGGTAATCGTTTTGTCTTTACGATAAAGTTCGTGTATCTTCCTCTCTCTCTCTCTCTCTCTCTCTCTCCCTCTGAACTTTCAGTCCGTATTATGGTCTTTTTCTTAAGCTTAAAGCAAATACGTCTTTGAGATAATCGTTTTGTCTTTACGGTAGTGTTCGTGTGTCTTCCTCTCTCTCTCTCTGAACTTTCAGTCCGTATTATGGTCTTTTTCTTAAGCTTGAAGCAAATACTTCTTTGAGATAATCGTTTTGTCTTTACGATAGTGTTCGTGTGTCTTCCTCTCTCTCTCTCTCTCTCACTCTCTCTCTCTGAACTTTCAGTCCGTATTATGGTCTTTTTCTTAAGCTTAAATCAAATACTTCTTTGAGATAATCGTTTTGTCTTTACGGTAGGGTTCGTGTGTCTTCCTCTCTCTCTCTCTCTCTCTCTCTCTCTCTCTCTCTCTCTGAACTTTCAGTCTGCATTATGGTCTTTTTCTTAAGCTTAAAGCAAATACTTCTCTGAGATAATCGTTTTGTCTTTACGATAGTGTTCGTGTGTCTTTCTCTCTCTCTCTCTCTCTCTCTGAACTTTCAGTCCGTATTATGGTCTTTTTCTTAAGCTTAAAGCAAATACTTCTTTGAGATAATCGTTTTGTCTTTACGGTAGGGTTCGTGTGTCTTCTTCTCTCTCTCTCTCTGAATTTTCAGTCCGCATTATGGTCTTTTTCTTAAGCTTAAAGCAAATACTTCTTTGAGATAATCTTTTTGTCTTTACGGTAATGTTCGTGTGTCTTCCTCTCTATCTCTCTGAACTTTCAGTCCGTATTATGGTCTTTTTCTTAAGCTTGAAGCACATACTTCTTTGAAATAATAGTTTTGTCTTTACGATAGTGTTCGTGTGTCTTCCTCTCTCTCTCTCTCTCTCTCACTCTTCCGCTGAACTTTCAGTCCGTATTATGGTCTTTTTCTTAAGCTTAAAGCAATTACTTCTTTGAGATAATCGTTTTGTCTTTACGGTATTGTTCGTGTGTCTTTCTCTCTCTCTCTCTCTCTCTCTGAACTTTCAGTCCGTATTATGGTCTTTTTCTTAAGCTTAAATCAAATACTTCTTTGAGATAATCGTTTTGTCTTTACGGTAGGGTTCGTGTGTCTTCCTCTCTCTCTCTCTCTCTCTCTCTGAACTTTCAGTCTGCATTATGGTCTTTTTCTTAAGCTTAAAGCAAATACTTCTCTGAGATAATCGTTTTGTCTTTACGATAGTGTTCGTGTGTCTTTCTCTCTCTCTCTCTCTCTCTCTCTCTCTCTCTGAACTTTCAGTCCGTATCATGGTCTTTTTCTTAAGCTTAAAGCAAATACTTCTTTGAGATAATCGTTTTGTCTTTACGGTAGGGTTCGTGTGTCTTCTTCTCTCTCTCTCTCTGAATTTTCAGTCCGCATTATGGTCTTTTTCTTAAGCTTAAAGCAAATACTTCTTTGAGATAATCTTTTTGTCTTTACGGTAATGTTCGTGTGTCTTCCTCTCTATCTCTCTGAACTTTCAGTCCGTATTATGGTCTTTTTCTTAAGCTTGAAGCACATACTTCTTTGAAATAATAGTTTTGTCTTTACGATAGTGTTCGTGTGTCTTCCTCTCTCTTTCTCTCTGTCTCTGAACTTTCAGTCCGTATTATGGTCCTTTTCTTAAGCTTGAAGCAAATACTTCTTTGAGATAATCGTTTTGTCTTTACGATAGTGTTCGTGTGTCTTCCTCTCTCTCTCTCTCTCTCTCTCTCTCTCTCTCCCTCTGAACTTTCAGTCAGTATTATGGTCTTTTTCTTAAGCTTAAAGCAAATACTTCTTTGAGATAATCGTTTTGTCTTTACGGTATTGTTCGTGTGTCTTTCTCTCTCTCTCTCTCTCTCTCTCTCTCTCTGAACTTTCAGTCCGTATTATGGTCTTTTTCTTAAGCTTAAAGCAAATACTTCTTTGAGATAATCGTTTTGTCTTTACGATAGTGTTCGTGTGTCTTCCTCTCTCTCTCTCTCTCTCTCTCTCTCTCTCTCTCTCTCTCCCCTCTGAACTTTCAGTCCGTATTATGGTCTTTTTCTTAAGCTTAAAGCAAATACTTCTTTGAGATAATCGTTTTGTCTTTACGGTAGTGTTTGTGTGTCTTTCTCTCTCTCTCTCTCTTTCTCTCTGAACTTTCAGTCCGTATTATGGTCTTTTTCTTAAGCTTAAAGCAAATACTTCTTTGAGATAATCGTTTTGTCTTTACGGTAGGGTTCGTGTGTCTTCCTCTCTCTCTCTCTCTCTCTATCAACTTTCAGTCCGCATTATGGTCTTTTTCTTAAGCTTAAAGCAAATACTTCTCTGAGATAATCGTTTTGTCTTTACGGTAGTGTTCGTGTGTCTTAGTCTCTCTCTCTCTCTCTCTCTCCTGAACTTTCAGTCGGTATTATGGTCTTTTTCTTAAGCATAAAGCAAATACTTCTTTGAGATAGTCGTTTTGTCTTTACGGTAGTGTTCGTGTGTCTCCCCCCCCTCTCTCTCTCTCTCTCTCTGAACTTTCAGTCGGTATTATCGTCTTTTTCTTAAGCTTAAAGCAAATACTTCTTTGAGATAATCGTATTGTTTATACGGTAGTGTTCGTGTGTCTTCCTCTCTCTCTCTCTCTCTGAACTTTCAGTCGGTATTATGGTCTTTTTCTTAAGCTTAAAGCAAATACTTCTTTGAGATAATCGTTTTGTCTTTACGGTAGTGTTCGTGTGTCTTCCTCTCTCTCTCTCTCTCTCTCTCTCTCTCTCTCTCTCTCTCTCTCTCTCTCTTCCTCTGAACTTTCAGTCCGTATTATGGTCTTTTTCTTAAGCTTAAAGCAATTACTTCTTTGAGAAAATCGTTTTGTCTTTACGATAGTGTTCGTGTGTCTTCCTCTCTCTTCCTCTCTCTCTCTGAACTTTCAGTCCGTATTATGGTCCTTTTCTTAAGCTTGAAGCAAATATTTCTTTGAGATAATCGTTTTGTCTTTACGATAGTGTTCGTGTGTCTTCCTCTCTCTCTCTCTCTCTCTCTCTCTCTATCCCTCTGAACTTTCAGTCCGTATTATGGTCTTTTTCTTAAGCATAAAGCAAATACTTCTTTGAGATAATCGGTTTGTCGTTAAAGGTAGTGTTCGTGTGTCTTTCTCTCACTCTCTCTCTCTCTCTCTCTCTCTCTGAACTTTCAGTCCGTATTATGGTCTTTTTCTTAAGCTTAAAGCAAATAATTCTTTGAGATAATCGTTTTGTCTTTACGGTAGGGTTCGTGTGTCTTCCTCTCTCTCTCTCTCTCTATGAATTTTCAGTCCGCATTATGGTCTTTTTCTTAAGTTTAAAGCAAATACTTCTCTGAGATAATCGTTTTGTCTTTACGGTAGTGTTCGTGTGTCTTCCGCTCTCTCTCTCTCTCTGAACTTTCAGTCCGTATTATGGTCTTTTTCTTAAGCTTCAAGCAAATACTTCTTTGAGATAATCGTTTTGTCTTTACGATAGTGTTCGTGTGTCTTCCTCTCTCTCTCTGTCCCTCTGAACTTTCAGTCCGTATTATGGTCTTTTTCTTAAGCTTAAAGCAAATACTTCTTTGAGATAATCGTTTTGTCTTTACGGTAGTGTTCGTGTGTCTTTCTCTCTCTCTCTCTCTCTCTCTCTCTCTGAACTTTCAGTCCGTATTATGGTCTTTTTCTTAAGCTTAAAGCAAATACTTCTTTGAGATAATCGTTTTGTCTTTACGGTAGGGTTCGTGTGTCTTCCTCTCTCTCTCTCTCTGAACTTTCAGTCCGCATTATGGTCTTTTTCTTAAGCTTAAGGCAAATACTTCTCTGAGATAATCGTTTTGTCTTTACGGTAGTGTTCGTGTGTCTTTCTCTCTCTCTCTCTCTCTCTCTCTCTCTCTCTCTCTCTCTCTCTCTCTCTCTGAACTTTCAGTCCGTATTATGGTCTTTTTCTTAAGCTTAAAGCAAATACTTCTTTGAGATAATCGTTTTGTGTTTACGATAGGGTTCGTGTGTCTTCCTCTCTCTCTCTCTCTGAACTTTCAGTCCGCATTATGGTCTTTTTCTTAAGCTTAAAGCAAATACTTCTTTGAGATAATCTTTTTGTCTTTACGGTAATGTTCGTGTGTCTTTCTCTCTCTCTCTCTCTCTCTCTCTCTCTCTCTCTGAACTTTCAGTCCGTATTATGGTCTTTTCTTAAGCTTAAAGCAAATACGTCTTTGAGATAATCGTTTTGTCTTTACGGAAGTGTTCGTGTGTCTTCCTCTCTCTCTCTCTGAACTTTCAGTCCGTATTATGGTCTTTTTCTTAAGCTTGAAGCAAATACTTCTTTGAGGTAATCGTTTTGTCTTTACGATAAAGTTCGTGTATCTTCCTCTCTCTCTCTCTCTCTCTCTCTCTCTCCTCTCTGAACTTTCAGTCCGTATTATGGTCTTTTTCTTAAGCTTAAAGCAAATACGTCTTTGAGATAATCGTTTTGTCTTTACGGTAGTGTTCGTGTGTCTTCCTCTCTCTCTCTGAACTTTCAGTCCGTATTATGGTCTTTTTCTTAAGCTTGAAGCAAATACTTCTTTGAGATAATCGTTTTGTCTTTACGATAGTGTTCGTGTGTCTTCCTCTCTCTCTCTCTCTCTCACTCTCTCTCTCTGAACTTTCAGTCCGTATTATGGTCTTTTTCTTAAGCTTAAATCAAATACTTCTTTGAGATAATCGTTTTGTCTTTACGGTAGGGTTCGTGTGTCTTCCTCTCTCTCTCTCTCTCTCTCTCTCTCTGAACTTTCAGTCTGCATTATGGTCTTTTTCTTAAGCTTAAAGCAAATACTTCTCTGAGATAATCGTTTTGTCTTTACGGTAGGGTTCGTGTGTCTTCTTCTCTCTCTCTCTCTGAATTTTCAGTCCGCATTATGGTCTTTTTCTTAAGCTTAAAGCAAATACTTCTTTGAGATAATCTTTTTGTCTTTACGGTAATGTTCGTGTGTCTTCCTCTCTATCTCTCTGAACTTTCAGTCCGTATTATGGTCTTTTCTTAAGCTTGAAGCACATACTTCTTTGAAATAATAGTTTTGTCTTTACGATAGTGTTCGTGTGTCTTCCTCTCTCTCTCTCTCTCTCTCTCTCTCTCTCTCCGCTGAACTTTCAGTCCGTATTATGGTCTTTTTCTTAAGCTTAAAGCAATTACTTCTTTGAGATAATCGTTTTGTCTTTACGGTATTGTTCGTGTGTCTTTCTCTCTCTCTCTCTCTCTCTCTGAACTTTCAGTCCGTATTATGGTCTTTTTCTTAAGCTTAAATCAAATACTTCTTTGAGATAATCGTTTTGTCTTTACGGTAGGGTTCGTGTGTCTTCCTCTCTCTCTCTCTCTCTCTCTCTCTCTCTGAACTTTCAGTCTGCATTATGGTCTTTTTCTTAAGCTTAAAGCAAATACTTCTCTGAGATAATCGTTTTGTCTTTACGATAGTGTTCGTGTGTCTTTCTCTCTCTCTCTCTCTCTCTCTCTCTCTCTCTCTGAACTTTCAGTCCGTATCATGGTCTTTTTCTTAAGCTTAAAGCAAATACTTCTTTGAGATAATCGTTTTGTCTTTACGGTAGGGTTCGTGTGTCTTCTTCTCTCTCTCTCTCTGAATTTTCAGTCCGCATTATGGTCTTTTTCTTAAGCTTAAAGCAAATACTTCTTTGAGATAATCATTTTGTCTTTACGGTAATGTTCGTGTGTCTTCCTCTCTATCTCTCTGAACTTTCAGTCCGTATTATGGTCTTTTTCTTAAGCTTGAAGCACATACTTCTTTGAAATAATAGTTTTGTCTTTACGATAGTGTTCGTGTGTCTTCCTCTCTCTTTCTCTCTGTCTCTGAACTTTCAGTCCGTATTATGGTCCTTTTCTTAAGCTTGAAGCAAATACTTCTTTGAGATAATCGTTTTGTCTTTACGATAGTGTTCGTGTGTCTTCCTCTCTCTCTCTCTCTCTCTCTCTCTCTCTCCCTCTGAACTTTCAGTCAGTATTATGGTCTTTTTCTTAAGCTTAAAGCAAATACTTCTTTGAGATAATCGTTTTGTCTTTACGGTATTGTTCGTGTGTCTTTCTCTCTCTCTCTCTCTCTCTCTCTCTCTGAACTTTCAGTCCGTATTATGGTCTTTTTCTTAAGCTTAAAGCAAATACTTCTTTGAGATAATCGTTTTGTCTTTACGGTAGGGTTCGTGTGTCTTCCTCTCTCTCTCTCTCTCTATGAACTTTCAGTCCGCATTATGGTCTTTTTCTTAAGCTTAAAGCAAATACTTCTCTGAGATAATCGTTTTGTCTTTACGGTAGTGTTCGTGTGTCTTCCCCACCCCTCTCTCTCTCTCTCTCTCTCTGAACTTTCAGTCGGTATTGCGGTCTTTTCTTAAGCTTAAAGCAAATACTTCTTTGAGATAATCGTTTTGTCTATACGGTAGTGTTCGTGTGTCTTCCTCTCTCTCTCTGAACTTTCAGTCGGTATTATGGTCTTTTTCTTAAGCTTAAAGCAAATACTTCTTTGAGATAATCGTTTTGTCTATACGGTAGTGTTCGTGTGTCTTCCTCTCTCTTTCTCTCTCTGAACTTTCAGTCCGTGTTATGGTCTTTTTCTTAAGCTTAAAGCAGATACTTCTTTGAGATAATCGTTTTGTCTTTACGGTAGTGTTCGTGTGTCTTTCTCTCTTTCTCTCTCTCTCTGTCTCTTTCTCTCTGAACTTTTAGTCCGTATTATGGTCTTTATCTTAAGCTTAAAGCAAATACTTCTTTGAGATAATCGTTTTGCCTTTACGGTATTGTTTGTGTGTCTTCCTCTCTCTCTCTCTCTCTCTCTCTCTCTCTGAACTTCCAGTCCGCATTATGGTCTTTTTCTTAAGCTTAAATCTAATATTTCTCTGAGATAATCGTTTTGTCTTTACGGTAGTGTTCGTGTGTCTTGCTCTCTCTCTCTCTCTCTCTCTCTCTCTGAACGTTCAGTCCGTATTATGGTCTTTTTCTTGAGCTTAAAGCAAATACTTCTTTGAGATAATCGTTTTGTCTTTACGGTAGTGTTTTTGTGTCTTCCCCCCTCTCTCTCTCTCTGAACTTTCAGTCCGTATTATGGTCTTTTTCTTAAGCTTGAACCAAATACTTCTTTGAGATAATCGTTTTGCCTTTACGATAGTGTTCGTGTGTCTTCCTCTCTCTCTCTCTCTCTCTCTCTCTCTCTCTCTCCCTCTGAACTTTCAGTCCGTATTATGGTCTTTTTCTTAAGCTTAAAGCAATTACTTCTCTGAGATAATCGTTTTGTCTTTACGATAGTGTTCGTGTGTCTTCCTCTCTCTCTCTCTCTCTCTCTCTCTCTCTCTCTCTGAACTTTCAGTCCGTATTATGGTCTTTTTCTTAAGCTTCAAGCAAATACTTCTTTGAGATAATCGTTTTGTCTTTACGATAGTGTTCGTGTGTCTTCCTCTCTCTCTCTCTCCCTCTGAACTTTCAGTCCGTATTATGGTCTTTTCTTAAGCTTAAAGCAAATACATCTTTGAGATAATCGTTTTGTCTTTACGGTAGGGTTCGTGTGTCTTAATCTCTCTCTCTCTCTCTGAACTTTCAGTCCGCATTATGGTCTTTTTCTTAAGCTTAAGGCAAATACTTCTCTGAGATAATCGTTTTGTCTTTACGGGAGTGTTCGTGTGTCTTTCTCTCTCTCTCTCTCTCTCTCTCTCTCTCTCTCTCTCTCTCCCTCTGAACTTTCAGTCCGTATTATGGTCTTTTCTTAAGCTTAAAGCAAATACTTCTTTGAGATAATCGTTTTGTCTTTACGGTAGTGTTCGTGTGTCTTTCTCTCTCTCTCTCTCTCTCTCTGAACTTTCAGTCCGTATTATGGTCTTTTTCTTAAGCTTAAAGCAAATATTTCTTTGAGATAATCGTTTTGTCTTTACGGTAGGGTTCGTGTGTCTTCCTCTCTCTCTCTCTCTCTATGAACTTTCAGTCCGCATTATGGTCTTTTCTTAAGCTTAAAGCAAATACTTCTCTGAGATAATCGTTTTGTCTTTACGGTAGTGTTCGTGTGTCTTCCCCGCCCCCCTCTCTCTCTCTCTCTCTGAACTTTCAGTCGGTATTATGGTCTTTTTCTTAAGCTTAAAGCAAATACTTCTTTGAGATAATCGTTTTGTCTATACGGTAGTGTTCGTGTGTCTTCCTCTCTCTCTCTGAACTTTCAGTCGGTATTATGGTCTTTTTCTTAAGCTTAAAGCAAATACTTCTTTGAGATAATCGTTTTGTCTATACGGTAGTGTTCGTGTGTCTTCCTCTCTCTTTCTTTCTCTGAACTTTCAGTCCGTGTTATGGTCTTTTTCTTAAGCTTAAAGCAGATACTTCTTTGAGATAATCGTTTTGTCTTTACGGTAGTGTTCGTGTGTCTTTCTCTCTTTCTCTCTCTCTCTGTCTCTTTCTCTCTGAACTTTCAGTCCGTATTATGGTCTTTATCTTAAGCTTAAAGCAAATACTTCTTTGAGATAATCGTTTTGCCTTTACGGTATTGTTTGTGTGTCTTCCTCTCTCTCTCTCTCTCTCTCTCTCTCTCTCTCTCTCTCTCTCTCTGAACTTCCAGTCCGCATTATGGTCTTTTTCTTAAGCTTAAATCTAATATTTCTCTGAGATAATCGTTTTGTCTTTACGGTAGTGTTCGTGTGTCTTGCTCTCCCTCTCTCTCTCTCTCTCTCTCTCTCTCTCTCTGAACGTTCAGTCCGTATTATGGTCTTTTTCTTGAGCTTAAAGCAAATACTTCTTTGAGATAATCGTTTTGTCTTTACGGTAGTGTTCGTGTGTCTTCCCCCCGCTCTCTCTCTCTCTCTGAACTTTCAGTCCGTATTATGGTCTGTTTCTTAAGCTTGAACCAAATACTTCTTTGAGATAATCGTTTTGCCTTTACGATAGTGTTCGTGTGTCTTCCTCTCTCTCTCTCTCTCTCTCTCTCTCTCTCTCTCTCTCTCTCTCTCTCTCTCCCTCTGAACTTTCAGTCCGTATTATGGTCTTTTTCTTAAGCTTAAAGCAATTACTTCTTTGAGAAAATCGTTTTGTCTTTACGATAGTGTTCGTGTGTCTTCCTCTCTCTCTCTCTCTCTCTCTCTCTCTCTGAACTTTCAGTCCGTATTATGGTCTTTTTCTTAAGCTTCAAGCAAATACTTCTTTGAGATAATCGTTTTGTCTTTACGATAGTGTTCGTGTGTCTTCCTCTCTCTCTCTCTCCCTCTGAACTTTCAGTCCGTATTATGGTCTTTTTCTTAAGCTTAAAGCAAATACTTCTTTGAGATAATCGTTTTGTCTTTACGGTAGGGTTCGTGTGTCTTCCTCTCTCTCTCTCTCTCTGAACTTTCAGTCCGCATTATGGTCTTTTTCTTAAGCTTAAGGCAAATACTTCTCTGAGATAATCGTTTTGTCTTTACGGGAGTGTTCGTGTGTCTTTCTCTCTCTCTCTCTCTCTCTCTCTCTCTCTCTCTCTCTCTCTCTCCCTCTCCCTCTGAACTTTCAGTCCGTATTATGGTCTTTTTCTTAAGCTTAAAGCAAATACTTCTTTGAGATAATCGTTTTGTCTTTACGGTAGTGTTCGTGTGTCTTTCTCTCTCTCTCTCTCTCTCTCTCTCTGAACTTTCAGTCCGTATTATGGTCTTTTTCTTAAGCTTAAAGCAAATACTTCTTTGAGATAATCGTTTTGTCTTTACGGTAGGGTTCGTGTGTCTTCTTCTCTCTCTCTCTCTGAAATTTCAGTCCGCATTATGGTCTTTTTCTTAAGCTTAAAGCAAATACTTCTCTGAGATAATCGTTTTGTCTTTACGGTAGTGTTCGTGTGTCTTCCCCGCCCCCTCTCTCTCTCTCTCTCTCTCTCTCTCTGAACTTTCAGTCGGTATTATGGTCTTTTTCTTAAGCTTAAAGCAAATACTTCTTTGAGATAATCGTTTTGTCTATACGGTAGTGTTCGTGTGTCTTCCTCTCTCTCTCTGAACTTTCAGTCGGTATTATGGTCTTTTTCTTAAGCTTAAAGCAAATACTTCTTTGAGATAATCGTTTTGTCTATACGGTAGTGTTCGTGTGTCTTCCTCTCTCTTTCTCTCTCTGAACTTTCAGTCCGTGTTATGGTCTTTTTCTTAAGCTTAAAGCAGATACTTCTTTGAGATAATCGTTTTGTCTTTACGGTAGTGTTCGTGTATCTTTCTCTCTTTCTCTCTCTCTCTGTCTCTTTCTCTCTGAACTTTCAGTCCGTATTATGGTCTTTAACTTAAGCTTAAAGCAAATACTTCTTTGAGATAATCGTTTTGCCTTTACGGTATTGTTTGTGTGTCTTCCTCTCTCTCTCTCTCTCTCTCTCTCTCTCTCTCTCTCTCTCTCTGAACTTCCAGTCCGCATTATGGTCTTTTTCTTAAGCTTAAATCTAATATTTCTCTGAGATAATCGTTTTGTCTTTACGGTAGTGTTCGTGTGTCTTGCTCTCTCTCTCTCTCTCTCTCTCTCTCTCGGAACGTTCAGTCCGTATTATGGTCTTTTTTTCTTGAGCTTAAAGCAAATACTTCTTTGAGATAATCGTTTTGTCTTTACGGTAGTGTTCGTGTGTCTTCCCCCCCCCCTCTCTCTCTCTGAACTTTCAGTCCGTATTATGGTCTTTTTCTTAAGCTTGAACCAAATACTTCTTTGAGATAATCATTTTGCCTTTACGATAGTGTTCGTGTGTCTTCCTCTCTCTCTCTCTCTCTCTCTCTCTCTCTCTCTCTCTCTCTCCTCTGAACTTTCAGTCCGTATTATGGTCTTTTTCTTAAGCTTAAAGCAATTACTTCTTTGAGAAAATCGTTTTGTCTTTACGATAGTGTTCGTGTGTCTTCCTCTCTCTCTCTCTCTCTCTCTCTCTCTCTCTCTCTCTCTCTCTCTGAACTTTAAGTCCGTATTATGGTCTTTTTCTTAAGCTTCAAGCAAATACTTCTTTGAGATAATCGTTTTGTCTTTACGATAGTGTTCGTGTGTCTTCCTCTCTCTCTCTCTCCCTCTGAACTTTCAGTCCGTATTATGGTCTTTTTCTTAAGCTTAAAGCAAATACTTCTTTGAGATAATCGTTTTGTCTGTACGGTAGGGTTCGTGTGTCTTCCTCTCTCTCTCTCTCTCTGAACTTTCAGTCCGCATTATGGTCTTTTTCTTAAGCTTAAGGCAAATACTTCTCTGAGATAATCGTTTTGTCTTTACGGGAGTGTTCGTGTGTCTTTCTCTCACTCTCTCTCTCTCTCTCTCTCTCTCTCTCTCTCTCTCTCTCTCTCTCCCTCTGAACTTTCAGTCCGTATTATGGTCTTTTTCTTAAGCTTAAAGCAAATACTTCTTTGAGATAATCGTTTTGTCTTTACGGTAGTGTTCGTGTGTCTTTCTCTCTCTCTCTCTCTCTCTCTGAACTTTCAGTCCGTATTATGGTCTTTTTCTTAAGCTTAAAGCAAATACTTCTTTGAGATAATCGTTTTGTCTTTACGGTAGGGTTCGTGTGTCTTCTTCTCTCTCTCTCTCTCTGAATTTTCAGTCCGCATTATGGTCTTTTTCTTAAGCTTAAAGCAAATACTTCTTTGAGATAATCTTTTTGTCTTTACGGTAATGTTCGTGTGTCTTCCTCTCTATCTCTCTGAACTTTCAGTCCGTATTATGGTCTTTTTCTTAAGCTTGAAGCACATACTTCTTTGAAATAATAGTTTTGTCTTTACGATAGTGTTCGTGTGTCTTCCTCTCTCTCTCTCTTCCGCTGAACTTTCAGTCCGTATTATGGTCTTTTTCTTAAGCTTAAAGCAAATACTTCTCTGAGATAATCGTTTTGTCTTTACGGTAGTGTTCGTGTGTCTTCCCCCCCCTCTCTCTCTCTCTCTGAACTTTCAGTCGGTATTATGGTCTTTTTCTTAAGCTTAAAGCAAATACTTCTTTGAGATAATCGTTTTGTCTATACGGTAGTGTTCGTGTGTCTTCCTCTCTCTCTCTGAACTTTCAGTCGGTATTATGGTCTTTTTCTTAAGCTTAAAGCAAATACTTCTTTGAGATAATCGTTTTGTCTATACGGTAGTGTTCGTGTGCCTTCCTCTCTCTTTCTCTCTCTGAACTTTCAGTCCGTGTTATGGTCTTTTTCTTAAGCTTAAAGCAGATACTTCTTTGAGATAATCGTTTTGTCTTTACGGTAGTGTTCGTGTGTCTTTCTCTCTTTCTCTCTCTCTCTGTCTCTTTCTCTCTGAACTTTCAGTCCGTATTATGGTCTTTATCTTAAGCTTAAAGCAAATACTTCTTTGAGATAATCGTTTTGCCTTTACGGTATTGTTTGTGTGTCTTCCTCTCTCTCTCTCTCTCTCTCTCTGAACTTCCAGTCCGCATTATGGTCTTTTTCTTAAGCTTAAATCTAATATTTCTCTGAGATAATCGTTTTGTCTTTACGGTAGTGTTCGTGTGTCTTGCTCTCTCTCTCTCTCTCTCTCTCTCTCTCTCTCTCTCTCTCTCGGAACGTTCAGTCCGTATTATGGTCTTTTTCTTGAGCTTAAAGCAAATACTTCTTTGAGATAATCGTTTTGTCTTTACGGTAGTGTTCGTGTGTCTTCCCCCCCTCTCTCTCTCTCTCTGAACTTTCAGTCCGTATTATGGTCTTTTTCTTAAGCTTGAACCAAATACTTCTTTGAGAAAATCGTTTTGTCTTTACGATAGTGTTCGTGTGTCTTCCTCTCTCTCTCTCTCTCTCTCTCTCTCTCTCTCTCTCTCTCTCTCTCTCTCTCTCTCTCTGAACTTTCAGTCCGTATTATGGTCTTTTTCTTAAGCTTCAAGCAAATACTTCTTTGAGATAATCGTTTTGTCTTTACGATAGTGTTCGTGTGTCTTCCTCTCTCTCTCTCTCCCTCTGAACTTTCAGTCCGTATTATGGTCTTTTTCTTAAGCTTAAAGCAAATACTTCTTTGAGATAATCGTTTTGTCTTTACGGTAGGGTTCGTGTGTCTTCCTCTCTCTCTCTCTCTCTGAACTTTCAGTCCGCATTATGGTCTTTTTCTTAAGCTTAAGGCAAATACTTCTCTGAGATAATCGTTTTGTCTTTACGGGAGTGTTCGTGTGTCTTTCTCTCTCTCTCTCTCTCTCTCTCTCTCTCTCTCTCTCTCTCTCTCTCTCTCTCTCTCCCTCTGAACTTTCAGTCCGTATTATGGTCTTTTCTTAAGCTTAAAGCAAATACTTCTTTGAGATAATCGTTTTGTCTTTACGGTAGTGTTCGTGTGTCTTTCTCTCTCTCTCTCTCTCTCTCTGAACTTTCAGTCCGTATTATGGTCTTTTTCTTAAGCTTAAAGCAAATACTTCTTTGAGATAATCGTTTTGTCTTTACGGTAGGGTTCGTGTGTCTTCTTCTCTCTCTCTCTCTGAATTTTCAGTCCGCATTATGGTCTTTTTCTTAAGCTTAAAGCAAATACTTCTTTGAGATAATCTTTTTGTCTTTACGGTAATGTTCGTGTGTCTTCCTCTCTATCTCTCTGAACTTTCAGTCCGTATTATGGTCTTTTTCTTAAGCTTGAAGCACATACTTCTTTGAAATAATAGTTTTGTCTTTACGATAGTGTTCGTGTGTCTTCCTCTCTCTCTCTCTCTCTCTCTCTCTCCGCTGAACTTTCAGTCCGTATTATGGTCTTTTTCTTAAGCTTAAAGCAAATACTTCTCTGAGATAATCGTTTTGTCTTTACTGTAGTGTTCGTGTGTCTTCCCCCCCCTCTCTCTCTCTCTCTGAACTTTCAGTCGGTATTATGGTCTTTTCTTAAGCTTAAAGCAAATACTTCTTTGAGATAATCGTTTTGTCTATACGGTAGTGTTCGTGTGTCTTCCTCTCTCTCTCTGAACTTTCAGTCGGTATTATGGTCTTTTTCTTAAGCTTAAAGCAAATACTTCTTTGAGATAATCGTTTTGTCTATACGGTAGTGTTCGTGTGCCTTCCTCTCTCTTTCTCTCTCTGAACTTTCAGTCCGTGTTATGGTCTTTTTCTTAAGCTTAAAGCAGATACTTCTTTGAGATAATCGTTTTGTCTTTACGGTAGTGTTCGTGTGTCTTTCTCTCTTTCTCTCTCTCTCTGTCTCTTTCTCTCTGAACTTTCAGTCCGTATTATGGTCTTTATCTTAAGCTTAAAGCAAATACTTCTTTGAGATAATCGTTTTGCCTTTACGGTATTGTTTGTGTGTCTTCCTCTCTCTCTCTCTCTCTCTCTGAACTTCCAGTCCGCATTATGGTCTTTTTCTTAAGCTTAAATCTAATATTTCTCTGAGATAATCGTTTTGTCTTTACGGTAGTGTTCGTGTGTCTTGCTCTCTCTCTCTCTCTCTCTCTCTCTCTCTCTCTCTCTCTCTCTCTCTCTCTCTCTCTCTGAACGTTCAGTCCGTATTATGGTCTTTTTCTTGAGCTTAAAGCAAATACTTCTTTGAGATAATCGTTTTGTCTTTACGGTAGTGTTCGTGTGTCTTCCCCCTCTCTCTCTCTCTCTCTGAACTTTCAGTCCGTATTATGGTCTTTTTCTTAAGCTTGAACCAAATACTTCTTTGAGATAATCGTTTTGCCTTTACGATAGTGTTCGTGTGTCTTCCTCTCTCTCTCTCTCTCTCTCTCTCTCTCTCTCCCTCTGAACTTTCAGTCCGTATTATGGTCTTTTTCTTAAGCTTAAAGCAATTACTTCTTTGAGAAAATCGTTTTGTCTTTACGATAGTGTTCGTGTGTCTTCCTCTCTCTCTCTCTCTCTCTCTCTCTCTCTCTCTCTCTCTCTCTCTCTGAACTTTCAGTCCGTATTATGGTCTTTTTCTTAAGCTTCAAGCAAATACTTCTTTGAGATAATCGTTTTGTCTTTACGATAGTGTTCGTGTGTCTTCCTCTCTCTCTCTCCTCTGAACTTTCAGTCCGTATTATGGTCTTTTTCTTAAGCTTAAAGCAAATACTTCTTTGAGATAATCGTTTTGTCTTTACAGTAGGGTTCGTGTGTCTTCCTCTCTCTCTCTCTCTCTGAACTTTCAGTCCGCATTATGGTCTTTTTCTTAAGCCTAAGACAAATACTTCTCTGAGATAATCGTTTTGTCTTTACGGGAGTGTTCGTGTGTCTTTCTCTCTCTCTCTCTCTCTCTCTCTCTCTCTCTCTCTCTCTCTCTCTGAACTTTCAGTCCGTATTACGGTCTTTTTCTTAAGCTTAAAGCAAATACTTCTTTGAGATAATCGTTTTGTCTTTACGGTAGTGTTCGTGTGTCTTTCTCTCTCTCTCTCTCTCTGAACTTTCAGTCCG
This sequence comes from Macrothele yani, assembly GCA_039090855.1. Taxonomy (NCBI): domain Eukaryota; kingdom Metazoa; phylum Arthropoda; class Arachnida; order Araneae; family Macrothelidae; genus Macrothele; species Macrothele yani. Next base: position 8,369,861 of record CM077034.1, read on the forward strand.
TATTATGGTCTTTTTCTTAAGCTTAAAGCAAATACTTCTTTGAGATAATCGTTTTGTCTTTACGGGAGTGTTCGTGTGTCTTTCTCTCTCTCTCTCTCTCTCTCTCTCTCTGAACTTTCAGTCCGTATTATGGTCTTTTTCTTAAGCTTAAAGCAAATACTTCTTTGAGATAATCGTTTTGTCTTTACGGTAGTGTTCGTGTGTCTTTCTCTCTCTCTCTGAACTTTCAGTCCGTATTATGGTCTTTTTCTTAAGCTTAAAGCAAATACTTCTTTGAGATAATCGTTTTGTCTTTACGGTAGGGTTCGTGTGTCTTCCTCTCTCTCTCTCTCTGAACTTTCAGTCCGCATTATGATCTTTTTCTTAAGCTTAAAGCAAATACTTCTTTGAGATAATCTTTTTGTCTTCACGGTAATGTTCGTGTGTCTTTCTCTCTCTCTCTCTCTCTGAACTTTCAGTCCGTATTATGGTCTTTTTCTTAAGCTTAAAGCAAATACGTCTTTGAGATAATCGTTTTGTCTTTACGGTAGTGTTCGTGTGTCTTCCCCTCTCTCTCTCTGAAGTTTCAGTCCGTATTATGGTCTTTTTCTTAAGCTTGAAGCAAATACTTCTTTGAGGTAATCGTTTTGTCTTTACGATAAAGTTCGTGTATCTTCCTCTCTCTCTCTCTCTCTCTCTCTCTCTCTCTCTCTCCTCTGAACTTTCAGTCCGTATTATGGTCTTTTTCTTAAGCTTAAAGCAATTACTTCTTTGAGAAAATCGTTTTGTCTTTAAGATAGTGTTCGTGTGTCTTCCTCTCTCTCTCCCTCTCTCTGAACTTTCAGTCCGTATTATGGTCTTTTTCTTAAGCTTGAAGCAAATACTTCTTTGAGATAATCGTTTTGTCTTTACAATAGTGTTCGTGTGTCTTCCCCTCTCTCTCTCTCTCACTTTCTCTCTCTCTCACTCTCTCTCTCTCTGAACTTTCAGTCCGTATTATGGTCTTTTTCTTAAGCTTAAATCAAATACTTCTTTGAGATAATCGTTTTGTCTTTACGGTAGGGTTCGTGTGTCTTCTTCTCTCTCTCTCTCTGAATTTTCAGTCCGCATTATGGTCTTTTTCTTAAGCTTAAAGCAAATACTTCTTTGAGATAATCTTTTTGTCTTTACGGTAATGTTCGTGTGTCTTCCTCTCTCTCTCTCTCTGAACTTTCAGTCCGTATTATGGTCTTTTTCTTAAGCTTGAAGCACATACTTCGTTGAAATAATCGTTTTGTCTTTACGATAGTGTTCGTGTGTCTTCCTCTCTCTCTCTCTCTCTCTTCCGCTGAACTTTCAGTCCGTATTATTGTCTTTTTCTTAAGCTTAAAGCAATTACTTCTTTGAGAAAATCGTTTTGTCTTTACGAAAGTGTTCGTGTGTCTTCCTCTCTCTTTCTCTCTCTCTCTGAACTTTCAGTCCGTATTATGGTCCTTTTCTTAAGCTTGAAGCAAATACTTCTTTGAGATAATCGTTTTGTCTTTACGATAGTGTTCGTGTGTCTTCCTCTCTCTCTCTCTCTCTCTCTCTCCCCCTCTGAACTTTCAGTCAGTATTATGGTCTTTTTCTTAAGCTTAAAGCAAATACTTCTTTGAGATAATCGTTTTGTCTTTACGGTATGGTTCGTGTGTCTTTCTCTCTCTCTCTCTCTCACTCTGAACTTTCAGTCCGTATTATGGTCTTTTTCTTAAGCTTAAAGCAAATACTTCTTTGAGATAATCGTTTTGTCTTTACGGTAGGGTTCGTGTGTCTTCCTCTCTCTCTCTCTCTCTCTATGAACTTTGAGTCCGCATTATGGTCTTTTTCTTAAGCTTAAAGCAAATACTTCTCTGAGATAATCGTTTTGTCTTTACGGTAGTGTTCGTGTGTCTTAGTCTCTCTCTCTCTCTCTCTCTCTCTCTGAACTTTCAGTCGGTATTATGGTCTTTTTCTTAAGCATAAAGCAAATACTTCTTTGAGATAGTCGTTTTGTCTTTACGGTAGTGTTCGTGTGTCTTCCCCCCCCGTCTCTCTCTCTCTCTGAACTTTCAGTCGGTATTATGGTCTTTTCTTAAGCTTAAAGCAAATACTTCTTTGAGATAATCGTTTTGTCTATACGGTAGTGTTCGTGTGTCTTCCTCTCTCTCGCTCTCTCTCTGAACTTTCAGTCGGTATTATGGTCTTTTTCTTACGCTTAAAGCAAATACTTCTTTGAGATAATCGTTTTGTCTATACGGTAGTGTTCGTGTGTCTTCCTCTCTCTTTCTCTCTCTCTGAACTTTCAGTCCGTGTTATGGTCTTTTTCTTAAGCTTAAAGCAGATACTTCTTTGAGATAATCGTTTTGTCTTTACGGTAGTGTTCGTGTGTCTTCCTCTCTTTCTCTCTCTCTCTGTCTCTTTCTCTCTGAACTTTCAGTCCGTATTATGGTCTTTTTCTTAAGCTTAAAGCAAATACTTCTTTGAGATAATCGTTTTGTCTTTACGGTAGGGTTCGTGTGTCTTCCTCTCTCTCTCTCTCTCTATGAATTTTCAGTCCGCATTATGGTCTTTTTCTTAAGTTTAAAGCAAATACTTCTCTGAGATAATCGTTTTGTCTTTACGGTAGTGTTCGTGTGTCTTCCCCTCTCTCTCTCTGTCTCTCTCTCTGAACTTTCAGTCCGTATTATGGTCTTTTTCTTAAGCTTCAAGCAAATACTTCTTTGAGATAATCGTTTTGTCTTTACGATAGTGTTCGTGTGTCTTCCTCTCTCTCTCTGTCCCTCTGAACTTTCAGTCCGTATTATGGTCTTTTTCTTAAGCTTAAAGCAAATACTTCTTTGAGATAACCGTTTTGTCTTTACGGTAGTGTTCGTGTGTCTTTCTCTCTCTCTCTCTCTCTCTCTCTCTCTGAACTTTCAGTCCGTATTATGGTCTTTTTCTTAAGCTTAAAGCAAATACTTCTTTGAGATAATCGTTTTGTCTTTACGGTAGGGTTCGTGTGTCTTCCTCTCTCTCTCTCTCTCTGAACTTTCAGTCCGTATTATGGTCTTTTTCTTAAGCTTCAAGCAAATACTTCTTTGAGATAATCGTTTTGTCTTTACGATAGTGTTCGTGTGTCTTCCTCTCTCTCTCTGTCCCTCTGAACTTTCAGTCGGTATTATGGTCTTTATCTTAAGCATAAGGCAAATACTTCTCTGAGATAATCGTTTTGTCTTTACGGTAGTGTTCGTGTGTCTTTCTCTCTCTCTCTCTCTCTCTCTCTCTCTCTGAACTTTCAGTCCGTATTATGGTCTTTTTCTTAAGCTTAAAGCAAATACTTCTTTGAGATAATCGTTTTGTGTTTACGATAGGGTTCGTGTGTCTTCCTCTCTCTCTCTCTCTGAACTTTCAGTCCGCATTATGGTCTTTTTCTTAAGCTTAAAGCAAATACTTCTTTGAGATAATCTTTTTGTCTTTACGGTAATGTTCGTGTGTCTTTCTCTCTCTCTCTCTCTCTCTCTCTCTCTCTGAACTTTCAGTCCGTATTATGGTCTTTTTCTTAAGCTTAAAGCAAATACGTCTTTGAGATAATCGTTTTCCTTTACGGAAGTGTTCGTGTGTCTTCCTCTCTCTCTCTCTGAACTTTCAGTCCGTATTATGGTCTTTTTCTTAAGCTTGAAGCAAATACTTCTTTGTGGTAATCGTTTTGTCTTTACGATAAAGTTCGTGTATCTTCCTCTCTCTCTCTCTCTCTCTCCCTCTGAACTTTCAGTCCGTATTATGGTCTTTTTCTTAAGCTTAAAGCAATTACTTCTTTGAGAAAAGCGTTTTGTCTTTACGATAGTGTTCGTGTGTCTTCCTCTCTCTCTCCCTCTCTCTGAACTTTCTGTCCGTATTATGGTCTTTTTCTTAAGCTTGAAGCAAATACTTCTTTGAGATAATCGTTTTGTCTTTACGATAGTGTTCGTGTGTCTTCCTCTCTCTCTCTCTCTCTCACTCTCTCTCTCTGAACTTTCAGTCCGTATTATGGTCTTTTTCTTAAGCTTAAATCAAATATTTCTTTGAGATAATCGTTTTGTCTTTACGGTAGGGTTCGTGTGTCTTCCTCTCTCTCTCTCTCTCTCTCTCTGAACTTTCAGTCTGCATTATGGTCTTTTTCTTAAGCTTAAAGTAAATACTTCTCTGAGATAATCGTTTTGTCTTTACGATAGTGTTCGTGTGTCTTTCTCTCTCTCTCTCTCTCTCTCTCTCTGAACTTTCAGTCCGTATTATGGTCTTTTTCTTAAGCTTAAAGCAAATACTTCTTTGACATAATCGTTTTGTCTTTACGGTAGGGTTCGTGTGTCTTCTTCTCTCTCTCTCTCTGAATTTTCAGTCCGCATTATGGTCTTTTTCTTAAGCTTAAAGCAAATACTTCTTTGAGATAATCTTTTTGTCTTTACGGTAATGTTCGTGTGTCTTCCTCTCTATCTCTCTGAACTTTCAGTCCGTATTATGGTCTTTTTCTTAAGCTTGAAGCACATACTTTTTTGAAATAATAGTTTTGTCTTTACGATAGTGTTCGTGTGTCTTCCTCTCTCTCTCTCTCTCTCTCTCTCTCTTCCGCTGAACTTTCAGTCCGTATTATGGTCTTTTTCTTAAGCTTAAAGCAATGACTTCTTTGAGATAATCGTTTTGTCTTTACGGTATTGTTCGTGTGTCTTTCTCTCTCTCTCTCTCTCTCTCTCTCTCTCTCTCTCTCTCTCTCTCTCTGAACTTTCAGTCCGTATTATGGTCTTTTTCTTAAGCTTAAATCAAATACTTCTTTGAGATAATCGTTTTGTCTTTACGGTAGGGTTCGTGTGTCTTCCTCTCTCTCTCTCTCTCTCTCTCTGAACTTTCAGTCTGCATTATGGTCTTTTCTTAAGCTTAAAGCAAATACTTCTCTGAGATAATCGTTTTGTCTTTACGATAGTGTTCGTGTGTCTTTCTCTCTCTCTCTCTCTCTCTCTCTCTCTCTCTCTGAACTTTCAGTCCGTATTATGGTCTTTTTCTTAAGCTTCAAGCAAATACTTCTTTGAGATAATCGTTTTGTCTTTACGATAGTGTTCGTGTGTCTTCCTCTCTCTCTCTGTCCCTCTGAACTTTCAGTCCGTATTATGGTCTTTTCTTAAGCTTAAAGCAAATACTTCTTTGAGATAACCGTTTTGTCTTTACGGTAGTGTTCGTGTGTCTTTCTCTCTCTCTCTCTCTCTCTCTCTCTCTCTCTGAACTTTCAGTCCGTATTATGGTCTTTTTTCTTAAGCTTAAAGCAAATACTTCTTTGAGATAATCGTTTTGTCTTTACGGTAGGGTTCGTGTGTCTTCCTCTCTCTCTCTCTCTGAACTTTCAGTCCGTATTATGGTCTTTTTCTTAAGCTTCAAGCAAATACTTCTTTGAGATAATCGTTTTGTCTTTACGATAGTGTTCGTGTGTCTTCCTCTCTCTCTCTGTCCCTCTGAACTTTCAGTCGGTATTATGGTCTTTATCTTAAGCATAAGGCAAATACTTCTCTGAGATAATCGTTTTGTCTTTACGGTAGTGTTCGTGTGTCTTTCTCTCTCTCTCTCTCTCTCTCTCTCTCTCTGAACTTTCAGTCCGTATTATGGTCTTTTTCTTAAGCTTAAAGCAAATACTTCTTTGAGATAATCGTTTTGTGTTTACGATAGGGTTCGTGTGTCTTCCTCTCTCTCTCTCTCTGAACTTTCAGTCCGCATTATGGTCTTTTTCTTAAGCTTAAAGCAAATACTTCTTTGAGATAATCTTTTTGTCTTTACGGTAATGTTCGTGTGTCTTTCTCTCTCTCTCTCTCTCTCTCTCTCTCTCTCTGAACTTTCAGTCCGTATTATGGTCTTTTTCTTAAGCTTAAAGCAAATACGTCTTTGAGATAATCGTTTTCCTTTACGGAAGTGTTCGTGTGTCTTCCTCTCTCTCTCTCTGAACTTTCAGTCCGTATTATGGTCTTTTTCTTAAGCTTGAAGCAAATACTTCTTTGTGGTAATCGTTTTGTCTTTACGATAAAGTTCGTGTATCTTCCTCTCTCTCTCTCTCTCTCTCCCTCTGAACTTTCAGTCCGTATTATGGTCTTTTTCTTAAGCTTAAAGCAATTACTTCTTTGAGAAAAGCGTTTTGTCTTTACGATAGTGTTCGTGTGTCTTCCTCTCTCTCTCCTCTCTCTGAACTTTCTGTCTGTATTATGGTCTTTTTCTTAAGCTTGAAGCAAATACTTCTTTGAGATAATCGTTTTGTCTTTACGATAGTGTTCGTGTGTCTTCCTCTCTCTCTCTCTCTCTCACTCTCTCTCTCTGAACTTTCAGTCCGTATTATGGTCTTTTCTTAAGCTTAAATCAAATATTTCTTTGAGATAATCGTTTTGTCTTTACGGTAGGGTTCGTGTGTCTTCCTCTCTCTCTCTCTCTCTCTCTCGAACTTTCAGTCTGCATTATGGTCTTTTTCTTAAGCTTAAAGCAAATACTTCTCTGAGATAATCGTTTTTGTCTTTACGATAGTGTTCGTGTGTCTTTCTCTCTCTCTCTCTCTCTCTCTCTCTGAACTTTCAGTCCGTATTATGGTCTTTTTCTTAAGCTTAAAGCAAATACTTCTTTGACATAATCGTTTTGTCTTTACGGTAGGGTTCGTGTGTCTTCTTCTCTCTCTCTCTCTGAATTTTCAGTCCGCATTATGGTCTTTTCTTAAGCTTAAAAGCAAATACTTCTTTGAGATAATCTTTTTGTCTTTACGGTAATGTTCGTGTGTCTTCCTCTCTATCTCTCTGAACTTTCAGTCCGTATTATGGTCTTTTTCTTAAGCTTGAAGCACATACTTTTTGAAATAATAGTTTTGTCTTTACGATAGTGTTCGTGTGTCTTCCTCTCTCTCTCTCTCTCTCTCTCTCTTCCGCTGAACTTTCAGTCCGTATTATGGTCTTTTTCTTAAGCTTAAAGCAATGACTTCTTTGAGATAATCGTTTTGTCTTTACGGTATTGTTCGTGTGTCTTTCTCTCTCTCTCTCTCTCTCTCTCTCTCTCTCTCTCTCTCTCTCTCTGAACTTTCAGTCCGTATTATGGTCTTTTTCTTAAGCTTAAATCAAATACTTCTTTGAGATAATCGTTTTGTCTTTACGGTAGGGTTCGTGTGTCTTCCTCTCTCTCTCTCTCTCTCTCTCTGAACTTTCAGTCTGCATTATGGTCTTTTTCTTAAGCTTAAAGCAAATACTTCTCTGAGATAATCGTTTTGTCTTTACGATAGTGTTCGTGTGTCTTTCTCTCTCTCTCTCTCTCTCTCTCTCTCTCTCTCTGAACTTTCAGTCCGTATTATGGTCTTTTTCTTAAGCTTCAAGCAAATACTTCTTTGAGATAATCGTTTTGTCTTTACGATAGTGTTCGTGTGTCTTCCTCTCTCTCTCTGTCCCTCTGAACTTTCAGTCCGTATTATGGTCTTTTTCTTAAGCTTAAAGCAAATACTTCTTTGAGATAACCGTTTTGTCTTTACGGTAGTGTTCGTGTGTCTTTCTCTCTCTCTCTCTCTCTCTCTCTCTCTCTCTCTGAACTTTCAGTCCGTATTATGGTCTTTTTCTTAAGCTTAAAGCAAATACTTCTTTGAGATAATCGTTTTGTCTTTACGGTAGGGTTCGTGTGTCTTCCTCTCTCTCTCTCTCTGAACTTTCAGTCCGTATTATGGTCTTTTTCTTAAGCTTCAAGCAAATACTTCTTTGAGATAATCGTTTTGTCTTTACGATAGTGTTCGTGTGTCTTCCTCTCTCTCTCTGTCCCTCTGAACTTTCAGTCCGTATTATGGTCTTTTTCTTAAGCTTAAGGCAAATACTTCTCTGAGATAATCGTTTTGTCTTTACGGTAGTGTTCGTGTGTCTTTCTCTCTCTCTCTCTCTCTCTCTCTCTCTCTCTCTCTCTCTGAACTTTCAGTCCGTATTATGGTCTTTTCTTAAGCTTAAAGCAAATACTTCTTTGAGATAATCGTTTTGTGTTTACGATAGGGTTCGTGTGTCTTCCTCTCTCTCTCTCTCTGAACTTTCAGTCCGCATTATGGTCTTTTTCTTAAGCTTAAAGCAAATACTTCTTTGAGATAATCTTTTTGTCTTTACGGTAATGTTCGTGTGTCTTTCTCTCTCTCTCTCTGAACTTTCAGTCCGTATTATGGTCTTTTTCTTAAGCTTAAAGCAAACACGTCTTTGAGATAATCGTTTTCCTTTACGGAAGTGTTCGTGTGTCTTCCTCTCTCTCTCTCTGAACTTTCAGTCCGTATTATGGTCTTTTTCTTAAGCTTGAAGCAAATACTTCTTTGAGGTAATCGTTTTGTCTTTACGATAAAGTTCGTGTATCTTCCTCTCTCTCTCTCTCTCTCTCTCTCTCTCTCCCTCTGAACTTTCAGTCCGTATTATGATCTTTTTCTTAAGCTTAAAGCAAATACGTCTTTGAGATAATCGTTTTGTCTTTACGGTAGTGTTCGTGTGTCTTCCTCTCTCTCTCTCTGAACTTTCAGTCCGTATTATGGTCTTTTCTTAAGCTTGAAGCAAATACTTCTTTGAGGTAGTCGTTTTGTCTTTACGATAAAGTTCGTGTATCTTCCTCTCTCTATCTCTCTCTCTCCCTCTGAACTTTCAGTCCGTATTATGGTCTTTTTCTTAAGCTTAAAGCAATTACTTCTTTGAGAAAAGCGTTTTGTCTTTACGATAGTGTTCGTGTGTCTTCCTCTCTCTCTCCCTCTCTCTGAACTTTCTGTCCGTATTATGGTCTTTTTCTTAAGCTTGAAGCAAATACTTCTTTGAGATAATCGTTTTGTCTTTACGATAGTGTTCGTGTGTCTTCCTCTCTCTCTCTCTCTCTCACTCTCTCTCTCTGAACTTTCAGTCCGTATTATGGTCTTTTTCTTAAGCTTAAATCAAATACTTCTTTGAGATAATCGTTTTGTCTTTACGGTAGGGTTCGTGTGTCTTCCTCTCTCTCTCTCTCTCTCTCTCTCTCTGAACTTTCAGTCTGCATTATGGTCTTTTTCTTAAGCTTAAAGCAAATACTTCTCTGAGATAATCGTTTTGTCTTTACGATAGTGTTCGTGTGTCTTTCTCTCTCTCTCTCTCTCTCTCTCTCTGAACTTTCAGTCCGTATTATGGTCTTTTTCTTAAGCTTAAAGCAAATACTTCTTTGAGATAATCGTTTTGTCTTTACGGTAGGGTTCGTGTGTCTTCTTCTCTCTCTCTCTCTGAATTTTCAGTCCGCATTATGGTCTTTTTCTTAAGCTTAAAGCAAATACTTCTTTGAGATAATCTTTTTGTCTTTACGGTAATGTTCGTGTGTCTTCCTCTCTATCTCTCTGAACTTTCAGTCCGTATTATGGTCTTTTTCTTAAGCTTGAAGCACATACTTCTTTGAAATAATAGTTTTGTCTTTACGATAGTGTTCGTGTGTCTTCCTCTCTCTCTCTCTCTCTCTCTCTCTCTCTCTCTCTCTCTTCCGCTGAACTTTCAGTCCGTATTATGGTCTTTTTCTTAAGCTTAAAGCAATGACTTCTTTGAGATAATCGTTTTGCCTTTACGGTATTGTTTGTGTGTCTTCCTCTCTCTCTCTCTCTCTCTCTCTCTCTCTCTCTCTCTGAACTTCCAGTCCGCATTATGGTCTTTTTCTTAAGCTTAAATCTAATATTTCTCTGAGATAATCGTTTTGTCTTTACGGTAGTGTTCGTGTGTCTTGCTCTCTCTCTCTCTCTCTCTCTCTCTCTCTCTCTCTCTCTCTCTCTCTCTCTCTCTCTCTCTCTCTGAACGTTCAGTCCGTATTATGGTCTTTTTCTTGAGCTTAAAGCAAATACTTCTTTGAGATAATCGTTTTGTCTTTACGGTAGTGTTCGTGTGTCTTCCCCCCCTCTCTCTCTCTGAACTTTCAGTCCGTATTATGGTCTTTTTCTTAAGCTTGAACCAAATACTTCTTTGAGATAATCGTTTTGCCTTTACGATAGTGTTCGTGTGTCTCTCTCTCTCTCTCTCTCTCTGAACGTTCAGTCCGTATTATGGTCTTTTTCTTGAGCTTAAAGCAAATACTTCTTTGAGATAATCGTTTTGTCTTTACGGTAGTGTTCGTGTGTCTTCCCCCCTCTCTCTCTGAATTTTCAGTCCGCATTATGGTCTTTTTCTTAAGCTTAAAACAAATACTTCTTTGAGATAATCTTTTTGTCTTTACGGTAATGTTCGTGTGTCTTCCTCTCTATCTCTCTGAACTTTCAGTCCGTATTATGGTCTTTTCTTAAGCTTGAAGCACATACTTCTTTGAAATAATAGTTTTGTCTTTACGATAGTGTTCGTGTGTCTTCCTCTCTCTCTCTCTCTCTCTCTCTCTCCGCTGAACTTTCAGTCCGTATTATGGTCTTTTTCTTAAGCTTAAAGCAATGACTTCTTTGAGATAATCGTTTTGTCTTTACGGTATTGTTCGTGTGTCTTTCTCTCTCTCTCTCTCTCTCTCTCTCTCTCTCTCTCTCTCTCTCTGAACTTTCAGCCCGTATTATGGTCTTTTTCTTAAGCTTAAATCAAATACTTCTTTGAGATAATCGTTTTGTCTTTACGGTAGGGTTCGTGTGTCTTCCTCTCTCTCTCTCTCTCTCTCTCTCTGAACTTTCAGTCTGCATTATGGTCTTTTTCTTAAGCTTAAAGCAAATACTTCTCTGAGATAATCGTTTTGTCTTTACGATAGTGTTCGTGTGTCTTTCTCTCTCTCTCTCTCTCTCTCTCTCTCTCTCTCTCTCTCTCTGAACTTTCAGTCCGTATTATGGTCTTTTTTCTTAAGCTTAAAGCAAATACTTCTTTGAGATAATCGTTTTATCTTTACGGTAGGGTTCGTGTGTCTTCTTCTCTCTCTCTCTCTCTGAATTTTCAGTCCGCATTATGGTCTTTTTCTTAAGCTTAAAGCAAATACTTCTTTGAGATAATCTTTTTGTCTTTACGGTAATGTTCGTGTGTCTTCCTCTCTATCTCTCTGAACTTTCAGTCCGTATTATGGTCTTTTTCTTAAGCTTGAAGCACATACTTCTTTGAAATAATAGTTTTGTCTTTACGATAGTGTTCGTGTGTCTTCCTCTCTCTTTCTCTCTGTCTCTGAACTTTCAGTCCGTATTATGGTCCTTTTCTTAAGCTTGAAGCAAATACTTCTTTGAGATAATCGTTTTGTCTTTACGATAGTGTTCGTGTGTCTTCCTCTCTCTCTCTCTCTCTCTCTCTCTCTCTCTCCCTCTGAACTTTCAGTCAGTATTATGGTCTTTTTCTTAAGCTTAAAGCAAATACTTCTTTGAGATAATCGTTTTGTCTTTACGGTATTGTTCGTGTGTCTTTCTCTCTCTCTCTCTCTCTCTCTCTCTCTGAACTTTCAGTCCGTATTATGGTCTTTTTCTTAAGCTTAAAGCAAATACTTCTTTGAGATAATCGTTTTGTCTTTACGGTAGGGTTCGTGTGTCTTCCTCTCTCTCTCTCTCTCTATGAACTTTCAGTCCGCATTATGGTCTTTTTCTTAAGCTTAAAGCAAAATACTTCTCTGAGATAATCGTTTTGTCTTTACGGTAGTGTTCGTGTGTCTTCCCCCCCCTCTCTCTCTCTCTCTCTGAACTTTCAGTCGGTATTATGGTCTTTTTCTTAAGCTTAAAGCAAATACTTCTTTGAGATAATCGTTTTGTCTATACGGTAGTGTTCGTGTGTCTTCCTCTCTCTCTCTGAACTTTCAGTCGGTATTATGGTCTTTTCTTAAGCTTAAAGCAATTACTTCTTTGAGATAATCGTTTTGTCTATACGGTAGTGTTCGTGTGTCTTCCTCTCTCTTTCTCTCTCTCAACTTTCAGTCCGTGTTATGGTCTTTTTCTTAAGCTTAGAGCAGATACTTCTTTGAGATAATCGTTTTGTCTTTACGGTAGTGTTCGTGTGTCTTTCTCTCTTTCTCTCTCTCTCTGTCTCTTTCTCTCTGAACTTTCAGTCCGTATTATGGTCTTTATCTTAAGCTTAAAGCAAATACTTCTTTGAGATAATCGTTTTGCCTTTACGGTATTGTCTGTGTGTCTTCCTCTCTCTCTCTCTCTCTCTCTCTCTCTCTCTCTCTGAACTTCCAGTCCGCATTATGGTCTTTTTCTTAAGCTTAAATCTAATATTTCTCTGAGATAATCGTTTTGTCTTTACGGTAGTGTTCGTGTGTCTTGCTCTCTCTCTCTCTCTCTCTCTCTCTCTCTCTCTCTCTCTCTCTCTCTCTCTCTCTGAACGTTCAGTCCGTATTATGGTCTTTTTCTTGAGCTTAAAGCAAATACTTCTTTGAGATAATCGTTTTGTCTTTACGGTAGTGTTCGTGTGTCTTCCCCCCCTCTCTCTCTCTGAACTTTCAGTCCGTATTATGGTCTTTTTCTTAAGCTTGAACCAAATACTTCTTTGAGATAATCGTTTTGCCTTTACGATAGTGTTCGTGTCTCTCTCTCTCTCTCTCTCTCTCTCTCTCTCTCTCTCTCTCTCTCTCCCTCTGAACTTTCAGTCCGTATTATGGTCTTTTTCTTAAGCTTAAAGCAATTACTTCTTTGAGAAAATCGTTTTGTCTTTACGATAGTGTTCGTGTGTCTTCCTCTCTCTCTCTCTCTCTCTCTCTCTCTCTCTCTCTCTCTCTCTCTCTCTCTCTCTCTCTCTGAACTTTCAGTCCGTATTATGGTCTTTTTCTTAAGCTTCAAGCAAATACTTCTTTGAGATAATCGTTTTGTCTTTACGATAGTGTTCGTGTGTCTTCCTCTCTCTCTCTCTCCCTCTGAACTTTCAGTCCGTATTATGGTCTTTTTCTTAAGCTTAAAGCAAATACTTCTTTGAGATAATCGTTTTGTCTTTACGGTAGGGTTCGTGTGTCTTCCTCTCTCTCTCTCTCTCTGAACTTTCAGTCCGCATTATGGTCTTTTTCTTAAGCTTAAGGCAAATACTTCTCTGAGATAATCGTTTTGTATTTACGGGAGTGTTCGTGTGTGTTTCTCTCTCTCTCTCTCTGTCTCTCTCTCTCTCTCTCTCTCTCTCCCTCTGAACTTTCAGTCCGTATTATGGTCTTTTCTTAAGCTTAAAGCAAATACTTCTTTGAGATAATCGTTTTGTCTTTACGGTAGTGTTCATGTGTCTTTCTCTCTCTCTCTCTCTCTCTCTGAACTTTCAGTCCGTATTATGGTCTTTTTCTTAAGCTTAAAGCAAATACTTCTTTGAGATAATCGTTTTGTCTTTACGGGAGTGTTCGTGTGTCTTTCTCTCTCTCTCTCTCTCTCTCTCTCTCTCCCTCTGAACTTTCAGTCCGTATTATGGTCTTTTTCTTAAGCTTAAAGCAAATACTTCTTTGAGATAATCGTTTTGTCTTTACGGTAGTGTTCGTGTGTCTTTCTCTCTCTCTCTCTCTCTCTCTGAACTTTCAGTCCGTATTATGGTCTTTTTCTTAAGCTTAAAGCAAATACTTCTTTGAGATAATCGTTTTGTCTTTACGGTAGGGTTCGTGTGTCTTCCTCTCTCTCTCTCTCTGAACTTTCAGTCCGTATTATGGTCTTTTTCTTAAGCTTAAAGCAAATACGTCTTTGAGATAATCGTTTTGTCTTTACGGTAGTGTTCGTGTGTCTTCCTCTCTCTCTCTGAACTTTCAGTCCGTATTATGGTCTTTTTCTTAAGCTTGAAGCAAATACTTCTTTGAGGTAATCGTTTTGTCTTTACGATAAAGTTCGTGTATCTTCCTCTCTCTCTCTCTCTCTCTCTCTCTCTCTCTCCCTCTGAACTTTCAGTCCGTATTATGGAATTTTTCTTAAGCTTAAAGCAATTACTTCTTTGAGAAAATCGTTTTGTCTTTAAGATAGTGTTCGTGTGTCTTCCTCTCTCTCTCCCTCTCTCTGAACTTTCAGTCCGTATTATGGTCTTTCTTTTTCTTAAGCTTGAAGCAAATACTTCTTTGAGATAATCGTTTTGTCTTTACAATAGTGTTCGTGTGTCTTCCTCTCTCTCTCTCTCTCACTTTCTCTCTCTCTCACTCTCTCTCTCTGAACTTTCAGTCCGTATTATGGTCTTTTTCTTAAGCTTAAATCAAATACTTCTTTGGAGATAATCGTTTTGTCTTTACGGTAGGGTTCGTGTGTCTTCCTCTCTCTCTCTCTCTCTCTCTCTCTCTCTCTGAACTTTCAGTCCGTATTATGGTCTTTTTCTTAAGCTTAAAGCAAATACTTCTTTGAGATAATCGTTTTGTCTTTACGGTAGGGTTCGTGTGTCTTCTTCTCTCTCTCTCTCTGAATTTTCAGTCCGCATTATGGTCTTTTTCTTAGCTTAAAGCAAATAACTTCTTTGAGATAATCTTTTTGTCTTTACGGTAATGTTCGTGTGTCTTCCTCTCTCTCTCTCTGAACTTTCAGTCCGTATTATGGTCTTTTTCTTAAGCTTGAAGCACATACTTCGTTGAAATAATCGTTTTGTCTTTACGATAGTGTTCGTGTGTCTTCCTCTCTCTCTCTCTCTCTCTTCCGCTGAACTTTCAGTCCGTATTATTGTCTTTTTCTTAAGCTTAAAGCAATTACTTCTTTGAGAAAAATCGTTTTGTCTTTACGGTATTGTTCGTGTGTCTTTCTCTTTCTCTCTCTCTCTCTCTCTCTCTCTCTGAACTTTCAGTCCGTATTATGGTCTTTTTCTTAAGCTTAAAGCAAATACTTCTTTGAGATAATCGTTTTGTCTTTACGGTAGGGTTCGTGTGTCTTCCTCTTTCTTTCTCTCTCTCTCTGAACTTTCAGTCCGTATTATGGTCCTTTTCTTAAGCTTGAAGCAAATACTTCTTTGAGATAATCGTTTTGTCTTTACGATAGTGTTCGTGTGTCTTCCTCTCTCTCTCTCTCTCTCTCTCTCTCTCTCTCTCTCTCCCCCTCTGAACTTTCAGTCAGTATTATGGTCTTTTTCTTAAGCTTAAAGCAAATACTTCTTTGAGATAATCGTTTTGTCTTTACGGTATTGTTCGTGTGTCTTTCTCTCTCTCTCTCTCTCTCTCTCTCTCTCTCTGAACTTTCAGTCCGTATTATGGTCTTTTTCTTAAGCTTAAAGCAAATACTTCTTTGAGATAATCGTTTTGTCTTTACGGTAGGGTTCGTGTGTCTTCCTCTCTCTCTCTCTCTCTCTCTATGAACTTTCAGTCCGCATTATGGTCTTTTTCTTAAGCTTAAAGCAAATACTTCTCTGAGATAATCGTTTTGTCTTTACGGTAGTGTTCGTGTGTCTTAGTCTCTCTCTCTCTCTCTCTCTCTCTGAACTTTCAGTCGGTATTATGGTCTTTTTCTTAAGCATAAAGCAAATACTTCTTTGAGATAATCGTTTTGTCTATAAGGTAGTGTTCGTGTGTCTTCCTCTCTCTCTCTCTCTCTCTCTCTGAACTTTCAGTCGGTATTATGGTCTTTTTCTTAAGCTTAAAGCAAATACTTCTTTGAGATAATCGTTTTGTGTTTACGATAGGGTTCGTGTGTCTTCCTCTCTCTCTCTCTCTGAACTTTCAGTCCGCATTATGGTCTTTTTCTTAAGCTTAAAGCAAATACTTCTTTGAGATAATCTTTTTGTCTTTACGGTAATGTTCGTGTGTCTTTCTCTCTCTCTCTCTCTCTCTCTCTCTCTCTCTCCTCTGAACTTTCAGTCCGTATTATGATCTTTTTCTTAAGCTTAAAGCAAATACGTCTTTGAGATAATCGTTTTGTCTTTACGGTAGTGTTCGTGTGTCTTCCTCTCTCTCTCTCTCTGAACTTTCAGTCCGTATTATGGTCTTTTTTTAAGCTTGAAGCAAATACTTCTTTGAGGTAATCGTTTTGTCTTTACGATAAAGTTCGTGTATCTTCCTCTCTCTCTCTCTCCCTCTGAACTTTCAGTCCGTATTATGGTCTTTTCTTAAGCTTAAAGCAATTACTTCTTTGAGAAAAGCGTTTTGTCTTTACGATAGTGTTCGTGTGTCTTCCTCTCTCTCTCCCTCTCTCTGAACTTTCTGTCCGTATTATGGTCTTTTTCTTAAGCTTGAAGCAAATACTTCTTTGAGATAATCGTTTTGTCTTTACGATAGTGTTCGTGTGTCTTCCTCTCTCTCTCTCTCTCTCACTCTCTCTCTCTGAACTTTCAGTCCGTATTATGGTCTTTTTCTTAAGCTTAAATCAAATACTTCTTTGAGATAATCGTTTTGTCTTTACGGTAGGGTTCGTGTGTCTTCCTCTCTCTCTCTCTCTCTCTCTCTGAACTTTCAGTCTGCATTATGGTCTTTTTCTTAAGCTTAAAGCAAATACTTCTCTGAGATAATCGTTTTGTCTTTACGATAGTGTTCGTGTGTCTTTCTCTCTCTCTCTCTCTCTCTCTCTGAACTTTCAGTCCGTATTATGGTCTTTTTCTTAAGCTTAAAGCAAATACTTCTTTGAGATAATCGTTCTGTTTTTACGGTAGGGTTCGTGTGTCTTCTTCTCTCTCTCTCTCTGAATTTTCAGTCCGCATTATGGTCTTTTTCTTAAGCTTAAAGCAAATACTTCTTTGAGATAAACTTTTTGTCTTTACGGTAATGTTCGTGTGTCTTCCTCTCTATCTCTCTGAACTTTCAGTCCGTATTATGGTCTTTTTCTTAAGCTTGAAGCACATACTTCTTTGAAATAATAGTTTTGTCTTTACGATAGTGTTCGTGTGTCTTCCTCTCTCTCTCTCTCTCTCTCTCTCTTCCGCTGAACTTTCAGTCCGTATTATGGTCTTTTTCTTAAGCTTAAAGCAATGACTTCTTTGAGATAATCGTTTTGTCTTTACGGTATTGTTCGTGTGTCTTTCTCTCTCTCTCTCTCTCTCTCTCTCTCTGAACTTTCAGTCCGTATTATGGTATTTTTCTTAAGCTTAAATCAAATACTTCTTTGAGATAATCGTTTTGTCTTTACGGTAGGGTTCGTGTGTCTTCCTCTCTCTCTCTCTCTCTCTCTCTGAACTTTCAGTCTGCATTATGGTCTTTTCTTAAGCTTAAAGCAAATACTTCTCTGAGATAATCGTTTTGTCTTTACGATAGTGTTCGTGTGTCTTTCTCTCTCTCT